>JACEFZ010001920.1:0-526548 GCA_014155875.1 Cepaea nemoralis | reverse complement strand
AAAAAAAAATTGCATCCAAGATTGATAGCTAATTTAACTTGTCGGCAACACAGGCAGGGATCTGGTTTGGATAGAGAGACATTTTTTAAAAGGGGGGGGGGTTGTTGGTTGGGGGGGGGGGGGGGGGGTCGCCTACACGGGACAAGTTAGGACATTAATGATGATGGTGGTGATAAGAGATGATTAAAATGATGATGTGGGATGATGATGTGATAATGATGATGATGATAATGATGGTCATCATCATTATCATATCTGCAGAAGTAAAGCGCACAGTTGGTTATTAGACAATCCACCTGTTGTACACATAACTATCAATTGTCGGGGAGCTTGGTGCCACTGAGACAGTACATAACACATTCACAAGTACTGTGGCACTCAAGATGTTGAAAACAGAAGTAGAGATTAGAAAACACATTTACCATTGCTGTTGATGTGACTAGAGGGGTTTTACTTTCAGGTAGATGGTTGTGTATGGTTTCATTGTAGTTCATTGTGAAGAATATGCAGCAAAATTACTGACATTTAAGGCATTGTGGCCATATTGAGGGATTCAGAACAATGTTTTCCTTAGGGAATTTGAATAATGAAGACACAAACAATAGATTTCACAATTTATTGTTGGAATTTTTACTGCATCTAATTAGGTAAATACAGCAGAAATCACCCAAAAACAACTAAAGCAAAAGGGAAGGATAATCCCCATTGCTTTCCCCCCTTTCTCTTCTCTCTCTCTTCCTCTCTCTCTCTCCTCTGTCTCTCTCTCTCTCTCTCTACTCCTCTCTAATCTTCTCTTTTCTATTCTCTCTCAATATATATATATATATATATAATCTCTCTCTGTCTCTATCTCTCTCTCTCTATATATATATAATCTCTCCCTGTCTCTCTCTCTCTCTCATATCTATCACCTCTCATCTCTCTCTCTCTCTCAAATGAAAGATCAGGAGCAGGCATAGAAAAAACACCCTGGATCATCATCATCATCATCATGTATATGTAGCTTGGTCCTGTGTAGAACATCCCCCCCCCACCCCCCCCCCCCCCCCCCCCCCCCCCCCCCCCCCACCCCACCCCCCCCCGCAATCACGGGACCCTGAACAGTTTCTCCATCTCTGGCTATTTCTCCCGCCTCAAGTACCCTCATGCCCAAAGGTGTCGTGTCTGCCTTGATCTGTGTCCTTCGTGGTGGTTATCCCCACTCCTCTTCCAGAAAGCAGGCCTTGCACCACTGTTCTGTCCAAAGTAGTTTAGTTTCCAAGATGTAATACTCTTTATGAGCCATATTTTTGCGTGTGAATTAGCGTTCCCTATTACTGCAGTCCCTCATCATCAGGCGAACCCATCCTGACTTCTGAGGTACTTGTAATTCACGTACCCAAGACAAGGACAAGAAGTCAAAATTCTAATCCAGTGACCAGTGGGTCACAACTAACCAGTGTAGGGGTTCAATCCGCTACCTTGGCATCAGCACACCTGAAGTTTAAGAGCAAATGCTCTTATCCAATCAGGCATGCTGATCTGCTGAGTGTCTTACAATTCACTTGATGAGAATATTGTATCTAGGCCAGCTATTTCTAGTGGTGGTCATTTTGTGTTAACTTTCCTGTGCTAGAGTGATAGTTAGTTGTTGATACAATGTGACATCAGACAGAATCCTCTGTTTGTTGTATACAATCTCCAGTTGCTGGTGGTTGCTGTTTGAAGGATTGCAACTGGCAGGCTTGTAAAATAGGCCGTTGTAGTATCTGTCAATGGGTGTCAGAAAGTGAGTTTTAGGATGTGACATAATGCCCAGGCTACCGTATGCCTGCAAATCATGGATACCAAATAATGAGACTAGAGAGAAACTTGTGGTGTGGTTTCTCTGTAGAAAGGTAAGAATCTCATGGACAGCTAAAATATCAAAGATTCAAGTACTGCAGGAGTATTCACAGGGACAATCGATGACCCACATCAGGACAAGAGAATTGGTATGTTGTTTCTGGTCATGATATGAGAAGAGATGGTTTGTGGCTTGACTGAAAGGTTTGAAGGCCTTACGTTTGCTCTTCTTATGGTGGAGTAGGGGGTTTATTCAGTCACTATGAGAAGAGAGGGTTTGAGGCATTGCTGAGAGGTTTGACAAACTTAAACTTTCTCTTCCGATGGTGGTGTTGTGATTTTATTCTTATGGTAGCATGGCGGGTTCATTGCACATACTGATGATTATCAGGGGTTCTGGAGAAGGTTGTTACAACCAAAGAAGGTTGAGATCATTAGAGGTAGAGGTCAGCAGAAGGAGAAAATGCTGGAGGGATTGGCAGAGAGGCACTGAAGACAATTGATCAGCAGTCAAACTGATTGTGGAGTAGGAAAACCTAATACTGTACTGCATGGCACATGATGATGACAGTAGCTGCTACTTTAAACTACCTCATTAGTACTGTGACGAGTTTGTTACTTGGGGTTTACATCAAAGAAGTAAAGAAAGTATCAAGGTACAAATACAGCACACTATGATTGACTGGGGCAAAAATAAGTGATGACAGACATATATATATATAGAGAGAGAGGTGAAAATAAAATGTGCTTGTAGCAAAGAAATCAAGAAGCTGTAACAAAACTTGAAGAAGACAAAGACAAGTCAGTAGGATTGTCCACAATTTGGGTAGAGTATTAATGTGTAAGGTTGACAGCTCTTTCATGCGAAACAACCACTGTTGTAGGAGATGATGTCATGTAGATCAGATTCTCCCTATTATATTTAGAACACTGATTAAGGTAAAGAGACAGATATTGTGAGTATCTTACCATTTTTTTCTTGTTCACACTGTTCTTTTGGTTGCTCATGTATGAAGATATGGCTTTGTGAGCATTTTTTTTTTTCTGGCAAGCATTTTGATATCACCATAAGAGGTTGTGTTTCTTGTTAAATTAACCTAGTCATGTTTGTTTCCTTTCTCAATGTACTGTTCTTAATTGTGGCTGTTATGACTTTCTGTGTTGATTTGCTTATTACAGAGTATTCTAACATTTCAAAGATTTCAGAGTTTTTATTGTTGGTAGGAATATATGAAAAACCTCCTGATCTCATGAACAATGAAACCTAACCTTCCCAGATGAGGGCATAAAATAGATCCTGTGTGATGTACATTAAAATTCCAACGAGAATTGGAAATTGTAAAAAGTAGGTTATAAAGTTGTGACCCTGATGAAATTATTATGAGGAAAAAGAAAACTAATCGTTTAACACTGTGACTGATGCTATAGGTCTCTCTCTCTCTTTCCCCCCCCCCCCCCCCCCCCCCCCCCCCCCCCCCCCCCCCCCCCAAATCAATTAGTAAAGTATATTAAGACCAATACTTAAATGTTTGTTATGATTATGGAAGTGAATGTGAAAGATTCAAAGATTTGAAGTTTATCTTCAAAGTTAATTTCTATTCATACACCATTAAGGTATATTGGAGATATGTTATTGGATGGATGTTTTCCAGTGGCCAGATGGCACTTGAGGAATGATATGTTTGCATCCAGTCAGCATATGTTTCTTCTCTAAAGAGATCTGTGACACCCATTCTGAGAAGTTATCTCATGAAATACATGGGACAAGAAAGCTTGTAAAATTAAATAGAGCTTATCTGGCAGGCCATGAACGAACGAACAAATGTTATTTTCAAAGGGTCACAAATTGGGCACGCAAGCCTGTCTTACATTTGCCCCTTCCAATCACTCATCTTTCATACATCAATTATCCATTGTGTATGTTACATTCACATAGAAAAAAAAACATTGCTGAAAAATGTAACCAATCCTGCCAGGAAGGGAGCAGTGTTCTCAGCCTGCCAGGAAGGGAGCAGTGTTCTCAGCCTGCCAGGAAGGCAGCAGTGTTCTCAGCCTGCCAGGAAGGCAACAGCGTTCTCAATCCTAGGAAGGGAGCAGTGTTCTCGATCCTGCCAGGAAGGGAGCAGTGTTCTCAGCCTGCCAGGAAGGCAACAGCGTTCTCAATCCTAGGAAGGGAGCAGTGTTCTCGATCCTGCCAGGAAGGGAGCAGTGTTCTCAATCCTGCCAGGAAGGGAGCAGTGTTATCAATCCTGCCAGGAGGGGAGTGGTGTTCTCATACCTGCCAGGAAGAGAGCAGTGTTCTCAGTCCTGCCAGGTAGGAAGCGGTGTTCTCAATCTTGCCAGGAAGGGAGGGGTGTTCTGCAAAGGACCTGTTAAATGATGAGTTCAGTCACTAAACACTGTAATGGCCTCTTTGTTAGAATACTGGTCTCTCAGTGAGCAGACCCGGGATCTAATCCTCGGTAAAGAAGAAGATTTGCATCTATCGTTGTAAAAATTACAATCCGTACATTGCATGGCAACTACTCTAGGGCAAGTGGTTTTTATCTTTCTAAAACTGCTGCTCTGATATTATCACCATCATTGTGAACCCAGCTATGTGACATTAGCGTTCCCATCTCTCCATGGCTCTGCGGTGAAGGAGTTACAAATGCTATTCCTAATCCCGTGTGCTACATTTAAAACAGCTGCGGGTGATTTGGAAACAGACAGCTTTGTGTTGGTTTCCATAAAATGGTATGAGTGCTGGTTGTTCAGAAAGCAATGGCAAACTACTGAATGTAAAACGGCCAAAAAATGCTGGGTTGACGGCGATGTCCAGTAAAGGATATGCAACTAACTTTTTAACTCTCCATAAATCTCAGTCCAAGGTGTTCTGGATTTTACATTGTGGACATATAAAACTAGATAACCCCGTCCTAGTCTAGTTTTACCAAGACAGCTTCTATTCAAGCCTCTGTATGGTGACATGCCAATGAACTATCTACTACACCACGGCAGCTTTTAACTCTTAGCATATGGAAGCCCTGAGAAAACCTGACGATAATATAACTGATCACTTCTTTGTCTCGAACCCACCCGTAAAGTGTATGAAATAGTGGGAGGCCTAACAACACACTTAGAAGATTATTACAGACAGATGGATAATATGGGGAGGTCATAGCAAGTAATTTTGTGTGAGTTGGTTAATGGCGCCAATGAAGAATAAAAATCAACAAGAAGAAAAATATTGCAAGCCATTTGAGGGCACCTGCATCTTAGTCCCAAAACGAATGCAGTCAGAGCATTTGAACATTACAACTAGTTTTGTGAAGTTTTTTTTCCATTAGATCTTTTTTCTAATAGGTGGTCGGATTTATGTTAATTTTTTTTCAATTTTTACGTACATTTGGCTTTATTTATTCATGTGAAGATGTTGTTTTATATAGGCGAATGATGAGAACATTGGCAGATAGAAAGACTAATGAAAATGTCTTGAAAGAAATTGACTCAAAAATAGAACTGGTTATTTGGACTAGAAGAAGGTCCACATTATATGGGCATGTCATGTGACAGGGAAAGCTGAAATATGTTATCACAACATGGGCCAAGAGAGAAGATAACTGGACATGATAACATGGATGAATAGTATCATAAATGATTGGCGGTACCTGAGACAGAAGGCTGTGGCCAGACACGATCACCAATGCCACATGGCACGGACCATAATAATAATGTTTTGACACTAATTTTCATTAAAATGATAGATGATCATGGGAATTTGATTCACCTAGTTATTGCACATTTATAGTGAGAGTAATGTGTTTATATTTATACTTGATAACCACTGCAGTGTGGTTGAGTAATGCTCACGCAGGTTTTAAGTTATTTGACAGTCATTGGGTATGCATACATGTTTGCACTACAACCATGCTGTTTTATTCAGTGGTGTTTGATAGTTGTCAAGGCATGCATACAAGATGACTGTTTTTATGCATTTGTTGACCCTTACCTGTAGCATTATTACCCAGAATAAACTATTGTTGCATTCATGTGCAAGGATTACTGTTCACTTGTGGGTATTCGCACCTGATTATAGTTGAGTTACTTATTATAAGCAGATTAATAGCAACAGTTATCTATTTTGTGTTTGGCTTCCTGTTATTTAAACATATTATCTGCCGTTGTTTTCTAATGACAGTGTTATAGTTTGGGTTGTCTTTTTGCCTTTGTTATCTTCCACTCTTTTATATATTTGTTATTGTTTACTTTGTTTGTGATGTTGTTATGTTAACTTTATACTTTTGTATGGCATGAAGTGTTTCTTATATTGTACCAAAATCTTTTCTAGGTACATTTGATAAAAAATACTGTTTTATTTTCAAAACAGTGTTTTCCCATTGTGAAGTTACACAGTATATAGCACAATTTATTGCCTAGCATGATTTATTGCATCTCGTCAGGTCCATGCTACAGAAAAAAAGCTTCAACATATAATAAAGTAGTGACATTTTGTTGTGTGCGCTCGGTCGCTGTTAACTCAAGTATAGTCCATACTCACTACTTCTAGTAGCACTGGACTGAATTTTATGTGCGGATTAGCTTCCATTATTACCAGTGTCCCTTGCCATCAGGCGAACCCACTCTGACTTCAGAGGTACTTGTAATTTATGTCCCCAAGTGAAGGACAAGAAGTCAACATTTTAGTCCAACTGACCGGTGTAGAGGTTGAAACCGCTACCTCAGCATCAGCACACCAGATGTTTAACCCTTTACAGGGCACACGTTTTTCCCTTTTTTTTTAACTTTGAACGGGCAACATTTTTTAGGTTTTCAGTCAGATTTAGGGTTACTTTAGTAAAATCATCAAATCTAAGGCGTTAGTGAACTGATTTTTGTGAAATAAACAACAAAATGAAGGAAAATGAATGCAGATTACTGACATGTGAAATAAATAATCCAATGTTGCCAATAATCCACACATGAGCACAAATATTTACAAAATACAGCATATTGTTGTTATTGATTGTCAGTCATCTATACCGCCCTACTTTCTTTAGCCACATTTTCAGAATCAGAATCACTTTCTTCAGTCCGAAAGATCCGAAGTGTGTACACTGCATATTCATTTTTATACACCTGACGAAATACAGTGACAAATGCCAGGCAATAAATTGTGTTGTTTTATTAGTTAAATACTTTAATATTTGTGACTTATGCTTCTTTTATTTTATGTGTTCAGCAAGTTGAGTTGTTTTGTTTGCTTGGTTAATCTTTGGTTTGGGTTACATAAATTGAGTATCATTGTTTTCCAGTGCTGTTGTGTGTACAATGAAGAATCATTCCCATGGTTAGTGAACATGCTAATATATTTGAACTGAAATTAACAAACAATTTGTCGTGCTTTTTAGGTTTAATTGTACATTCATCAATAGATAAACAGGGGGTTTAAAGCCGAAGAAGATTGTCTTCATTGCACTGAGTTTGATCCCATTTGACATGGTCTCTTTCCACAAGGCAGCCTACCAAAAGCGTACACAAAGCATGAACTTTGTAGCTCCGGCAGCTAACCCCAGGAGTCTCTAGAGAAAATTACACCCATGAACCAAATGACAGTCCGGATATGAACCTTCGGAGCAAAAGGCAGATGGCTGAACCACTTCCCCATGGAGACGCCTGTATCTGTAGATATTCTGTGGAGATTAGTTACTGGCTTTATTACACTGACCTGCTGCAGTTACAAGATCCCTCATCATAACCATCAGTTGAGTTGAGTCAAGAATCAACATCTCCACACTCGGGACATTCCCATACGGGCTCCGTCCTCATCTGCAACAGCCAGCAAAGTCTCAATACTAATGGTACCAGTAGCAGTCTGATTAAATGTCCAGCTGGCCTTTCCTAAGAGTTTTGAGTGTCAGCCAGATCCTCCAGTCACCCCTTGCAGCACCATTCTCTCCAAGCTGTGATAATCTACTTGTTCCTGCACTATACTTACACAATTCTAAAGAGCCCCCGACCACATCAAGACCCCACCAAGGGATGCAGACCCAGCAAATCTGTCCACCTGCTGGTTTCCCACCACACCAGCATATCCTAGGGGAAATCCAACACATGCTCTCTATTTCTGATTGTTGAATGGAAGCCTGCCACTCCACTTGAAGGATGCCTGTCTTCACCTTTCTTGTCATACTTTGTGAGTACGTCACATGAATGTCAGAAAAATACAAATGAAATGTCAGGGACATGTTTGTCACAACGGCAAGGTGCTAGTGTCCTAATAGACAGACAACACACTCATTCCCAGCATTCTTGTGAGCTCTCCAAGCGGTGAGTGCAAGACTTGAGTGCTGATTGTCTACTGTCATTGTGGGAAATTGCTGTCTCTCTCTTCAACCTGGTAGTGTGCAACGTGTGTAGTCCCCAGCAGGCTTTATCACAGCACAAATCATGACTGCTCTTTCTTTAGACTAGCCAGACTGCCCAGTATCTGCCCAAGATGTCCTGTGTGGAGGTGAAGGGAGGTCTTGGTCAATATAAGGGTGGGGGGGGGGGGGGGGGGGGGGGGGGGGGGAGGTGTTCCATTAAACTTATATTTTTTAAACATTTTTTATGTTGCATATCCCTTTTACAGGACGTTGCAGTCAACACGAGCATCTTTCAGCTGCTGTTGATGTACTAAGCAAGATTACGCTCAGTAGTTTGCCATTGCTTTCTGAGCGACCGGCTCAACTACCCCCGTAAGTTACCAACGCGGCGAGAACCGCTACCGATTCTTGCACAGATTACGTTCCTCACGAGAATATACAGGATTACGGAGAAAGACATTAACACCTAGGCCAGGGAGACCAGCTTGTCTTTACATGAATGGGGCCTTTATGGTGTAGCTGTTTTCTGTAGTGTTACTTTCTTCTCATTTTGGCGAAGTAGTTGCATCAACTTGGAGAACTTGGTGACAACTGGCAAGATCGAAGGGAAGAGACCAAGGGGAAGACTGAGAAGTAAATACCTGGATGGCTTGGCCGCATGGCACGGTCAAAACAGGAACACAGAGCTGATTCACGACTCTGGTGATTGAGTGAGATGGCAGAACATAACCGCCCACGCTTATCGGCATGGCACATGATGGATGGATGGAGTTGCATCAACACGTCCAGTTTAGTGCAACAGACCCAACTCTGTTTTGTGCATTCAATACAATAGTCTCAACTCCTTTTTGTGCATTCAATACAACAGTCCTAAATCTGTGTGTGCATTCAGTGCAACAGCCCCAACTCTATTCTCTACACTCAGTGCAACAGCCCCAACTCTATTGTATACACTCAGTGCAACAGTCCCAACTCTATTGTATACACTCAGTGCAACAGTCCCAACTCTGTGTGTGCATTCAGTGCAACAGTCCCAACTCTATGTGTGCATGCAGTGCAACAGTCCCAACTCTATGTGTGCATGCAGTGCAACAGTCCCAACTCTATTGTATACACTCAGTGCAACAGTCCCAACTCTATTGTATACACTCAGTGCAACAGTCCCAACTCTGTGTGTGCATTCAGTGCAACAGTCCCAACTCTATGTGTGCATGCAGTGCAACAGTCCCAACTCTATTGTATACACTCAGTGCAACAGTCCCAGCTCTATTGTATACATTCAGTGCAACAGTCCCAACTCTATTGTATACACTCAGTGCAACAGTCCCAACTCTATTGTATACAATCAGTGCAACAGTCCCAACTCTATTGTATACACTCAGTGCAACAGACCCAACTCTATGTGTGCATTCAGTGCAACAGTCCCAACTCTATTGTATACACTCAGTGCAACAGACCCAACTCTATGTGTGCATTCAGTGCAAGAGTCCCAACTCTATTGTATACATTCAATACAACAGTCCCAACTCTATGTGTGCATGCAGTGCAACAGTCCCAACTCTATTGTATAGACTCAGTGTAACAGTCCCAACTCTATTGTATACACTCAGTGCAACAGTCCCAACTCTATTGTACACACTCAGTGCAACAGTCCCAACTCTATTGTATACACTCAGTGCAACAGTCCCAGCTCTATTGTATACATTCAGTGCAACAGTCCCAACTCTATTGTATACACTCAGTACAACAGTCCCAACTCTATGTGTGCATGCAGTGCAACAGTCTCAACTCTATTGTACACACTCAGTGCAACAGTCCCAACTCTATTGTATACACTCAGTGCAAAGTCCCAGGTCTATTGTATACATTCAGTGCAAACAGTCCCAACTCATTGTATACACTCAGTACAACAGTCCCAACTCTATGTGTGCATTCAGTGCAACAGTCCCAACTCTATTGTATACACTCAGTGCAACAGTCCCAACTCTATTGTATACACTCAGTGCAACAGTCCCAGCTCTATTGTATATATTCAGTGCAACAGTCCCAGCTCGGAGACACAATTTTGACGGGTGCGCAGGCAAAGTTGATAGCGATCTGCACGGGTAATGTCATGAGTATGGTCAGCCGCGTGTTTGATGCTAGAGCTTATCACGTCACAGTCAGGGAAAGACTGGGGCACCTCTTCCTCCTTGCTCTAGAAGTACAAATTGTGAAAGAGCTATCACATTAGAGCCCCATACCAGGAAACTGCTAGTGGACAGTTTAAAAACAAAAATAACCTTCACATACTGATGGCAGTATCTACAGTATGGCTACTTTTACCTTGCATCTATCTGTTGAGTGATTGAACCACCAAAACATGAGAAGTAGAATCGGTAAGTTTTACTAGAAAATGACCACAAGTGACAAAATGGACGTTGCGGCCAAAGCCTTCATCAGCACACAAGCACACACTGACACGACTACATGAAAAACTATATATATATATATAAAGTTTACTCATCTATTTCCTTGTTATGAAATTGACACAGTGCAGTGGTTCCATCTCATTTTGCTTTCTAACAAATTTGCCAGATGTCTGTCATAACTCACCCACAGAATTCCTAACAGTCTGCATCTCATCGTCATCAACTATTTCAACCCTTGGAATGGTTTTGAAGCTTCTAGATCATTCTATTCCGTACTCGGCTATCTCGTGTTGCTCCCTTTAATTCCTTGTATGTCTGAATTGATAGATTTGTGCAAGCTTCCTTTATAAATGATTTTCTTGGCCTACCCCTTCTTGTTGTCCCCATTTTTCAACTTCTGGTATTTTCTCATTTATGTTTCATAATTTCTTAGTCTATGACCAACCCCTGAGAGCCTTGACTTGTTGTTTGTTATTTTAAGAAGTTTTATTTGTTGTGTTATATTGTCTAGAACTTGTTCATCTGTCAATTTTTCAGTCAAGATGGTTCTTGGCATGTTATGGCAACACTACATCTCAAATAGCCCCTTCATTGCCACCATGTTTATCCATTGTGCTTTAGAGAAATTGTCCAGATCTCGGTTCTCTAAATTATTAGCAGTGTTTGCTGCTTGTTGTATGTGAGTATTTGCTGCTTGTTTTGTGTGCGTGTGTGTGTGTGTCTCTCTCTCTCTCTTTGTTGCTTGTTGTGTGTGTGTGTTTGTTGCTTGTTGTGTGTGTGTGTTTGTTGCTTGTTGTGTGTGTGTGCTGCTTGTTGTGTGTGTGTGTTTGTTGCTTGTTGGCTTGTGTGTGTTTGTTGCTTGTTGTGTGTGTGTGTTTGTTGCTTGTTGTGTGTGTGTGCTGCTTGTTGTGTGTGTGTGTGTGCTGCTTGTTGTGTGTGTGTATGTTTGTTGCTTGTTGTGTGTATGTATGTTTGTTGCTGTGTGTGT
The DNA here is from genome assembly GCA_014155875.1 of Cepaea nemoralis. Lineage (NCBI taxonomy): Eukaryota > Metazoa > Mollusca > Gastropoda > Stylommatophora > Helicidae > Cepaea > Cepaea nemoralis. The sequence goes on along the minus strand of JACEFZ010001920.1, from coordinate 514,978 downwards.
GTATGTTTGTTGCTTGTTGTGTGTGTGTATGTTTGTTGCTTGTTGTGTGTGTATGTTTGTTGCTTGTTGTGTGTGTGTATGTTTGTTGCTTGTTGTGTGTGTATATGTTTGCTGCTTGTTGTGTGTGTATGTTTGTTGCTTGTTGTGTGTGTGTATGTTTGTTGCTTGTTGTGTGTGTGTATGTTTGTTGCTTGTTGTGTGTGTGTGTTTGTTGCTTGTTGTGTGTGTATGTTTGCTGCTTGTTGTGTGTGTATGTTTGTTGCTTGTTGTGTGTGTGTGTGTGCTGCTTGTTGTGTGTGTGTGTTTGTTGCTTGTTGTGTGTGTGTGTTTGTTGCTTGTTGTGTGTGTGTGTTTGTTGCTTGTTGTGTGTGTGTGTTTGTTGCTTGTGTGGGGTGTGTTTGTGCTTGTTGGTGTGTGTGTGTGCTGCTTGTTGTGTGTGTGTATGTTGTTGCTTGTTGGGGTGTGTATGTTTGTGCTTGTTGTGTGTGTGTATGTTTTTTTTGCTTTTTGTGTGTGTTGTTTGTTGCTTGTTGTGTGTGTGAGTTTTTTGCTTGTTGTGTGGTGTGTTATGTTCGTTGCTTGTTGTGTGTGTATGTTTGCTGCTTGTTGTGTGTGTGTGTTTGCTGCTTGTTGTGTGTGTTTGTTGCTTGTTGTGTGTGTGTGTGTTTGCTGCTTGTTGTGTGTGTGTGTTTGTTGCTTGTTGTGTGTGCGTGTGTGTTTACTGCTTGTTGTGTGTGTGTGTTTGTTGCTTGTTGTGTGTGTGTGTTTGTTGCTTGTTGTGTGTGAGTGTTTGTTGCTTGTTGTGTGTGAGTGTTTACTGCTTGTTGTGTGTGTGTGTGTTTGTTGCTTGTTGTGTGTGTGTGTTGCTTGTTGTGTGTGTGTGTTTGTTGCTTGTTGTGTGTATGTTTGCTACTTGTTGTGTGTGTGTGTGTTTGCTGCTTGTGTGTGTGTGTGTGTGTGTGTGTGTGTTTGCTGGCTCCTCACTGAACTCAAGCCTACTCCATATATGTGCTGTTACTTCTAGTGCACTGCATTGATGTTTGCGTGTGGATTATCTTCCCCTGTTATAGTGTCGCTCATCATCAATCGAACACACTCTGACTTTTGAGGTACTTTTAATGCGGTTCTGGAAGTACTGCCTGATTAGTATTTCTCTCACAGTGAGATAACTAATGTGATGCATTGCTAATGTAGAACGAGTCCAAAACAATTTACTATTTCTGTCTCAGGCAAGCAACAGATACGATTGGCTATTCTTCATGTTTGTCAATCAGTATGTAATATGTGATTGGTTTATCTTCATGTTTGTAGATCAACTATGTCATATGTGATTCGGCTTGTCTTCATATGTCAATCAACATATTCTACATGAGTGTACTTCTCATACTTAGCCAGGACATACAACAGCAATCTGACAATAAACTGCTATTTACTAAGTGTGTAAATTTTACCCTGTGAAAGTAATAAATTTGTAATTCTGTATTTATCAATATTGCCCTCAGGTAGCTACTGTAACTTTTTGAAGCTAAAGGAATTAAAATGTATTAATTGATCACTGATAGTGAGCTACTTAGGATAGATGAGTTCATGTTCTTTTGTTAGAATACAGACTTCTGTTTGAAGCTGAAACAACTTTTATTGTCACTATTTTCACAAGAATTTGGAATAACATTAAAAATATCTCACATTCTGTTATCAATCATCAAAAATTGTATATATTTGTCGATTGTTTAAAACCACGCTGTCGAATGGTAGTGCTGGGTGATGCTGGTTGAAATTTACAAGTATTTTATATCTAGAATGTATTATCTTCTCTTATTTCTGATGGTGTTTTGCTTTTTAACAGAGTAATGTTAATAAATAATCACTATCAATACTTTCCTGTACTGTTTCATTGTTATTATGTTTTAACATTCTCACTGGTTTTATTTTTTTTACAATTTTCTTTGTGTTTGTTGTTGTTATGTCCTCTTTTAAACTTTTTTTGGGGCATTCACTCGCTTTGACCACAAGCGTACTTCATACACGTGCTGCTATTTATAATGCACTGGACTGATTTTTGGGTATGGATTAGCTTATCCTATTACCAGCGTTCCTCATCATCAGGCACTGACTCTGACTTTAGAGGTACTTGTAACTTTACATCCCCAAGTCAAGGATGAAAAGTCAACATTTTAGTCCAACTTATTGGTGTAGGGGTTGAACTCGCTACCTCAGCATCAGCACACCAAAAGTTTAAGAGTGAGCGCTCTTATCTATTCAGACATGCAATTCTCCTTTTTGACCTTTGAGCAAGCTTTGATGGAAGTCAGAAATATCACAAATTTGATGGAAGTCAGAAATATCACAAGCAACTGAAAACAGAAGCCGATATACAAATTAAAAACAAAACAAAAACCGAGAACGAAGCCAAGTACCTGGTCGGGTTATGTGATGGCATGTAGTGCAGGTGATTGCCTTTCAACCATCGCTTTCCTATGTCTTATTGAGTTCAGTCATTGATTTTCAGTTGTTCTCCTGTCCCAATCTATTCTGCACCGCTGTGTCATTTTCTTTATCTAATATCCTCAATATTCCCAGTTGTCACAATGTACTTCAGTCCCTATTTCTCAACATCTGAGCAAACAATGGCTCTTGTATTCTCATCAGTAGCATTTGGTATTAGTTTTGTTTTTTAGCTGTCCAAGAGATTCTCAAATCTTCTTCAAAGAAACCACATACCAGTGGCTCTCTAGTTTCTTTATAATCTCTGTCCTTAATGACCATGATTTACATGCATAGAGCAGTTTGGGAATTATATAACATCTTAAGACTCGCTTTCTGACACCCTATAATGTAGAACGTTCTTTATCTGATAGAATCATGTCTTCGCTAGAATTATTCTGTATGTCATCTCTGTGCTGTTTTTCCCATCTGTTTCTAATTATTGACCCCTGGTAATTGTCAGCTTGTTTCAGTGTTGCCTCATTGGCATTTGCTGAACATTCTTCATAGATCACAAGTAACTAAATACAAAACCCAGTCATTTGTATATAGATCACAAGTAGCTAAACACAGAACACATTAATTTGTATACAGATCACAAAAAGCCAAATATAAAACTCAATTTGTATATAGATTACCAGTAGCTAAATACACAATCCAATCATTTGTATATAGATTAAAAGTTGCCAAATACAAATCTCATTAATGTGTATATAGATAATAAATAGCCAAACAGAGAACTTGGTATTTTGTTTATGGATCCTAAGCAGCTAAACACAGAACTCATTAATTTGTATATAGATCACAAGAAACCAAATACAACACACATTAATTTATATATAGATCACAAGTAGCCAAATACAAAACTCATTAATTTGTATATAGATCAAATCAAATCAACTTTATTAGGGTCACAAATTGGGCGCGCAGGCCCGTCTTACATTCGGCCCTTCCAATCACTCGTCTTTCGTTCATCAAGAGCATTATACATTTACATAGGAAGAAAAATAAACATTGTGAAATGAATGTTGTAAACATAAACAAGGCTAATTACCATGTTATGAGGCCCATCTCCCACCTATCCATACATCACCCCACCCACACAACACCCCCACCTACCCACACACACGCGCACCAAGGGACACATACACACCCCAACCTACCCCAAACACCCACACCAAGGGACACATACATACCCCACCAACTGACCCATCCCCCTCCCGCACATCCCCCACCCACACACCACTGCCCTCACCTGATCCCCCAACCAAAACACACTCGCCACCCACAAACATTCCCCCACCAACCCACACATCCCACGCCCATCCACATACACATCCTAACCCACACATCCTCTCCCCACCCACACCTCAAACCACCCATCCCCCAGCCACATCTCCATCGACAACATATTCCCCACCCATGCACACAATCCCTCACCAACCCACACATCGCACATCCACTCACACATCCCCAAACCATACACACACATCCCACCAACTAACATGTCCCTACCCCCCCCCCCCCCCCCCCCCACCCCCCCCCCCCCCCCCCCCCCCCACACACACAATCTCCCTAACCACCCATACATCCCCAATCCACTCACACACACCCCACCACCCACACATACAACTTCCACCCACCCACACATGCCATAACCTAATCCCCCACCACACAATCCCCCACCCGCACATCACATAACCCCCTACCATGCACTATTCCCAACCCACGCACCACACACACATCCCTCACCAACACATCCCCACTTACACACCACACACATATCCCCCACCCAGATACCACACAATATTCCCACCCACACCCACACAGATACCCTTACCCATCCACCCCACATACCCCCACTCACACACCACAAAAATCCCCCACCCACACACACATACCTCACCCACACAATATCCCCAACCAACAAACCACACACCTCTCCCCACCCACACACGCATTCCCTACCCATCCACCAACAGACACTCACTCACGCAAACATCCTCCACTACGCACCCACACACCCCCACCCCAACCAAACATCTCTCGATCACAATACCCCTACCCACACACATCCTCCACCCACTCACACATCCCACCCCGACGCATACAACTCCCTCACCCACCTACACCTCCCTAAGCCACTCACACACCCCCACCCACACATTCCCCATCCACACACACATCTCCCACCCACACACCCCACATACTTCCCCCAACCACCACAATCCCCTACTCACCCACAATATACCCCACCCATACGCACATTCCCCACACCCATCACACACATCCCCCACACCACACACTATCCTCCACCCATACCACCACAAACATACCCTCCACCCACACATCATTCACACATCCCCCACCAACACACCGCACACATATCTCAAACCCACACACAATACACTTCTCCCCACCCGCCATTGCATCCCCAATCCACCCAACACAATCCCCTACCCACACAACCCCGCCTCCCACACAAGTAGCCAGAAACAGAACTTGGAAATTTGTATATTGATCACTAGTTGCTATGGTAATTTGTATATAGATCACAAGTAGCCAAACAAAGAACTTGGTAATTTGTATATAGGTCACAAGTAGCCAAATACACAACTTGGTAATTTGCATATAGATCACACATAGCCAAACACAGAACTTGGTAATTTTTATATAGATCACCAGTAGCTAAATACTGAACGCATTAATTTGTATACAGATCACAAGTGACTGGCGCCTTGCCGTCTAGACAGACGATAGTTTGTAAAATGGAGTTATAATTCTCCATAACACAAAGCCTGGGCTGAATTTAGAGAACATGTGTTGCCAATACAGCAAGATCCCTCTCTCAGCCTGTCTAGTTTACTCCAGAGGAAAGGTAACACCAATACGTCTGGAACAAGACAAGCTGCAGAAACTGCTAGATCAGCAAAGCTATACTCTAACTGTCCGCCTGTCAGAGCTTCCATCCTAGATCAGTTGCCGACTAAGGCTTAGTCTTTAGGTTGCATTTCCTCGCACTAGGATAAGGCTTCTACCCTCCCAATTGCACTAATCCTCCCAAAGCTGTTGGCACAATGTGGGGTGTCAGGCTTGGTGAGTGCCGCCCAACATTCGGCGCTAACAGAAAGTAGGTAGTACCATCTACTGTCATACGGTAGCTCAGTCATATCTGACTAAGACCTGACACCAAAATGTATATACGTAGTATGCGGAAGTAGCTAAATACAAACCTCATTAATCTGCATATAGATGACAAGTAGCTAAACACAGAACTTATTAATTTGTATATAGATCACATGAAGCTAAACATTGAACTCATTAATTTGTATATAGATCACAAGTAGTCAAATACAAAACTCATTAATTTGTATATGGATCACAAGTAGCTAACCACAGAACTCATTAATTTGTATACAGATCATCAATAGTTAAACACAGAACTCATTAATTTGTATAAGGTCACACGTAGCTAAGTAAAAAACTCATTAATTTGTATATAGATCACCAGTTGCTAAACACAGAACTCATTAATTTGTATATAGGTCACAAGTAGCTAAACACAGAACTCATGTATTTTGTTTATAGATGACAAGTAGTTAAACACAATTAGGTAATTTGTTTACAGATGAAACCTCTCAGCCACAAGGCCCCCAAATGATGACAGTGACCAGCTGAAGAAACAAATGTGCTTCAACACACGGCCAACTAGGCATCCCTTTAAGAGGTGTCTTCATTAGCCAGGTCTATCATCCACCCAAACCCACAACTATGGAATATGGATGGAACTGTATCTGGCCACTCAAACAGCATCACAGGTTTCATAAATCTGCATTAACCAAGGTCAGGTTGCCGGTCTCCATGGCGAAGGGGTTGCGGAAGAGGTTCGTAATCCCGTATACCCGCGTTCGAAACACAGCTGCATGCGATTTGGCAGCGTTGGTTTTGCATTGGTATTGGTGCCGGTCATTCAGAAAGCAATGGCAAATTACTTAATGTAAACTTGCCAAGAGATCACAGTGGCATAAATGCTAGTGTTGATGCGATGTCCTGTAAAAAGGATATGCAAAAACAAGGTCAGGTTACATAACAAACACAAACACACTGGACCGTAATAATGGGTCGAGCTTTTCGTTGTTGCTTGCCCTTTGCAGGACATTGTAATCAACCCCAGCCCAAGGTTGATTTTCTAGGCAAGCTTACATTCGGTAGTTTGCCTTTTCTTGCTGAACGGGAGATCAATGTTGAATTCCAACAGACCGGTGTAAGGAATAAACCACCTACCCTACCATCAGTGCACTGGAAGTTCAAGCGCAACTGCATTAAACCCAGCGGCCAGGCAGAGAGCCTTCTTGTATATTATGAACATTTAAAGAAGAGGCTTGGTTGATTCCACTGTGATATAACCAACACATAAAAATATCAATTACTGGGGAACCTGCTTGCATGAGAAGTAAAATAAGCAGGTATTGATTGGCACATATAGAAGTAGAGGAAAGAAGTAGAGGTTAAAGACTCATCTAGACAATATAATAATTGAAAGTTAACAATACAATAACAAACCACAATTCTGTGCATAGATAGTGTACAACATTTTATAACAAAATCACTAATTTTATAAGTAAACCTCCACTAGAATGACAAATAGGCAACATGCTTGGCCATTTACAAAGTCACCACAGCATATGAAGGTTCTATTAACTCATGTTACTTATAAAATGTTGCTTTGTAGGTATCGGAAATGAATTTGATTTTTGGCATTTGATTGCTCACATAGCCTGGATACCTGGTAAAATGAATAGCCGAGATTGTGTTGAAGAAGGCCGACTTTCAGTCACCACAGTCTTGCGTTGCTCTAATTGAGACATAATGGTTTGAAAATGTTAGTTACCAAATAAATCACTCTGTCTTATGCAGAGAATAACATAATGTGATCTACATCATGCAGTTGTGTGCAGATATACAAAACATTAGGTGACAACTAAAAAACTGCTACTGGAATCAGAATGAACGCTATACAACTAGTAAGCTCACTGAAAGGAAAAACACACACAGACACAAGAGAACATTTCCACAAAGGTCTTTATAAAAAAAATGAACACATAAAACTGAAGCACAAACACAATCCCAGAAAAGCAATCCAATGTATAAACAAACTGAGCTTTGTGTGCAGAAGTGAATCACAGAGAGAAAAACCAAGGCACTCTTTTGTGTTCAGAAAATTAATGATTATGTTAAGGAAACAAATGATTAAGTTCAGAAAATAAATTATTATATTCAGAAAATAAATGATTATGTTCAGAAAATAAATGATTAAGTACATAAAATAAATTATTATGTTCAGAAAATAAATTATTATGTTCAGAAACCAAGTATTATGTTCAGAAAATAAATTATTATGTTCAGAAAACAAATGAGTAAGTATTGTCTTGCGCAGAAAATCAACCACACAGCTAATACCAAATCACTTATTTGTGCATAAAAATGTTTTAATATTTTATAACTAAATCACTATCTTCTTTTTGAAGTCACTGATGCCTAATAATAAAATAATTATTTTTTGGTATTACCATTAGAACAGCTCATCAAGTCTGTCATATGCAGGAATTAAACCAGACATTGTTGCTTGTTGCTGTTTCTTTCTACTTAGATTAGTAGTGTTTAATTGAGGCAAAGGTGCTTCCATGCAGAAAAGTTAATTGAGGAGCACACTGTAGGACCTTCACATATTCTAGGTTATGAGACGGCAGTTAGCGCCAGGAGAGTGAACCCGGTCAACAAACATCTGAAGAAGCTGGATGTGTCGCCGAAAGTCGCAAATATTGCAGTTGTGCTGTAAATTGGCACAGCACATTTATGTCCAAAACAAACATTTTGGAAGAACAAAGAAGAAGAAGAACCAATAAGATAATTAAAGATGACTAATAACAGAATTACAACAAATAAGGCAATTCAGCAGTGAAAATGATTTGAAAAGCACAAACAATAGAATCAAACACCCACAATAATAGAATTAAAATAAATAAAACAATTATTAGACAGTGTTAATAAATTTTAAAAAATCAGAGACAAATAAAGGACTAATAAGGAATGTACAAAAATCCCATAGATGTTCAGATGGGCAGCACTTACCCAGCTGTAGCAGGTGGAAGTGGCCGTATGTCTGCTGGCAGTGAGTGAACTTCTTCAGGTGTCATGATCTGGTTCTCTAATGAGGTGACAGTTATAACAAATGAACGAATCACCAACAAATGAGAAGCAGACGATAAGCTTTACTAGAACATGACTCATCATCATCATCAGGTGCCATGCCAGCTGGCGTGGCATTCATTTCTCTCCACAGACCTTGGTCTTTAGTGTTCTGGATCAACTATGTTGCTGATTTTCCTCCATGCCATCGTCTCAATCCATCCAGCATTATTTCTCTTGGTTGGCCTCTGGTTCTCTTCCACTTGATCTTTCCAGCATCACGATGTTCTCCAATGCCTCTCTTCTCATCATATGACCGAAGAAAGGTGTTTGTTTGTTTCTTATTGTTGTATATAGTGTTCTAGTTTCATTAGCCTGTTTCAGGCAATCATAGTTAGTTACTCTGGCAGTCCAAGAAATTTGCAACAGTCATCTTAGGAACCACATCTCTGTTGCTTCCAAGTTCTTCCTAATTTGTTCATTTACATTCCAAGATTCACTGCCATACAGAAAAACTTCAGCACTCTTTTTCTTACATTCAATGATAGTGGCTTATTGCATAAGATACTTTTCATTTTCTGAAATGCAGCATTTGCTTGCTCTGTTCTGCTCTTAATCTCTGTCGTGCACCTTCCATCTGATGTTATACATGTCCCCCCCCCCCTTTTAAATCTTTTTTCGCATATCATTTACAGGACATCGCTGTCAACATCAGCATCTTTCAGCTGATTGTTGATTTCTTGGCAAGATTACGCTCAGTAGTTTGCCATTGCTTTCTGAGCAACCAGCTCAATACCCTGTAAGTTACCGATGCGGAGAGAACTGCTACCAATTCTCACGCAACGTCATGTTACTTACGAGAGTATACGAGATTACGGAGAAAGTCGTATAATCTCTAGACCAGAGAGACCGGCATACATGCCCCTAGGTATTTAAAATTATCTACTTGGTTAAGAATTTTCCCTTCTATTTCCATTTCACATTTTGGTGTCACATGTTTCTTTGACATCATCATTGTTACTGTTTTCTTAATATTCAAGGAGATAACTTTGAAACTGTCTGGAGACAAGTCTGTACACCAGGTCTGAAGACAAGTGTGTACATCAACCTGACCCCAGTAGATGTCAGGTTTGGAGACAAGTCTGTACATCAACCTGACCCTAGTAGATGTCAGGTCTGGAGACAAGTCTGTACATCAACCTGACCCCAGTAGATGCCAGGTCTGGAGACAAGTCTGTACACCAACCTGACCCCAGTAGATGCCAGGTCTGGAGACAAGTGTGTACATCAACCTGACCCCAGTAGATGTCAGGTTTGGAGACAAGTGTGTACATCAACCTGACCCCAGTAGATGTCAGGTTTGGAGACAAGTCTGTACATCAACCTGACCCCAGTAGATGCCAGGTCTGGAGACAAGTCTGTACACCAACCTGACCCCAGTAGATGCCAGGTCTGGAGACAAGTCTGTACATCAACCTGACTCCAATAAATGTCAGGTCTGGAGACAAGTCTGTACATCAACCTGACCCCAGTAGATACCAGGTCTGGAGACAAGTGTGTACACCAACCTGACCCCAGTAGATGCCAGGTCTGGAGACAAGTGTGTACACCAACCTGACCTCAGTAGATACCAGGTCTGGAGACAAGTGTGTACACCAACCTGACCCCAGTAGATACCAGGTCTGGAGACAAGTGTGTACACCAACCTGACCCCAGTAGATGTCAGGTCTGGAGACAAGTCTGTACATCAACCTGACCCCAGTAGATGTCAGGTCTGGAGACAAGTCTGTACATCAACCTGACCCCAGTAGATGCCAGGTCTGGAGACAAGTGTGTACACTAACCTGACCCCAGTAAATACCAGGTCTGGAGACAAGTGTGTACACCAACCTGACCCCAGTAGATACCAGGTCTGAAGACAAGTGTGTACACCAGCCTGACTTCAGTAGATGCCAGATCTTTCCAGCTATTAGATGAGCTGAGGTTCTGGAAGAATCTCAAAATAAAGTAAAACATGTCAGCATGAATGAGACTAATTAAAAAGAATTACAGATGATAACATACAATGGTAAATTGATGTGACAGAGTCACCAATGTGGAGCTCATGGAGAGAACTGAAAAAATGTCACTGAATCAAGAGGTAAAGAAAAGATGCTGTACTAGAAGCATATACACAGAGAAAACCTGATAAAAGTACAGCTAGTAAGGCCTTTGTCTGGAATCCAAAATGCACAAGAAAAAGAGGAAGACCTAAAAAACACATGAAGAAGAGAAGTAGAGGTCGAAATGAATAATATTGGAAGGGCATGGGCAGAGCTGCATGGGATAACTAAAGATCGGATGGTAGGTGTGAGTTTGTTGAGGCCTAGCCTGTGACCTAATGGGGGATAAAGGACAAGAGAAGAAGAAGAATCTACACTGGTAGTGAAAAGCTGCTGTCTTGGCTAGAAGGGACATAATTAGATATGTTTTACTGTTGTCTTGGGTAGAAGGGATATAATTAGATATGTTACTGCTGCCTTGGCTAGAAGGGACATAATTAGATATGTTACTGCTGTCTTGGCTAGAAGGGACATAATTAGATATTGATTATTTGGTTGTTTCGGGATTTGAAATTTAAATAGCATTAATTAGATATGTTACTGCTGTCTTGGCTAGAAGGGACGTAATTAGATATGTTACTGCTGTCTTGGCTAGAAGGGACCTAATTAGACATGTTACTGCTGTCTTGGCTAGAAGGGACATAATTAGATATGTTACCGCTGTCTTGGCTAGAAGGGACATAATTAGATATGCTACTGCTGTCTTGGCTAGAAGGGACATAATTAGATATTTTACTGCTGTCTTGGCTAGAAGGGTCATAATTAGATATGTTACTGCTGTCTTGGCTAGAAGGGAAATAATTAGATATGTTACTGCTGTCTTGGCAAGAAGGGACATAATTAGATATTTTAGAAATATTACAGGTATCACTGATCATTCCTATTCTCTTGTGTATTTTTATTTCACTTCTGCCATAATCTGTTATTCACTTGTTTAAGAAAGCAGCAACCTGTTACTTCTAGTAAAGCTTACCAATTACATTTCCATCTACTCTTACATTCATTGTTAGCCTACAAGTCAGTATTCATGGCATCATTCAGTTCATGAGTGCAATGTTGTTGTGAGACCCCTGGGGATGTCGCTGGAGCTATGGAGTTTGTGCTTTGTGTGATGTTTTCAACAGGCAGCCCTGCGGAAAGAGACTAAGCCATGTGAGATTAAACTCAGTACAACGAAGTCAGTCATCCTGCCCTTGACACCCTTTGTTAGTCTACAAAAGCATTGTCTATGGAATTATCTTTACTTGCATTTGAGGGTGGTAGAAACTATAAAAAGAAAGGTCCCGTAGAAGAAATCTTCTATGGGAATGAGAAGTGTTAGAGCTATCACATTTTTGTAGGTCTGAGTGTACGGAGGATTAGGTGGTTAGGCTACCTTTCCCACAGTGAACGAGAGCTGTCATTGAAACCTAGTTCAACCACACTCATGTCACACTCTGTGTAATGGCCTTACTGATACACAACGTACAAGATAGTCAGGGAAAGTAAAAAACAAGAATCAATTTGATTCTAGCAGAAAAAAAGAAAATTAAACATGTTCATTAATTAGAACAAATACATACAGTAATTAAATAATAGGAATTACCATCTTGGAAAAACCTGGCTGTACCTCTGCTGCTTGGGGCAGGGATGGTGTAGGAGTTGTGTCCACCTTCTGCTGGAGATTTGCTGTGTCTTGGTATGTGTGGCTGGGTTTATAATGTCATATTTATTTATATAGGGTTCATTTATTCATATAAATCTTAAATACATATACAATAAAGCTGACTAGTGTCAGAAGACCGATCTCCCTGGCGTAGGAGTTAAGGACGTTGTTCTTAAATCCCGTACTCTCGTACGAAACGCAGCTGCGTGAGATTTGGCAGCGGATTGCGTTGCATTGGTTACTTACGGAGGTATGCGAGCCAGTCATTCAGAAAGCAATGGCAAACTACTGAATGTAAGACTTGCAAAGACATCAACAGCAGACAAAATTATGCTACCTAATCATGTGAAATTCCTTAGTTGGTTCAGTTCTTGAATTTCAATATAGATCTTCTGAACTGATCATCTGACTATGATGACTTCTGTTTTTTCCAACATTAATTGTCATATTATAAATTATGCAAGTGCTGTTCAAATGATATGCAGGTAGTTGTAGATTTGTTTTCAAATTGCAGTTCATGCTAGAACATTAGAATCTGTCATCGAACACTGATGTCACAGCACCAAGAACATGCTCATATACATTCTGTCTCCCTCAGATTGTCAAACCATATGGATATCTATGTAGTGTCAGTGGCCAGTAAGTTGTGTTTCTGCTTCATTCTCAACCTTGATGCTTCCTGCTAGTGGCAAATTGGATTCCTGATTCTATCAGTTGCAGCCTCATATAGTCATCAAGTTGTGTTTCTGCTTCATTCTCAACCTTGATGCTTCCTGCTAGTGGCAAATTGGATTCCTGATTCTATCAGTTGCAGCCTCATATAGTCATCAAGTTGTGTTTCTGCTTCATTCTCAACCTTGATGCTTCCTGCTAGTGGCAAATTGGATTCCTGATTCTATCAGTTGCAGCCTCATATAGTCATCAAGTTGTGTTTCTGCTTCATTCTCAACTGCTTCATTCTCAACCTTGATGCTTCCTGCTAGTGGCAAATTGGATTCCTGATTCTATCAGTTGCAGCCTCATATAGTCATCAAGTTGTGTTTCTGCTTCATTCTCAACCTTGATGCTTCCTGCTAGTGGCAAATTGGATTCCTGATTCTATCAGTTGCAGCCTCATATAGTCATCAAGTTGTGTTTCTGCTTCATTCTCAACCTTGATGCTTCCTGCTTGTGGCAAATTGGATTCCCGATTCTATCAGTTGCAGCCTCATATAGTCATCAAGTTGTGTTTCTGCTTCATTCTCAACCTTGATGCTTCCTGCTAGTGGCAAATTGGATTCCCGATTCTATCAGTTGCAGCCTCATATAGTCATCAAGTTGTGTTTCTGCTTCATTCTCAACCTTGATGCTTCCTGCTAGTGGCAAATTGGATTCCCGATTCTATCAGTTGCAGCCTCATATAGTCATCAAGTTGTGTTTCTGCTTCATTCTCAACCTTGATGCTTCCTGCTAGTGGCAAATTGGATTCCTGATTCTATCAGTTGCAGCCTCATATTGTCATCAAGTTGTGTTTCTGCTTCATTCTCAACCTTGATGCTTCCTGCTAGTGGCAAATTGGATTCCTGATTCTATCAGTTGCAGCCTCATATAGTCATCAAGTTGTGTTTCTGCTTCATTCTCAACCTTGATGCTTCCTGCTAGTGGCAAATTGGATTCCTGATTCTATCAGTTGCAGCCTCATATAGTCATCAAGTTGTGTTTCTGCTTCATTCTCAACCTTGATACTTCCTGCTAGTGGCAAATTGAATTCCTGATTCTATCAGTTGCAGCCTCATATAGTCATCAAATTGTGTTTCTGCTTCATTCTCAACCATGATGCTTCCTGCTAGTGGCAAATTGGATTCCTGATTCTATCAGTTGCAGCCTCATTTAGTCATCGAGTTGTGTCTTCAGGGAGTCTCCGTGACATACTGGTTATGCTACCTGCCTCATGCTCCGAAAGATGTGGGTTCAATTCTAGACTACAACATTTGGTTTATGAGTGCAATTTTCTCAGAGACTAATAGGGGTCATTGCTGGAGCTATGGAGTTCATGTTCTGTGCAACGCAGATCAATTTGCGGAAAGAGTCATATGAGATAAAATCCAGTGCAATAAAGTCGACCCACTTGCGTTTCAACAACTCTTGTTGTGTTTTTTAGAAAAATGTTATGTGAATTAATGTTGGCAGATGTGTAAAAATGGTCTGTATAGTCAATGAACAATTGAGGAGATATAGCACATGTCATGTCATGGACTTCACACAGGTAATAAATTAATTGGGACAGAGTGGGCTTTGGTCTGAGACATCAGTAGGTAAGAAATGTACGTGGTTTGTGGTGTGACCAATAAATTTACAGGCAGCTGCATGGTGTAGAGGCAGTAAACAAAATAAAGGTGTTTCATCGTAGTCATTGTCCAGCATATAAAAATTATGCAGTACAGAATAGGCCTTTGTGTTTCAGGAGTGCATAAGGGAAGCAAAGAACTGTAACTCTACAACCTATCATGAATGTTGTAAGAGGCCACTAAGGAGGGTTGGCATGAGACTGGAGAACGCAGACAAATATGAACAAGTCTACAAGGGGCTTGGAGTGAGCTGGATTCAGACCTTGTTCTATTTGCAGATGAAAAGCAGCAGACGAAGAAGTGCAAAAGTGGATAAAATGATTATTAACTAATTCCGTGCTGATGGCTTGGCCAAATGTAACCTCTCATAAAAGGGCGACATATTACCACACTAGGGTCATCATGTTATTTGTTTTGCAGTATCTTCCGCAATTTTAATGTTCAGTGAATGGAAATTTACATACTAGTTTATTTGATTGTTCACCATGTTTCGTCAAAACCAACTTTTTGTTTGGCACTGAATCAGTTAAACTTCACAAACGTTGGTTAACACTTTCTGTAAAATATCTGCTGGTGGTATAACATTTTGTAAAAACTCTGAATACAATATTAGACGTCTCAACAAACAAATAATGGTGTAAGTTTTGGGAGCTTAATCAATATATTTACAGAAATAAGTAATTTTTTAAAAGTAAATTAGTAAAAGTATAGAATCATTTGTAAGAAAATTATGTAATAATCTCAGTGTAGCAAGCACATATACATGGGACAATTAAAACATCTTGATTCATTGATAAATAAGATGGTAGTGAAAGTATTACCAGTGGTTTGGTCACACTTGATGGTGCTTTAGTATGCAGCAGCCCAGCTGGCAAATCACTCTATGTAAAAATAAAATGAACACCTGATTTGTTGATATGACACATGAAATACAAATTACTTAAGCTTAATTCAAAGCCTAATACATTAACATTAATGATCTATAGACAAATGCTGAGATGTGGTTCTATAAAAGAATGATGGAGTGTGGTTCTATAGAAAAATACTGAGATGTGATTCTATTGAAAAATGTTGAGATTTGGTTCTATTAAAAATGCTAAGATGTGGTTCTATAGAAAAATGGTCTAAGTAGCATTCCAAATGGTTACAAAAACCAAACTTGACACATGAACATTAATTTGCATACAAATGATTTGCTGTGAATAGCTAGTACAAATTATGTGTACATGTGAAACACCCATATAGAAAGAGACTTACTGAATAACTAACTGTAGCTATATGTAGTTGTGATGCTTGTTTCTGAAGAGTCTGCCGTAAGTAGCTCTCCTCCTTCAAAGCGTACATACTGAAACCATTTCATAAACAGGCAGATGTAATCAGTATTAAAATATCTTTACAGAAATGCCTCTTTTAAGTAAGTTTTACGTGGTCTTCTGTATTCATTATAATTCTTCATTGTAACTCTTTATGGCAGATGATACCAGGGCAAATTTGTGAGGTGCTAAACCATTTAATTTATTGTTTTTTAATGTAGTGTATGATTGGTTTCAGATCTAAAAGTCACAAATCCCGAAACAACCACTTAATCAATTGATTATTGCTCACTGGATTTAGGAGGCCTGGTGTTCCTTGCCAGTGAGAAGTCCTGATCGTTTGGGTCCCATCGATTGACGGACGTCGGTCGCGGCGATTGTGCAATCTTGAGCATAACCTACGATGGGTAGCGTTGTGATGTTCTGTTGTGATGGTTTGGTGTGTCCAGTGTGTGCCGCGTGGTTACACACCCGCTTCACACGCGTGATCCGGGACTGTTTCCAGATCCGGTCAGGGATATGCACTACTGACGAGCTCAAACGAGGGCGAAACTCGAGTCTAGTGCTTCCATATTGACGTGGATGGGCCTTAGGTTCATACCAGAGTGCGATCGGCGTTGCCAGTAGTGGGTTGTGCTCAATATTTAAATTTCAAATCCCGAAACAACCACTTAATCAATTGATTATTGCTCACTGGATTTAGGAGGCCTGGTGTTCCTTGCCAGTGAGAAGTCCTGATCGTTCGGGTCCCATCGATTGACGGACGTTGGTCGCGGCGATTGGGCAATCTTGAGCATAACCTACGATGGGTAGCGTTGTGATGGTTTGGTGTGTCCAGTGTGTGCCGCGTGGTTACACACCCGCTTCACACGCGTGATCCGGGACTGTTTCCGGATCCGGTCAGGGATATGCACTACTGACGAGCTCAAACGAGGGCAAAACTCGAGTCTAGTGCTTCCATATTGACGTGGATGGGCCTTAGGTTCATACCAGAGTGCGATCGGCGTTGCCAGTAGTGGGTTGTGCTCAATATTTAAATTTCAAATCCCGAAACAACCACTTAATCAATTTAATTTTCTCTTTTCTAATTCATGGTTACTCCCACATCTCTTCTAAGGCATCCCATCTCTGTTGTTATGATTGTGCGCTTATTACTTGCAGTAAGTATTCATGTTTGACATTAATAACACAATGTCAGCCAAAACATAGTTCTTATGAGATTTGCTTTAGTACTCATAGGTATCTTTCTAGGCAACAGAAGTGGTGCTAATTGTCCCAGTACCTGATCTGCCTTTGCACAACGTGTGTTGTTTCTCTATCCATTCACCCATCTGAAGTGACAATTGACCCTTAATATTTACATTTGCTGGTTAGTGTTATTACTTAAACTAAAAGATAATTACCACATGACACACATCAACCCTTACCTTTGTTGTAAAATGGCAAATTTCTTCTCCCAGCTTTTGTGGCATTTTCCCAGTTCTTCTTGCAGCCTTGACATTGGAGAATAAAAGACCTATCTAGTTTTAAGTTGATCAGAGTAATAGGATATATTTACATTGATGGTTTGAAAAGAAAATGTTAAGAATACTTGGTTATAAAATAATGATTATATGTGGTAGCATCATGCAAGAAAACACTACTATCATTACCATCTCGTAAAATACGTCTGGACAAAAACTTATATTTATCTGGAGAAATATGTCTAGAAAAAAACATTAATATCATCTTGGACAAATGTGAATAGTCATTTTAGCTCAATACATCTCAAGAGCAGTAACAAGTGATAAATTTATGAAAAATATGACAAAATTTGTCAACCAAAAATTACAACCAAAGAATGAAAAAATTTTAAAAATCATGAATTAAATACCTTGATTCCATAATTAATAACAATGGGCACCAAAAAAGTCAGAAGTAGACTGTGTCATAGCAATAAAAAAAATTAGAAAATGTGACCTGAGGCAGTTTTCCTCCTTCAATGAATTTTCCTCCTTCAATGAATTTTCCTCCTTCAATGGACCACATCTTAGCATTTTTCCTTCCAACTATGACAAGTGATGAGCCCAGGTGTCGAACCCGCGAAAGACCATGCTCATGACATTACTATCATTGTTCGCTTCCAACTTCGCTACTGCACCCGTCAGTCATATCAATGCAGAGGTTAAACAGTATTAAGAGCCTGTGACACAACACCAGCAAATAAAGTAACAATTTGGAGAACACACATTTTTTTTATGGCAACATACAGATGTGAATAATGGACCATTTTACAATCACTAAAGAATACAACTGGCACTTTGAACTCAAATACTACAGAAAAGTTCTTAGAATACTGTGGATGAAGAAGAAGAAACTACTGACATCCTGCAAGAAGGAAATTCAAAGAAAACTGGCAAGTCTGAAATTCAAAGAAAGCTGGCAAGTCTGAAGATTGAAGAAAACTGGCAAGTCTGAATCAAAGAAAAATGACAAGTCTGAAAATCAAAGAAAACTGGCAAGTCTGAAATTCATTAAAAAAGAAAAACTGGAAAGTTTGAAGATCAAAGAAAACTGGCAAAGTCTGAATCAAAGAAAAATGACAAGTTTGAAAATCAAAGAAAACTGGCAAGTCTGAAAATTGAAGAAAACTGACAAGTCTGAAATTCATTAAAAAATAACTGGCAAGTCTGAAGATCAAAGAAAACTGACAAGTCTGAAGATCAAAGAAAACAGGCAAGTCTGAAAATCAAAGAAAACAGGCAAGTCTGAAAATCAAAGAAAACTGGCAAGTCTGAAGATCAAAGAAAACTGGCCCATAAACAGCATCATGATTTTGAATCTGAAATACTTTGGCATATGAAACATCACACTGGCTTGGAAAGAAGATGGAATGGAAGGTACAGATCCTGAAAGAGGAGACAGTAGTCGACCAACACGAAGATGGACACAGAAGATTATAAAGACATGAGCATGCATGTGGCAAGGGAACTGTCATTAGATCAAGAGTCTTTACTGTAGGCCATGATGAAAGCAATGTTCTGCAATAGACCTGCTACATGAACATGATCACTGGATTTCAGTATCTCACTTCCGTTACCACGATCACTGCATTTCAGTATCTCACATCCATTACCTTTTAATTTCAGCTTTTAACTTTTCATCTGAACCTGTTGATGATCTTGACGCCATGGAAACTTTGGTCAGTGAAATGGATCTCTCCTTCTCCTGAAGTGATCACATATAAGAAAACAGATGCTTATATTTATGATTAATAAAACATAATTAAACAAGTAGCAGAAATTAAAATGGGAAATAAAGAGAGTAGTTACGAACAGATAAAGTTAGAAGTACGACAGGGGTGTGTCTTGTCACTGGCAATACATATATAGCAAAGTAATAATGAGAGAGATCAAAGAGATGCCAGGAATACTAATCAGAAGTTATAATATAAATAATATACGCTATGCAGATGACACAGTATTGGTGGCAGATAATGCAACAGACCTACAATAATTGTTGGACATTGTAGTAACACAGAATGCAAAGAAAGGACTCTCCTTGAATATCAAGAAACAGTAACAATGATGATGTCGAAGAAAATGGTGACATCAAAATGTGACATAGAAATAGAAGGGAAAATTCTTAACCAAGTGGAAAATTTTAAATAACTAGGGGCATTTATAACATCAGATGGAAGATATACAACATAGAATAAGAGCAGAATAGGGCAAGCTAAAGCCGCATTTAAGAAAATGAAGAGTATCTTATGCAATAAGTCATTATCACTGAATGTAAGAAAGAGAGTGCTGAAATGCTATATAGAACCAGTTTTGCTGTATGGCAGTGAATCTTGGAAATGTAAATGAACAAATTAAGAAGAAATTAGAGATGTGATTCCTGAGGCGAATGTTGTGAACTCCTTGGACTGCCAAAGTAATTAACAACGATTTCCTGAAACAGGCTAATGAAACTAGAACATTATATTCGAAAATAAGAAAGAAGCAAACAGCTTTCTTTGATCATGTGTTGAAAAGAGAGGCATTGGAGAACATTGTGACAACTGGAAAGTTCGAGGGGAAGTGAGGCAACCAAGAGAAATGATGCTGGATGGATTGAGATGGTGGCATTGAGGAATATCATCAGCAGAGTTGATCCAGAACACCAAAGACGGAGATCTGTGGAGAGCCATGAACGCCTATGCCAGCTAGCAGGGCACTTGATGATGATGATGGTTAAATTGCATATCAACTGTATTATTGACATAATTAGGAACAAAATCTATGTTTAAAGAGTGTTTTTATGTGCGTAGAAAAACATCTAAAATATAATTTAATCTAAATAACAAAAAAGGTCAAAGGTAGTTAAAACAGCAGATACTGCTGCTGGAGTGTGTAGAGTTAGGACTTAAAATATTCTAAATCCCAACATATTAGGTGGGATGTCCAGTTCCCTAACTCATAATCCCTCCTTCTCAAACAATTTCCAGAAAATTCTGAAAATGGTCCGGCACCCATTTTTGTGAGGCTAGCTCAAACTAGAGCTGTACTGGTAAGAACATGACAATCCTGCCTCTGCTGGGGATTGAACGAAGACCACTGTCTTGGAAGACAAGCACACTAACCACTATGCCATCAAAGCATTTTACATTTCTGAAATTACAAAACAATAATTTACATAAACATCTATGTTCACGGCCATGTTGTGAGATGGGTATAATTATAATATGCACTTGTACATTGAGGACACCATAAAATTAGATCAAATAAAAGAAGAAACAGAACTTAAAATGTTGAAGACAATGACAAATCATTATCTGCATAATACAGGAGCCATGGTTTAGAGGATGCAGTGTTAGCACAGAAGATACTGGGTTTCATCCCAGCAAGGGCTAGGAATTTTTTCAAGAACCACTGGCAAATAATGATATCACACATTCCCATAATCTTTGTGTAGTATAATCAAATACCCAATGTTCTTAGATAGGGGTGAAAAACAGGAGGTTCAGTTCCACTACAGTTGGACATTGCAAAGAGCAGGCTGTAAGGTAGCTGTCCTGGCAAAATTGGGAGGGAAGAAAACCTACACACGGGTAGATAGAACCAATTACTTTGGATGGAATCTGCCTAGAGGAAGTAAGGTTTACACACATGCATGCAGAAGTCAAGCATACTGAACTCTGACATTCATAACTAATTGTGGTACACTTTCCTTGAAAGGGGAATGAAAAAAATTACCCACAAACCTCAGCAAGCTGCTTCTCTAACTCAGTTATCCGATTTTCCATGACCCTTAATTTATTGTGGTCTTCCCTTGCAGTCTTCTGAGCTTCTTTTTTCATCTTCCTCTCTACCTGATCCAAACAAAGATGATTAAATAAAATTACAATCTGTTGCAGATTTTACTGAAAGAAGTAAATGGATGTTTACACATGTGGGATGTGGCAGTTATCTGGTGTGGTACTTAATTTTATTAAGAGTTAATTATTATTAACTCTTAAACTCTTAAACCATGGGTAGTATTTGGGACTGATATTTCTACACATACATGTTAAGAGGTCTGTATTCTTTACCAGTAAATTGTACCAAGTGTATTGTTTTGTCTTTTTTCTAGTTATAATTTAATATATTCTCTTCATAACCATGTGTAATATACAATCAACGAAGACTAAAAACAATGATGCTAAAATGTATAACAGTCTATAAGCACTTAAAGAGACAGAACAATTGGCCATCAAACATGGCAAATATTCTTATTCTATGAGTCACAGTTGAACCTTCTTTTCATTTGCATGGAATTAGACTATATCTGTGATTTTCCTTCTTGACTAATTTCCGCTGTGTTGTGCTTAGTACCATAGAGTTTGTCATCCATCTGAGGACATGTCATGTAGTCATAGAATATTCCTTTCTAAAATGTATTTATAGTTGATATTAAAATGTACCACAATTTTGGTCACAAACATCTGCTCTAGCAGACTAGCTAAACAAGTATTGTCCTTCCCCTGACCCCAACAACTAATTTATGAACTACGGAGAAATAGTCTATTAGAATGCAGAGTACAGATATCTCATTTGGCTCTGAGAAATACATGGCTTTCACTTAATCCCTTTGTTTAAACAAAAATAAAACTGCTCATGAAGCAGGAGCCTGCAGGGGTCTGTGATGTGATAGGGCCATCACACTTTGTAGGTCTGAATGTGCAAAGGAATATGTGGCCAGTATTTTCTTTTGTTAATGGACAATGAACTTCTTCATTGTGATTCTGGCATCAAACTCTCGTCTGACAATGCTCATGACATCATCATTATCAGCACTGCCCTCTATCAACTATATAAATGTATATTAAAAAGTCAATTAATTATTTTCTGACACAATATCATAATTCATGTTTATTTAAAATTAGAAAACTTAGTCACAAAAGAATGTTTAAAGCAGGTGTGATTCTGGCATACCTAAAAACAGACAAAGAAATTAGAGAAAAGTACAATGATACTGTACATAACAGATATAATGCTGTAGAGATAATACAGACTATTGATGAACAGTGGGATATGTAAACTGTCTGTCTACTGCTTACAGTGCCTTGCAGTGTAGGACAGGTGGTTCTTGAGCAGGCTGTTTGTCTAGTGCAGTCTAGTTGTTGCTTGTTTTATTGTTGCTAGTTTTATTGTTGCTGGTTTTATTGTTGCTAGTTTTATTGTTGCCAGCTTTACAGTTGCTAGTTTTATTGTTGCTAGCTTTATTATTGCTAGTTTTATTGTTGCTAGCTTAATTGTTACTGGTTGTATTGTTGCTAGTTTCATTTTTTCTAGTTTTATTGTTGCTAGTGTTAGTTAGTTAGTTAGTTAGTCGACAGATCATCCTCATTGCACATCGAACCATTCAGTCCATAAGTGCTCGGATCCCCTCCTCAGCAAATCCCGCAGCGTGTAGCGGCTAACAACGCCAGTTCTGTGTTGGTTTATCAATCTTCTTTGGCTTCCTGAGTAGTGTTCTTGTTTGGCCACCCCTCTTTTAATTTGCTGCTCTAGCAGTCTGGCCATTGTTGTAGATTCACAGTCATCACTTGGTTCTCGCAAAAGTCTTACTTCTCGTAGAGCATTCAGAATGTCAGCCTGGTCCATGGTGCGTCCGCCCTCCACAGTAGCCTCACCTGCGAGCTTGTCAGCCCGCTCATTTCCTTGTACTTCCGCATGCCCTGGCACAAAGATGAAACTAATCTTTGTCAGCCGAGACCGCTCCAGAGGCAGCAACCATTCTCTTCGGATCGACCCCTCCTCTATCCTCTTGATCATGTTCATTGAGTCGCTTAGGAAACAAGCCCTAGTGAATGTCTGTGTCTCAAGCCATGTTATTGCTTTACTTACTGCCATGACTTCCATGGTCAGGCTACTTGTGGTTTCAGTGCATTTTGCTAGTGTTATTGTTGCTAGTGTTATTGTTGCTAGTGTTATTGTTGCTAGTGTTATTGTTGCTAGTGCTATTGTTGCTAGTGTTATTGTTGCTAGTGTTATTGTTGCTAGTGTTATTGTTGCTAGTGTTATTGTTGCTAGTGTTATTGTTGCTAGTTTTATTGTTTCTAGTGTTATTGTTGCTAGTTTTATTGTTGCTTGTTTTATTGTTGCTAGTTTTATTGGTTCTTGTTTTATTGTTGCTAGTTTTATTGGTTCTTGTTTTATTGTTGCTAGCTTTATTTTTGCTGCTGTGTTTGCTTTCACAAAGTGGCTCCCAGTGCTCATTTCCTCTTCTAGTAAAAGTTCTTGCCTGTTTTACTGGCTCCAGAGACCTGCACAATGAGTTGTTAGTTGTTGAAGATAATTATAGTTGGGTTTCCCTGGCAACTGAAAATATAGGACATGCGATTAAGGTGTAAAGGTGTATAGGAGGATTGACTTCATTGCACTGGATGTTATCCCATATGGCTCTGTCTCTTTCCACAAGACGGACTGCGAAAACATCACAGAAATCCTAAACACTGTAGCTACAGTGACGATGTCCAGGAGTCTCCGAGAAAAGGACATTTGATGAAAAGCAGGAGCCTGCCATGGGTTTGTGATGTGTTAGGATCATCACATTCTGTAGGTCTGGGTGCAGGGAGGGATAGGTGGTCAGTCTTTCCCTCATGTAGAGGATGATTAATGCAGGAATCAAGCCCTCACCCAATCAAGCCTGTGACACTACCAGTGTAATCCCCTAGTGACTACTCTAACGTGCCCGGTAAAGAAATCTTTAGCTGCTGCAAAATCTAACCAACCATGAACAAATCTAACAAATAATCATGAAAATAGCAAAGTGCCACGTACTTCCTCTCTGGCCTGCTGGAT
Source organism: Cepaea nemoralis (assembly GCA_014155875.1). NCBI lineage: Eukaryota > Metazoa > Mollusca > Gastropoda > Stylommatophora > Helicidae > Cepaea > Cepaea nemoralis. Next base: position 490,612 of record JACEFZ010001920.1, on the reverse strand, counting down.
TTGTTCATCCACTGAATGCTGCAACTCATCAGTTTTGTGTCCTAACTGAGAAAAATAACATGTAACAGAAGTCAGCAAAACTATATCACCAACCAGAGGTGAAAACACTTTTATTTATAACTGCTATAATAATAACAATTATTTGTTCTTCTTCTTCTTCTTCTGCGTTCATCCGGAGTTATTTTCCCGGATGTGATTGCGTTGTGCCTGTCTACAGCAGAGCTGCGCTTTTGCGCCGTTAGGCAGACACATCCGACTTCTGCGGGCAATTATTTGTTCTGAAGCAGTTTCTGCTACTATTCTGTGATGTGATTGGACAATCACATATTGTAGGCTTCAATGCAAGGAGGAGTAGCTGGGCAGGCTTTCCATCACTTAGCGAGACAAGGAGCACAGATGTCAAAACCTTGTCTTGACAATATCAGTATAACTCCCTATTAACTTTGCTAATGCATCTGCTGCTATGTTTAAAAAAACACATCAAAGTAACTACAACTCATACCAACTTTACTTACAATGGCCTAAAGAAACCATATTTCATTATAATAATACTCACAATCACCATCACTACAACTCATAACAATTGTATCTACAAATGACCACAAATCTATTAAAGAAACCAGAACCCAGAACGCATGACATTTATACCTACCATTACAAAGAGGATGTTAATCAAACCAAGAGAAATGTACATACCTTACACATTCTTAGACCAGGTGAAAAGAAATTATTGTGTGGGGATAATTTAAAAAAAAAAAATATTAAGAAAATATGTAATAATTAAGTGAAACTTCACAGTGACCCACACATCTTCAACACACTTGTGTTCAGGAGAATTGATGCGACTGGAAATGACTGTGTTGTCCTTAGGACAGAAACTTCAAATTTGTCAGGTATAGTTTAAGTTATTTATTACAAATTTCCTTAATTTTATTATTATTATTTTATGATGTCCACACTGTGATTTTGTTTTACCTGGCCTGAGACTGTTACAAGGTATGTACATTTGTCTCTGTTTTCCCCATAGGATCAACACATACTTGTTTCATTTCATACTGTCACATCCTGCCGTAGCTGTAATATTTTTTATCAAGCATACTTGAACTTAAGGTAATTATATCTACAACAATACAAGTGGGAGGATAACATCAAGAGATGGACGAACATCAGCCTGACAGAATGTATAGTCAAGGCAAGAGACAGACAGTGTTGGAGATCCACTGCAGCCAACCTTCATTGCGAAGACGGCACCTGATTGATGATTGATCTACAACTGCTAAAAGCTAATATATTGCATTGCAACACAACATTTTGAAACAGACACTGACAGCAAGATATTTTTACTGTGACATTTATCATTTTGAATAACGAAAACACAAGCAATAGATTACACGATTTATTGTCTGCCATATTTCACTGCATCTCGTCAAGTACATACTGCAGAAATTACACAACATAAACTAAAGCAATATGATAAATCCTTTAAACTGAAATGTACAACACACATATTCACATAGTAATTTGAATTGTCTACCACGGAAATTTTAAACTGACTACAATGTCTTTTTGTTTCCACAAAGTTAGTTTTTGTAAATGAGTGTGTTCGCATTTTTACAGGTCACTGGACTTTAATGTTGACTTCTTATTCAAAAAGCAATGGCAAACTTTTGAACATAAAATTGCTTGACGAGATGTAGCGAAAAATACCAGACAATAAATCATACAATCTATTGTCTGTGTCTTCATTATTAAAATTTACTGTGGGAAAAAGTTGCTTTGAGTTTACCATTTTACTTGCTGCTTCTTTCTCCCTTGAAGACGTCTCAGCCTTTCCATGGTGTTCACTCTTCATCTGTGATATCAGCCATTTTACAAAAATTATTCAAACAATAAATTTGACTATTATTGAGTGTTATAATTGATTTTGTAATAAATACTGTGGATATCAGTAATATTTAACAATAATATCATCATGTAGAGGTGTTTTGCAGAATGTTGCTCTCATCACAGCTCACTGGAAAGACTTTCAATATTTCACTGGTTCCCATGAACCATGCATGTCCTTACCCAGGGTGTCTGTATTGTCCTATGAAAACCTTATATTTGAAATGTGAAAGCCTAACATTTCACAATTGCATGACAATGTCTGCTATGGGAATAACTTTCCCAATGACCTATTAAAATCCATATTTTTAACTCCACCAAAGGAAACAGGTGCTCTGGAATGTGAAGATCAGTGCACAATAAGTCTCATGTGACATTTGACAAAGCTGTTACTTAGAATAATTATGAGAATGGTAAGACAAGATTCAATCATAAATTAAATTATTAATGTGGATTTGTAGAGGGAAAGATCACAAACAATGCAATATACATTTTCCAGACATTATTAGAAAGAGTTACAGAAGTTAAAAAATGATCACATATGTTTCAAAGACTACACAAAAGTGGTTGACAATGTTGAACATGAGGAAATAATCAAACTACTGGAATAAATAAACATTGATGGCAAAGATATGCAAATAATAAAGAACATATATTCACAACAAACAATAGCCATAAATAAGAATCAACAACAATTCAGGGACATTTCAGAATGAATAAAGAAGGGTGCCAGACAAGAATGTGTACTGTCTCCTGATTTGTTTTAATTGTACAGTGAACATATAATGAGATCTACAGGAAATATGCCAGTCGATTACAGTTGGTGGTCATAATATAAATAACTTACATTGTACTGATGATACCGTCTTGATAGCAACATGTCAGAAGAACAATAGAAATGATAGTTACTGTAGGTGTAAGTAAATGCCTAAGTGTACAATTTAAGTAAATGGTGTCAATTTGAAACGAGTACAAACAATTCAAGTATCTAGGCATATGGATAACATCAGATGAAAAATGTATCACGTAGATAAAGAACAGAATAGGACAAGCAAAAATGCATTGTATAAAATGAAGAACTTCTTTTTCTTCTTCTTCTTCTTCTTCTTCTTCTTCTGTGTTCATCCGGAGTGTTTTTTCAGATGTAATTGTGTTGTGCCAAGTTTATTTGCACCCTTAGATCGACACAACCGACCTCTGCGGGTGTTTGTTGACCGGGTGAACATCTTATTCAATAAATCCTTGCCATTGAAGGTTAGAACAGGAATTCTTGCATGCTCCATAGAAGCAATTTTAAAATATGGCTGTAAATCCTGGACAAGTAGTAAACATGCAAAATAATCCCTTAGGCCTTAGAGATTAGATGGAAGAATGCTGAAGTAGCCAAAATGGGCAGCCAATATGAGTAATCTAAATCTTTTTTAAAAAGGCTAAGACACGAGGAAAACTTATCGCAAACATAAAAAAGAAGCAGTCATCACAGTTGGCCACATTATGAAAGGAGAAAAACTGAAAATGTGAAAGCTGAAAAGATTTGTCAAAACAAGAGCTAGAGGAAGACAGCAAGAGAAGAATCTTGACAGCATTTTGTCTTGGCAAGGAAAGTTGTCAGTTGACAAATTGAAACACACTGTTTGAGACTGCAAGATATGGAGAAGCATAATTTCCACTGGCAGCTGGCAAGGTACTTGCTAATGGTGGTTTTGGTGTATACGAACATTTGAATCCTAACCTTTGAAATTATCCTGGAAAGGAGACCAAAGGAAGGAGAATTAACCACTTACTACACTATCTGAGTGCAAAGGAAGTGATTCTTAGCAAACCACAATAAGACACTTAATTACCACAGCTCCCAAATCAAACATGCAACTCATTTATTACTCTGTGTCAGTTAATTAAGTTGAAAACAATCATCAATGAAATACCTTTTCCATAATTTGTTTACTTAATAGAAGCTGCTCTGTCAGAGAATCAATTTCTTTGTCTGAAATATTAATAAAAATTAATTTATCAATACACATCAATAATAATAACAGGCTGATGAAAAACACTACACATGCACTAGAGAAGCAATGAATTGAAATCTGGGTTCACTACCATAAGCCAGAAATGAAGAGAGCGAGCAAGAATAGCGCCATCACTCCTCACCAAAACCAAGGAAGCTTCACATGCAGCCATCTGCAGCAAAGGTCATACTGACTCTCTTTTGGGATGATCGAGGCGTTATTTTAGAGCACTAAATGCCAAGAGGGGAAAACTGTCACCAGTGATATGTATACAGAGCTTCTCAGGAATAATCTTTGACCCGCAATCAAATCCAAACTACATGGACTTCTGAGTAAAGGTGTCTGTCAAAGACTCAACCGCATCCCCTCCGCCAGGAAGAGCAGTCAATCTTGAAGAGGCCAGGAGGTGATACGGTGCCCGAGGTAAGGGCAGGGGAGATGAGGTAATGGGAGATGGTTATCCATTCCCTCATGAGACACGCAGGCGTTGTTCAGAGAGTTAGCACTCTAATCACGATAGCATCACGCCGCGTGGTAGCCACGGAGAAGTTGAGTATCCACTCAACATACCACGTCTGCGATCAGCGTGCCATGTGAGGCAACACGCACCAAGGTCAAGGTCGATCCGCGTGGTGTGTGACCACGGAAGGAGAAAACGTCAGACGGGGGACTGACTTTGTAGTGTTCACATCGTATAGAATAGATGTGTGTTTTCATATAGCCTAGTAGATAGAGATTAGCTATAGGGTTTAGGAAAACTAGTGATAGAGAATATTGTGACTTTATGTGTGATTAGATAGCGACGGTTTTGCAACTGTAAAGAGCCAACGGCAATAAAATGTACCATTTCATTCCTCGCACACGACTCTTGCAAGTCTCTTGTATGGTGTGGGAGAAGTAATCCGATGATGCCTGTCCGATGAGTTGTTGACAGGCATAGGATAATTGTGGTGTCAGAAGTGGTGCTTGGACGAAAGAGCCAAGCAAATCCACTCAGCCACGGCTCTAGACTAGGATCTAATTTTTGTCAGTGACGGTAATCTGTGCAGACGAGAGCAATTTGCGAGCTAGAAATGTGCCTATCGTGACGAAATAGATTGTTTAATTGTGCTTATGAAATGTTTATTTAGTGAAATCATGTATTCTTCAAAGCTGTAAGTAGTAATATTCTTATTTTCTTATATTTATTTATGTATTTACCAATTTATTTATGAATAAGCACCAAACATGATTCATGGTGGAGCGATACACAGCCAGCCGGCAATATCAATTTTTGAAAACTAAAAATAGCGCTGCGCCTCTGACGTAGAATGATTGACAAACAGTTGTCCTAGGTCATTTGCATACAGCAATCGAGTGTTTACAAAATCGCCAAGCGGCGTATCGCCTGAATCTGTGCTTTAGATTATTTATTATTTGTTTATTTGAGTTACTAAATGAATATATTTATTTATTTAAACATTATTATGGTATTTTTATTTATTTAAAAGCAGTTATTGATATTTTTGGTCCTACTTTCTCTTTGTTTACCGTCACGATGGAACTATTTTCGGCCACGCAGATGAGACTTGGCTGCACAACACTTACAGAAATTAACTAGGTTAGTAACGAAAAGCAATTACGGATAGAACGAAGACAGGACATTGACTTTAAATTTAATTATTACATATTCTAGTTGTTCGTGAGTCTGTCATTGTCAAAGTCATTGTCCTTAGTTGTCGGGAAAATCATATCGTGCAGTAAGTGTAATTACTGCTGCCCTGCATATCAGAGGGCAAACAACAAGCTGAAGACGTATGCCATTGTGCCAAATAAAGGGTCCTCATTACGAAACGTGCCTCCATCCCAAAGTACCTAACAAGGTGACCTGTGTCAACGGAGAACATTAAGTTGAGTATACCTATATTTTTGGCATGCAATGTAATTAATAGTGCATCTCTTTTTCAGCTTGTGATACACTAGCATATTTTTGTGCTCTGATTTTCCAAGATAAAATTGGTTTCAACAAATAAACTGAGAGTATATTTGGTAGTGCTCAGCGAGTAACAAACATAGCTCATCAAAGATAAATAATTAATTAAACAAGTCAGTGTAAATCAACGCAAGCTAATTACCTAAGAACATGGCAACTTTAGAGGACTGTATAAAAGCTGGTAAGCAATTACAATACACAGGTAAAGAGCTAGAAGAATATGCGGATAAGAAATTTAAAGAAGCAAAAGATGAACAAATACGAAAAGAAAATGCTGAGAGAGACGAACGCGCACGAGAAAGACAACATCAAAAGGAGGTTGCACAACTAGCTGAGATAACAAAACAGAAACAGTTAGAAGATGACAAACAGATTAAGCTAAAGCAATTAGATCAGGAGAAAGAATTAAAACAAAAGGAATTAGATCTAAAACAAAAAGAAATAGATGTTAAGGAAAAACAATTCCAAGTTGAATCAGAGACACAGTTGAAGATGAAAGGTATGGACATAGACTCACACGCAGAGATCTCTGCCATTAAACTAAAGAGTCAACAAGAGGAAAATAAGTTCAACAAATACAAAAATATTATCAAACCATATTGCAAAGAAGATTCCATATCAGCCTGGACAGAGAATGTAGAGTATCTATTTAAATATCACCAAGTTCCAATAGAGATGTGGGCTATCATTTATATGAAGAATCTGAGTGGTGAGCCCCTTAAATTGATAGAATCTATACCAATTGAGCTCAGATCTAACTATCAATACATCCATGATAGGATTATGCAGCACTTTTACTTGATGCCCCTGGGTATCAGGTTCAGTTCTCAAATTTAAAACCTAAACCTAATGAGACATTCATTGATTACGTCTCAAATGTTCAAATGGTACTAGATAGATGGCTTAAAGCAGCTAACATAGGAAAAGACTTTGATAGATTGAAAAATTTAATTGCTATGGACAAAGTTATGTCCACTATACCATCTCCTTTTGCTAAATTTTTGCTGCAGTCAGACATTGAGAACATACAGCAATTTGAAAAAAAAGGCTCGGCATATTTTTCTGCAAACAGAGATATTTTTAGGACCTCAAATGACTCTGAGATAGCTTCTTGTGTGAAAGACCAACCAAAAAACTATCAAAAGAATAGAAAACCAGTTCAGAAAATCAATCAGAAAGACAGGAAAATATCCAAATGCATATACTGTCAATTTTTTCATGACATTTCTGCTATGTGCGATAAAGCGCCTAACTATCCGGCACATCTGGAAGATGTCATTAAGAAGCAACAACATAAAAGAACTGCATACAGGCGTGCAGTCAAATGCTTTTTCTGTTCCATCTACGGCCATTATTCAAATAAGTGCCTGGGCCGCCAACTTATGAAAGCCAACAGTGCTATTTTGATTAATACATCTTCTGTTAGTAATAGAGAGATTGATAGAGAGATTGATTGTGATGTTAAAAATGTATTACCATTTGGACATTCTGAAGATGTCTGTTGTGCAAACGATGTGTTAAGCTTTGACAATTGTGGACATTGTCAGCAATTTCATGCAGACGGAAGACTGGAATGTGGACATACAGTACCATGCTCAACTGAGAGTGTAAATGCAGCAATAGCCTCCAGAGGCAAGTTAGTGTTCCACAATGCAATGGTCAATGACAAACCATGCCAATGTTTGCTGGACAGTGGCAGTACCCTTATTGGTCTTAGAAAGGATCTAGTGAGTCCAGGTGATTATACAGGCGACTCTGTCAAATGCCGAACCTTTTCGGGTAACATTGAAATTTACCCTTTGGCCAAAGCCCGTATTAACACTCCTTTCCTTTCGGGTACCTTTACTTGTGCAATACTTGACAACCCTTGTACTGATTTAATTTTGGGTTCCTTACCCCAACTGAAACACTGTACTAATGATGAAATAGTTGCATGGGAGAAATTAAATGCAGCTAATACAACTACTAGAGCAGACACTGTAAAACATCAAGACACACTACAAGATGAGAGACTACTGTTGCTTTCTCCAACTGGCACAGATGATACCAGCAGACAGAAATTAATAGAACAGCAGAAAGCTGATCCTAGTGTGTCTCCATATTTAAAATTAATGAAAGAAAGATCTAAAGTGACCAAAAATGCCTCATGGTTCCTTAAACCTAATAATGGCTTTCTTACGAGATATTTTACATCTGAGAACCATGAGAATCAGCAAACGGTGCTACCTGTACAACACCGCTCAACTGTGCAAAAACCTGCACATGAGTCACCGCTTGCTGGTCATCTGGCAAAAGACAAAACCAGGCCTAGATTCCACACTCATGTTCATTGGCCAGATGTTTGGAATGAGATTAAATTATTTTGTCGTAATGTATTTTCTTGTAATGTCTGTAAACAATTAGTACATAAGTTTAAGGGTAGACATCCTACAGCTGAAGTACTACCTTCTACTCTGACTTCTAGACCTGTAAGAGGAAGGGTCAAATTTACCAATACACAAACAAGGGTGCTTGAACAATCAATGGTAAACCAGATCAAAACATGCATCGGTGACTTCCAGACAAGCAAAATGGCAAGGACCATTCAAGGTGTTACATGACATTTCCAATGTTGACTATGGAATGTCGATAAACAGACACTTGAAGATATTCCATGTCAACATGTTAAAACTTTACTTTTCACAACAAGACACATAAGTAGGGACAGACGAACATAGTGCATCCACACCTAGTAATCAGACGACAGACATACACAACGCAACTACACTAGGTAGCGAGACTGGCAAATCCGACAATGTACATACATTTAGTGAGCTTACAGGATACGCATGATATATATTTCCATACGGATGACTGGACAACACACTGACTGAAACAAAGACATGTCTTCGACAGAGTGCGACTCTTCGGTCTCACTGTCAAACCGAGCAAAGTCGAATTAGGCCTAAAAGAAATGGATTTTTGGGTCATGTCATTTCTCAAGGGCAACTAAAGACTGACCTGAAAATTAGTACCAAAATTATGAATCTGACCATGTCTAACAGAAAGAAACAGGTCAGAAACCTTTTGGAATTAGTAAATTACTCAGAAATTATAATTCTATATTCCAATGTTTTAAAAGCATCTGGAAAATTGGATGTGAAAGATGCATTATTAATTTCTGCATTGTCAAAAATGAAAATCCTTTTTTGTAATATTCCAATCCTCCGCTTGCCTAATCCTAGGCTCGTTTATTATTCTAGGACAGATGCCAGCAGTACTAGGCCAAAATTTTTTGAGGGCATCTTCCACCCGAGTTACTACGTGAGCCGTAAGATCACACCTGCGGAGTCCAGAGATTCCATATCACAGTTGCAACCCTAAGCGTCATCTATGCGGTGAGAAAGCTCCATCTAATTCTGACGGATGTTCACTGCATTGTCCAGACCGACAACTCCCCGATCACGGTCATACAGAGGAGTGTGCATCGAAATGACCGGATATACAGGTGGTCACTAAGTTTACCATCTGGGGTAGAAATACCTGAAATCCCACATATAAATGTAGAGTGATAGTTAGTACATGAATATATTATATTATTCTATGTAAAATAGGTTACATATACATCGACATTATGTGCTTAATCATGTACCAAGAACAGTGAACTATCATGTGTCCGTAGACATCAAGTGAACAACTGTGCTGCAAAACGTAGATATCACTGTGTGAAATAGGACAGCTCATTACCAACTAAGCTCCATTCCGGTGTATCATTTGTGTGAAGCGCAGAAAACAGTGTCAGAACAATGCTTAATTACAGACACGAAAAGACTGAGCTACGACACCAACGAACTCTACACGTGCACTACCGATAGAACACTAGTATGACTGTGCAATGTATTTCAGATACCCAGGCAAAGTGTGTAGATATATTATGCCTATACAACCAATGTACAAACATGAAGGCAACAACTAACCTGAGGTAGCTGAATACCATGTATATAAACTTATTGTGATATGTAACATAATATTTTAAGATAGTGATAAATTAGAGATAGAATTAGGAAATATAATAGTTCTCATTTATTTTAATAGTGTAGGTAGTACAGTAATTAACCCATTAGAATTAAATTAGAATATTAATTTAGACGTAAAAATAGTTAATTACAAGCTAAATTAAAATTTGATAGGAATAGTACCATTTAGGTTGTTATATTTCACTTAGCTTCATTTCGGTTCAGTTCATTCCATCTTAATGAAACCATACCACCTATCAAATATTACCATTTAGTAATATCATCATTTTACATCAGAATAGGGAAAAAAAGATTAGATAAGTGGACATACATCATTTACACCATTTAAATTAAGAACATCATTCATATAATTTCTGTATGCATTTAAAAACATTACTAAGAATAGTGTTAGAAAAGTACATAATTGGTGTTCATTTTATCCATGTAATTAAGGTACATAACTCACGTCACATTAATTACATTTAAATAGTTAGATTACATCCCTTAGATTAGACAAACATAACGATTAATATAAACATATCATATAATTAACATGACAAAATTTAGTTAACACATTAAATACATATTTATAGAATTAATATTATTATGTTAGGATTTAGAGTTGTAGTTTAGTATAATATAATAGATGATGAGACCAAGGGGATACACCATCAACCCTTTCTCGTCCATATAAATATAGTGTAAATACATGACTCGTGCAGCAACTGTCGCACAGTCAAAGGGCTCAACTAGCTCAAACTGAGCCAAACCTGTACAGTGTCACTCCAAGGGTTTTAAATAATCGGAATGATTAGTATGGAAGGATAAAAGATGTGTGACAGAATTAAGGATGAAAGAAGTGTGACAGAAGTGTGAAAGTGAGAGCGAAAGGAAAAATAGACGGGAGAGAGTGAGATCAGTCAGCAAATTCTTCTGCTGCCTGGCGCGACTTTTAATGTTTGTCTGTGTTAGTGTTGGTTTTCGTTATTGAGAATGTGTTAGTGTGAATGTGTGTCTGTAAGATAGTTTAGAACTTAGATTACAGTATTTTGGGGTTTCATAACAAGGGAATGTAGTCACGAATTAGTGTTATACACCTGTTTGTGGCCGCATTTAACCAGATTATGACACTTAAAGAACTATCATACATACACATAGGGGTTAGAAACATAGATTAGAAGGTAGATTAGTAGATTGATTACATCCAAACACGCAAACAACCAGAAAAACAAACATATAAATTACATACACATTTTGTAGATCAAAGGGAGATAACTGCGGGTCAGGGGACATAATAGACAACGAAACACTAACTTAACAGTGAAATAGTACTTTACACGCGGAAGCGAAGTAGGTAAAGCCTGTCGCACACACCTTGTGTAATGGTTGTTAAATATTATATGGGGGACATGAAGCAATTCATGTGTTGACCCTAAGAAAGTCAACTTTGTATGGGTAGTAAGTTAATTTACTATGTGAGGGCAGGTCTTATAAGACAACGGTCCGGTTCAGACATACCTCTAATAAATATAATATAGCATGTGAGAAGAGGGCTCACGCCAACCAGTCAAGTTTGTGGCGATTGCCAGTAGCCAAGTAAAGTTCTGCTACATTGTGACAATAGTCAGTAGAAGTCTATTAGAGTGCCCAAAGCCAGGTTATCTAGAGTCTTTGACAAAAAAAATTAGACATTAAATTTTTTTTTTTTAAAAAACCTCTTGCGTCACAACCAATCAGTGAAAGTTGATGACGCAACACAGGAGGGGTGGGTGTGTGTCAAAGACTCAACCGCATCCCCTCCGCCAGGAAGAGCAGTCAATCTTGAAGAGGCCAGGAGGTGATACGGTGACCGAGGTAAGGGCAGGGGAGATGAGGTAATGGGAGATGGTTATCCATTCCCTCATGAGACACGCAGGCGTTGTTCAGAGAGTTAGCACTCTAATCACGATAGCATCACGCCGCGTGGTAGCCACGGAGAAGTTGAGTATCCACTCAACATACCACGTCTGCGATCAGCGTGCCATGTGAGGCAACACGCACCAAGGTCAAGGTCGATCCGCGTGGTGTGTGACCATGGAAGGAGAAAACGTCAGACGGGGGACTGACTTTGTAGTGTTCACATCGTATAGAATAGATGTGTGTTTTCATATAGCCTAGTAGATAGAGATTAGCTATAGGGTTTAGGAAAACTAGTGATAGAGAATATTGTGACTTTATGTGTGATTAGATAGCGACGGTTTTGCAATTGTAAAGAGCCAACGGCAATAAAATGTACCATTTCATTCCTCGCACACGACTCTTGCAAGTCTCTTGTATGGTGTGGGAGAAGTAATCCGATGATGCCTGTCCGATGAGTTGTTGACAGTGTCCTGTTGTAACATGACAATGCTCTACCCCATATGCCAGTGCAACGGTTAAAACCATTAAAGACCTCCACTTTCAGTGTGTACTATATCCCCTGTAATGATTTCCACTTATTTGGACAGCTTAAAGAGTCATTGGGAGGAAAGACTTTTTGGTACAATGGAGAGGTACAGCAGGTGGTGCATGAGTGATTGCACACACAATGATTAGAATTTTCTTCTACAGGAATCCAAACACTTTATCGGCCCCAGAGGACTTGCATTGAACACAGTGGCGACTATATCAAGAAATGAATCATCTGTTCTTTACATTTTCAGAATATTTTCACCAAAAATAAAACATTTAGGGTTTTCATTTGAAGCCCCCTCGAATATCATTTACTGAGAAGTCGCTTAAAAGTCGACAGGGTCGACTACATTGCACCAGGTTTTGATCCAATATAGCTCAGTCTCTTTCCACAGCACAGAAAGCATCGCATAAAGCACAAACTCCAAAGCTCCAGTGATGACCCCCAGGAGTCTTTAACAAAATGCACTCATGAACTGAATGAAGGACGCGGCCCAGAATTGAACCCACAACCTTTGGAGCCCGAGTCAGATGGCTTGACCACATCGCCACAGAGACTCACTTAAATATAGTATATCATGTACTATCTTTCATGAGTTTCTTTAAGGATTGCTAAACTTAAACGTCTGATCAGATTTTTGTTTTTAAAGGAGACAACATTAACATATGATTTACACTTTATCTTGTTTATAAGTTCAAGTTAAGAATATGATTTACACTTCATCTTGTTTATGAGTCAAAGCTAAGAACACAATTTACATTTAGTACACATAAAGAAAATGCAGTATTTTAGGTCTTACGTAATGATTTCATTTCCTCATCTTTGTCAGCGCATGTCTTTTCCAGTCCTAGCATCTTTTTCTCACTGATTTCCATCTTCTGGTTCACCTCCTCCACTTCTTTCTGAACATTTTGCAGCTCTTCTTGCAGAGCGGAGTCCACACGAGGCTGTGCAATTTGGATACGTCACATATCAGCATAAGCCATTGAGACATAATGAATAATGCACTAAATTACAATCTCAGCAGACTGGGTTTGATCCAGTAAAACACTGGGTTTGATCCAGTAAAACACTTGGTTTGATCCAGTAAAACACTGGGTTTGATCCAGTAAAACAAAGTCAAGGACCCTTTTTACACCTTAAGGGGCATCAGGCTTGTGGTGCTAGATCCATATTTGTATGAACCAATCGACACTCAGTGGGTGATGAGGTCAGGGTCACATCAACCACTGTTACTTCCCAAGACATTTCTGGTACCCATGTTAAGCTGGGTCAACCTGGGATCAATTTTGACACGTCCACATCTGCCCAGCTGCGGATCGAACCCTTGACCTCTAAGTTGGCAGGTGGGTGTCTACCCACTATGCTACCAAGGCTTTGATCGAGAGCTTGGTAATAATGTGATTCAAACAGCATACAGTTCTGGGTATTACCATCACCTCTTAAAAAAGAGATTATATAAATAAGTAGTGGTGAAATAGTGGTTAGTGCACTTGTTTATCAGCACACTGCCCAAGGTTTATTCCCCAGTAGAGGTCGGATCTTTTCTAACCATTTGGGGTGGAGTGGCTTAGATGTATGACATCCACCTCTAACTAAAACAGATCGGGTATAAATAATAGTAGATTTGTGCAAAATAAGGTACCCTTGGGTGGTATTCTTTCCCCAGGTCCTGGGACAGTGGGTCACACATTTCTCTTCTGTTCTTTATCCCATATTGGAGCACAGACAATGAACAACTCATGCCAAGTCATCTTATAGTTTGCCATCTCCTGCAGCTTGTTCTGTGAACTGCCTATATTATTCATCTCGCATTAGCTGACTTCTCAGGGTTGGATTGATTTCACAGCTACAATTTTCTATGGGATGGGGTAGACAGCCCCATGACAAAACCTTCTTAGTGGCCTCTTACAAGCTGCATGGTTGGTTCAGTGATCTATTCTTTGCTTCCTTTAAACCCCTGGTGACATATGGGCTGGGAGAACTGGTTAAGTTTTCTTGGAATCAGATCAATAACCAGGAGAAATTGTGCGCATGTTCAAAATCCCTCGGCAGCTGGAAGTCATTAAGAGCTGGCTAAATAGGTTGCTGCTGAGGAAATATTTCAAAATAAAAAATCTACCCATACAAGGAATATTTATAGAATGTGTGGTTTTGACATGCACATATTGGGAGCCTCACTAGTGTTAGGATGCTCATACGCTGCTAAGTTTAAAACCTTCTTGTGTCATCTATAGGAGGAGACTTGAGCGCTTATGGACAGGAGCACTTATGGACTGGAGCACTTATGGACTGAAGCACTTATGGACTGAAGTACTTATGGATTGGAGCACTTAAGGAATTGTCTGGGTGTGTAAAGGAGGTCGTCCGTTGAAAACCAAATGAAACTGAATTTATTTATATTTACATATTAGATTAGTCTAGATCTAACTTTAGAGTAATTTAAATGTTTTGAAAGTGGCTAATCCATGAAGACAAATTATTACAAACATCAAAATGAGGCAGTAGTAATTTTCTGGCACATTATGAAAATACAAAAACTGGAACATGTTGTGATAACAGGAAAGACTTGTGAAAAGAGAGATTTAGGAAGGAAGCATGGGAAGATACGTAACATCCTTTTGTCTTGGCATGAAAGGTGTCAGCACATGAAGTGATACATGCTGTTAGAGATTGCAAAATGTGGTGAAACATGATCACGAACACATGTTGGCAAGGTATTTGATGATACATATGCCACTTTTTTCATTTTATTATCTGAGTTGAGTTGAGTTGAGTTGAGTTAAGAACCGACATCACTCCACTCAGAACATTCCCATACGTGCTCCATCCCCTCGTTCAACAGCCAGCGAAGAGTCATACTACTAATCGTTCCCTCCGCTATCTGATTAAAAGTTCTCATGGTCTTCCCTCTCAGTTTTGAGATTCTTCCAGAACCCCTGCCTGATCCCCCGCAATCTCATTCTTTCCACATATGGGTTCTCAATCTGTTCCTCTGCCTTCTCCACATGGTCCCACAAGCGCACGACCACCCCCCCCCCCCCTGTCCATAGGCAATCTGCCGCCAAGAGATGCATTCCCTGCTAGCCTATCAGCCTGATCATTCCCCCGCATGGCCAGGGCAAAATATCCATACAATTCTCACAATCTGTGACCTCTGAAGCGACAAGAGCCATTCCACACGAAACATTCCTTTCTCCATCTTACTAAGCACACTCTTTGAATCTGTAATGAATACAACATGTGTTGCAGTAGTCTCCTATAACCAACTGAATGCCGCTGTTACTGCCTCCACCTCCATTCTCATGCTGGAGGTCATAGTCTCATATGCCAGACATTTTATTATCTATTGTACTGTACCTAATGTATCGTTATGACAAAATGGAACATATGAGAGGATGATTTGCTTGGGGAGATGAAACATCAATGGGTTTGCCTGGCGTGCTATAGTGTTGACTCAGTATTAACCATTCTCTTTGTTTAATTCCATAATTACTACCACAAACAGGTGGATCACCAAAAAAATGTCTTTTAATTCTTACCGAGCTTTCATTTGTGCTAAGTCTCCTGCCATTGATAAATCTGTCCATATTCTCGTCATCATAATCATCAGCATAATAGCCTGCTTGGTTCACCTCGTACTGCTGCAACTGGCCTTTCAGCATCTCAATGACCCCTTCATAACGGAGAATAGTGGCCTGCATTTCTCTGAACTTCTTGTCCTTGCTAGCAAGGTCACTCTTCTGTTTTGTCTGTTCTCGGATTATTTTACTTTGTAAGTTTTTCTGTTGATTTAGTGAAACATAAACAAAAGTCACAAATAAATGAGCAGGTTAGTTGTAATACTTATAAAAATAAAATATGTTTAACTGATTCAGCGCCAAACAAAAAGTATGTTTGGCCCAGACATTGTACAGTCAAATGAACAAGTATTATAACGTAAATGACCATTCACTGAGCACTGAAATTGTGGAAGATACATAAAACAAAATAAATAACACAATTACCTTTGTATGGCATTATATATCATCCTTCTGTCCAATTAGGAGGTCACATTTTGTGACATATTATCCTTTGGCACTCAGTCAGTTAACAAATTATCAATTCTGTGAAGTTATCTCATTGAAGTATAGATTTAGAAAAAGTGAATTTATCTGTTATTTAAAGACAGTATTAAATATAAAAAACATACATCTCGTTACAACATTAAAAAAGGGCAAAACAGGCAGCTTAAATATAACTGACTAAACTTTTAGTTTTCTGCCTTAGTAAACATAATTGCTTCTTCATTATTTTACATTCATAAAGTGTATAATGAAACATGAGGGGACATGAATCAGGAGAAATGGCCAGAGATCTTTCAGTTGGCTATGATGTAGGCGATGTTCTGCGAAGGATCTGATACATGATGATGAAACGTTGTGTGTGGCCTCTTCTCCTGTATGGACATCAATGCTGCACAATATCATTGAGAAGAAGTCAAATGTTGAGGTGTGGCAAACACAGTCAGAAACTGCCGTCAAAAACAGAGATAACAAACCCACATGTTTGTGGAAGGCAAAGGGAACTACCACATTATCTTATCAATATTTCTTGGAATTCTATAGATCAGGGTCAAATATCACCAAGATCTGTAAACATACTTGACAACCTAGGTTATGTGGCACAGCACATGATGATGTTACATTCTAGGTATTTAATGTTCTTCCATTTACTGAAACAATCACACAAGTTGTCCATACAAGCATCTATTATAATCTACAATCTGGCTGGATGATTACCTCAGAGAAATCGCAGTCTGTCATTGAGAGTAAAGTAAAGGATCCCTGTCCATGCCATGAGGCATATCAATTATCTGATTCTAACCCCATATTTTATAGACCAATCAGCACTCACCGGGTCATGTGATTGTCACCGTCCTAGATATCTAGGGGAATGAAACTCGGGCTCATACAGGCAACAAACTCCGTTCATATGCAATCTAACATCATTTATTATTATTATTGTCACAAAATGAAACCGTGTGTTTATCCGGTTGATTATTACGGAGGATTTTCTGATTACGCGGACGATCAGCCAGCGACATCTATTTTTACTAACTGGAAAAACACAGCGGATGTCAAAATCTCAGGACAATATTTGTAGCTGCACGTGTAAATCTCTAACGGATTTTGAAACATTTGGTGGTGATGGAGACAGCGCCGTGACAGTTTGTCAACATTTGAATACAAATGGAAGCAGTGGGGTCAGCCCATATACAAAATTGGTGGTGAGTGAGGAGGAAGTGAGTGCGCTGAATCAAATATCACCTTGACAAGTCATAAAACATATCAGAGGGACAACGGAAGTACTTAGCACGGAAGTGACAGTACATATGTCAATTCTTGGTTTCCGGAGCACCGAGAAGATTGACGGGGTTATTTGCAACTGTTGTTGGGGGTATACAGAAACTTGCTGGCTTGTTTTGAGAATCTAAACTATTGATGACAACTTTGACTGGACTAAAGCCAGGAAAATAGTTCTTGACTGGGGTAGTTTGCCATATAAACTCGAGTTGGGACCAGCTAGGGAGGACTTGAAATTATGCTTTAGTCAGAGTGCCAGGGCACGGCAGCGCCTAGTGGAAATAATATCTACCGTGTGTTAATTAGGGACTTAATTTTACACGTGCCTATAATGGCAGATGTAGATATGATTGATAGGACTGCAGGAGTGCCATTTAAGGTATAACCTATTATAATATATTCGTTATAATTACTTTAGGCAGTAGCCTTGTTAACTATAGTGTGATGATTAGCACTGTTAGTGGAAACTAGCTAGAGTAGGGAAGTGATACTTGGCTCGGTTAGCTAGAATAGATTAGTGAAGTGTTGATAAGCTTTACTAGTTGAGAATTGAGGGATAATTGGGATCTTCCCGTAGGTGTCCCTGGTGGGCGGGGTTCCGCATTCTGTTTGCTGATATTCTTTCTTTGTCATAGCCTGATTCGACTCTAGGTGGGTAGCTAATCTGCTCTGTGACTAAGTCTAGTTAGCTAAAGATCATTAAGCAAGGTGATAGGCTTACACTCAGCCGAAGGGATCAGTGACTAGTACTATCACCAGATGTGTTGTTTCTATCCTAGGTTCCCTACCAGATCCAAGGAAACTCTGCAAGTTTTGGGGAAGAATTAAAAAACCCATTCTGAAGAACACCAGTTCAAGAGTCAATAAAGTTGCATACAGAAACGTAACTTAAGCTAGGAGGAAGTTGATTCACCAAAGATAGTGATGATTACTGATGCACCACCAGCATCAGACAGTAGTAACTAAATGAGAACAGTCTAATAGTTACCTAGTGTTATATAATCTCGTGTAATAGAACACAAGACAGTATACGTGAGGCTAGATAGACACGAGTGAGGATCAATCACAGTAACAATTAACATTAGTAATTAGCACTTATGGACTGAATGGTTCGATGTGCAACGAGGATGATCTTTCGACTAACTAACTAACTAACTAACTGCGTACACCCTACAAAAGACTTGTGCAGTTTGTTAAGGAACGTTAGGAACGGACATTGTGTAGAGTGCAACCGGTCCATGATTCTGTTAATACCACCGGTGTCTATTTCGGATGTTCATGAAATTGGATTACCAGAGGTCTACAGAGGCAAAGCATTATCCGGCAAGATGGTTCCGGCAACGGGTGAGACGTACTTGTTCTGACGTAACGTGCTGTGGTCTATCTTTGCTGTGATCAGCTGACTGAGTTGATGTCTGAGAGACAGAGTCTACACACTTTATAGAACACGTCACACATTTTCTTCGCATACACGTCTCATACACGTTACACTTTTATTTTAATAAATTAATCTTTATTAATTTCTAGAAGCAAGAGTTGTTGAGTATGTTGCGTTGGGGAAGTATGAGAAGGGGGCATAGTACGACAGTGTGAGAGTGATAGGAAAAGGTGTCCATAGACTGATGGAGTGTGTTGGACGGAAGCTTGTGGATTCTCCAGAATATTGAGAGGAAAATAATATTATAATGTGGGTGTCGGATCTCCTCACTCCAGGGACGACACTTTAAAGGAGGACACGACAATTATGTTACAGTAAGCTGGCAAAGAGAGTTTTCGCAAGCCAGCAATCTGAAAGTTGCGTATCACAGGAGTTTACAATAAACATGATCATTACAACAACTCTATCAGCTATCTAACATATGCATAAGACCCCTAAATACACTTGGGTTTTAACTATCAAGTCCCCCTTAAGGTAAGCCCTGTTGCTTCCTCGATGTCCAGTCCGTGTCTGCCTTTCCATACGTGTCGCAATCCGACACGGGTGGTAACTCTCTCCGAGTTTCTCGTGGACCCCGCAATCGGCGGGCCCCATCGGTGTCCACGGGGCTGTGGACACACTGACCGGTCCTTCGAGAAGGCTCTGGATTATTCGAGCCTTCGAGTGACTCGGTTCTTTCCCTTTAGCTGGAGTTCTATCCCTTCTCCATGCTCTCTTAATTCTATGTTGGTACCGCCCTTATGTGAGGCTGTGACAGGAGTCCCCCTCCCCCCTGCTTTGATGGGTTATTATATGGTAATTAGTTCTGTACTAATTCTGTCACAGGATCACATAAAGTCGGTGTTTGTAGTTTGGTGGATAGTAACTTGGCAACCTACACATCTGCATCAACAACTCATGTATTCTCCCATACACCACTTCAAGATGATTGCCGAAGAGGTCTCTCTCTTCTATGTTCTTAAAAAATGCTTATCTGACCAAAGTTCCATGACGTTCCCAGTTGTTTTTACAACCGCGCCCTTCTCAAGTATCCATATGATACCAAGATATAAAACTCTGTGTAAGAGAGTTTTAACAAGACAAATGTCTTGGCTAATTTAAGTACACTTGCAAATCTTGTCCTGTGTGTGTATTTCGATATATTTTTACTTCCGTATATTGTATATTGCTGAATATGTAGTTATGCTGTTGTTTTATCACATCTGACTACGTGTGTTCCTGTTGGTTTGTTAGTGTATTGACTGATATGTTGCTGTTTCTAATAAAGTGACTGTATTTTAATTGTTAGTGTTCAGTTTTGAGTTTGTATAACGTGTGTGCTCACTGTGTGGTTTACTTCCAAGCGCCACGAGTTGGGATATCCTTTGTCATGAATTACCCAATCTGTGTAATGCATGATCGGGGCATTCCAAACAGTGGCGCTTAGATGTAGTGTATTCAATACTAAACATGTATCAACAATTGAGACAGGTAATACATTTTTACATGAAAGACGCAGACAAATTAAAATAAATACGTTTTGCGTACAATTTGTCCGCTCAGTATATCGCTCTCTCATTTAATTCATTCACTCTGTCATTCATACATCTTTCATACAAAATAGTATTTTGTTAAAATATACAAATAAAGTTAAGGTAAGTCTTACTGCCCTTAGAAAAAACGGATTAGGCGATATGTTCCCTTTAAGGTAACAAGTACTTCTTGTACGTGTAATCAAAAAATGGTTTATAACTTAAATAGAAAAATTGTATAGGAAAGTATTTCACCTATGAGTGAAAATGCTTGTAATATATTATGGTAGAAAATATACAAGTTACAGGTTGACATATTTTATATTATATAATTAAAAACAAGTGTAATACATATTAACTAATAGTAAATTAATTAACTCCAACGACGATGTGTGTGTTGTCCTCCTGTTGTCCGTGTGTCGTGCCATCCATATAGCTGTCCCTTGCATGTTGTAATAGATGTAGTTCTAGTCCGGCTGTTTGCGAAGTTTCTTTGCAATAGCGAGTATCCAGTGTTCTTAATCTTCACACGATGACTGTCAGTTCACTGGTTGAAATCACTTCACAGATATTATATATCGCTCGAATTGTTTTTAAAGCCTTGGCAATTGGTAATATGGCTTAATGTACTGTAGGGTTCTCAAAGTTTCATGTTCGTGAGTGTTATCAGTAGATTATTCACTCGGTTCAAGTTTCATGTTCGTGAGTGTTATAAGTATATTATTCACTTGGGCGTTGATACTTCTGGATGAAAGTTCTATAGTAGGTGTAGAGGTACACTGTTCTATGGTAGGTGTAGAGGTACACTGTTCTATGCAACAGACTAAAATATCACAGCTTATTATATGGCGAATAATTAATGTGCCTAGTGTTAGTCTGCTGGTGCATTAGTTTGCCGTGATAATATGTCAGCAATAATATTATCAGTACCCTTGATGTGGCGGATTTCAAAGTCGAAATCTTGAAGAAGAAGACACCATCTTGATAATCGATGATTCTTTGGAACACCTTGCTTAAGTACCAGCAGTGGCGCCTTACACGTCAAGACAACAACCTGGGAACCTAAGAGGAACTTAGCTAAACGACGCATACAAAAAAGTAGATTTAATGCCTCCAACTCAACTGTGGAATAATGGATTTCTGCCTTTTTAAACTTACAGCTGACATAGAGTATTGGATGTCTCACGCCTTGATATTCCTGCATCAGGCATCCTCCAATTGCGATAGCACTCGAATCTGTGGTCAGAATAAAAGGTATATCTATGTTTGGTAATCTTAATACAGGTGGGTTAGAAAAAATTGATTTTAATTTGCACATTACATCCTCTAAGCGGATACTCTTACAATTGCACATATTACATAATTGTATAGGTATCGATGTAAAAATAAGTCTCAATAATGTAAGAGGCATATAGGCATATATCAAAGTTATATGAAAAACTTTGCGCCAACAGGAGTTAATGAACTGTAGCATGGTTTTTGCTCTTTCAATTTGGCGCAAAGTTGATTGATATATGAGTTAGATGGTAAATATGATGAACAATTTGTTTGTTATTCGAATAGTGGTGAAAGATTCATTTTGGAAGGTAGGTAATGTTATTTGAAGTTGCATTAACAGCAAAAGTAGCAAGAGTGTCAGTGATTTGTCTTTGTTCATTCTATTGCTTGGTGAATGTGATTGTTTATTTTTGTTGGTTGAGGTGTGTGTTTCAAGGAAATTGTATTTATCTGGTAAATAGGTGGATGGTGAATTAGAAATGGTAGTCTTTGTACTGATGGATTTAGATCTGCATCGTTTGCTGGTTTTGTTCATGCAATAAAATAGTTTGTTTGTATGCAATCGTTTCTGACTTTGCTTTTGTTTGAAGTTAATTGTTTGTATTTGTTTATTTGCATACTGAATGTTTGCATGAATGTTGCTTGATGGTGTTATTTCTGTATCTGCGTAACTTACTGCAGCTTTATGTGTGCTTGATTGATGATAAGTTTGCGAGGAACACAGTTGATGAAACTTATTTGCTAATAATGTTTCTTTGTCAATAGTAGTGTCCCTTGGATATCTTTGTATTCCTTGGTTATGTTTCTTGGAATTCATGCCGTAATTGTTTCTAGTTCTCAGAGAACCAAATTCTTTCGACTCATAAAGTTGGAAATTATGAGTTCTTTCAGTTGTTGATTTGGTACCTGAGGTTTTGTCTTCCTGAGAAACTGTCTGTAATGTGAAGTTGTCTTCATTGTCTTGTGGAGTAGTGTTGTTAAGAAGTACTGTTGTTGCTGTGCTTCTGTTATTGTTGTTCCTGGTATAATATGGTTTCGGTTGGGAGTGATTTAAAGAAGTCGAGTCGGTTTGTGATGACTTGTCAAGATATTTGTCATGATTAAGAATAGTGGTTGCTATTGTGTTGTTGACTTCGTCGTTTCTGTTAAGAGAATGTGTCGTTATAGTGGAATTGTCATCGTTGTTCTTGTCAATGTTGTTTCTGTTAGTCCTGTTAGTGTTCCCTGTTGTCTCTGTTGAGTTGTTTCTGTGGGTTATGTGAGTCATTTGTTTTGTCACTATATTGCCGTATTCTGTCTCTTGTTGCACATTTACAGGTTCACAATTTCGTGTTTCGGTTGCGTCCTCAGTTCGAGGTTTTATGCTGATGGTGTCAGTGCAAGATTCAACCGCCCCTGTGTTATGCACCTCTGTGAATTCGTTTTGAATTCCGTCATCGGTGGTCTCCCTTGTGATTTTGGCAGTTTGAGACATGCAAATGTGTTCTTGAGTTCTGGACTCACAGTTTGCTTTCTGGATGCAGTTTTTCTGTTCCCATTCTCTGATGTCATCTTCAGAACAGGATTCTATATTAGGAAGATTTACAAGAATAATTTCAGCGCATGGATCTTCTAATACTGCGCATAGCACTTGTCCTGAAAGAAAAGGTGTCTGAATTTCGGCCAGTGCTAGGGGGTATCTTTCGGAAGTGCCTGCGAATGTACGACACGTTACGTATTTGTGTGTGTAGTCTTTGTCATTAACTAATGTTCTCTTAATTCCACAAAGAGTCGCGCCGGAATCTCGTATTAGTGTACATTGTTTGTTATTAACAAAACCTGTTGCAAACTTTAACTTGCCTGTTGATGTTAAGGCTGCGTTGGCCATTTCGTTAGACACTGGGATTGTGTGGCCGCATAACAAAGTTGTATCAAGCTGAAATTTTCTGCAGGTGTTACATGTGTTATCAGTGATGGTGTTAATGATTTCTACTGCATTACCTAACTCACTCGCACTTTCATTCTGGATGTCGCATTCGTTCTGTTGTTCAATTTCTTCATCTGAGGATGTCTATTAATGCGGCATTGGCCTGCTTCATCATCTTTCGCCGGTCACAGCGTGCTGAATAGTGCCCATAGCTCGAACAAAAATAACATTTAACCGCTCTATGATATGCGTTCCTTTTGTTCTTTTGTTTTTCCACTATCATTTGGAGATGATGTGGATAATTTGGTGATTTGTCACACATCGAGTACTGTTCGTGTGTCAGATGACAATACTGACACATGACTGGTTTTGTGAACTTAGAGCGTTGTTTGAACCTATTTTCATTTGGTTTTGAATATTTGGTGTTTGTCACCGCTGCTGTTTCATTTTGGCTCATATTTAACTGAAAAATATCGCGGTTCGCTGTAAAATATGCGTTCCCCTTATTTTCTATTTCTTGGATAGTTTTACAATCCATTTGCCTTAAAAATTTAGAAAAAGGTGTTGGTATTGTGCTAATAATTTTATCAATTATAATTAGCTCCTTCAGTTTATCATGGTTGTTATTTGTTTTTGCTGAGGTTATCCATTTTGTACAAATATCTTGGACTGTAGACACGTAGTCTATGAAAGTTTGGTTAGGTAATGGGGTTAATTTTGAGAACTGTAGTTGATAGCCTGCTGTATTTAGTGAAACATGTTGTAGTATTCTTTGTTTTAAATAGTCGTAAACTTTCCTCATGTCTTGTGGAACTGTCTCTATCACTTTTAAGGGCTCTAATGCTAACTTTCTCATCAGAATAAATGGCCAGTCGACTTTTGCGACGTTATGGTAAGTCATCAAACACTCGAAGTTCTCTAAGTATGCGCTTATTGAATCTCCTGAACAAAACGGCTTGACTAGGCCTTTATATTTGTTGTATTTTTGTTCATCTTCTTTACTTCTAATTTTGTTTACTGACATTTCTAAGTTGGCGTCAATTTCCATTTATTTAAGTTTTAGCTGTGTTTCTGCATTTAATTGTGCTTGCTTGGTCGCAGCTTCGAGCTCCATCTTCTTCTCTTGAGCCTGCAGTTGCATTTTCTTTTCTTCAGCTTCCATTTGCATCTTCTTCTCTTGAGCCTGCAGTTGCATTTTCTTTTCTTCAGCTTCCATTTGCATCTTCTTCTCTTGAGCCTGCAGTTGAATTTCTTTTTTTCCCTTTCTATTGCTCTGTCTTCTCGTGCAATATTTTCTGAATGTGTCTTTTGTGCCCATTCTGAAAGTTTTTCCTCAATATATCCTAACCTAATACCTAATTCAATGCACTCTTCTAATGTTGACATCTTGTATTTTTAGTTATTGTTCACTTTATTGAAATTAAATCCCTTTGAAATTAGTCTGGGTGTACAAAAGTTGGTTATCCCCCTTAATGTTTACATTCAAATTTACACGAGCAGGTTTACTTGGTTATGAGAATAGCATATATATAAAAATCAATACAAAGAAAAATGTTACATCAATGAATCATGAAAATAAATGAAAATATGGATGAGTATCGCTTAGGGATATAATGAGCATGAAATGACACTCATCTTATTTTTCCTGGTTTCTCGACTGTAGTCTTGTTTTGTTTTCCTGTTTTCTCGCCACTGCTGGAGGACAGGTTACATACACATGATATTTCGCGGAACAATCTGATGTTGGAATAAAAAAAAATTAGTAACAGTCAATGTAATTGTCACAGTCATGTCAATGTCAAATTGTATGAACATCATCATAATTTCAAATATCAAATATTTTTGTAGAGGGACTATAATAGCTCATTCACAGATAATATGATGATAGCTGCAAAGTTTTTGACTTTGTCATGTATGAAAGTTGATATATTTTTTTTTACTTGGCAAAACCAAGAGCTGTCTGGAAGGTAAAGCTTGTGATTGCCAAAACTGGCTTGGCCCCCAAATAGCCTGTCACCGTCCTAGATATCTAGGGGAATGAAACTCGGGCTCATACAGGCAACAAACTCCGTTCATATGCAATCTAACATCATTTATTATTATTATGTTACAGTAAGCTGGCGAAGAGAGTTTTCGCAAGCCAGCAATCTGCAAGTTGCGTATCACAGGAGTTTACAATAAACATGATCATTACAACAACTCTATCAGCTATCTAACATATGCATAAGACCCCTAAATACACTTGGGTTTTAACTATCAAGTCCCCCTTAAGGTAAGCCCTGTTGCTTCCTCGATGTCCAGTCCGTGTCTGTCCTTCCACACGTGTCGCAATCCGACATGGGTGGTAACTCTCTCCGAGTTTCTCGTGGACCCCGCAATCGGCGGGCCCCATCGGTGTCCACGGGGCTGTGGACACACTGACCGGTCCTTCGAGAAGGCTCTGGATTATTCGAGCCTTCGAGTGACTCGGTTCTTTCCCTTTAGCTGGAGTTCTATCCCTTCTCCATGCTCTCTTAATTCTATGTTGGTACCGCCCTTATGTGAGGCTGTGACAGTGATCAATATCACGCTGGACACCTTTACTTTCCGGAACATTTTCAAACATCCATTTTAGACTGGGCTGATCTGGAAGCTCAGAACAATATTTTAAAAATCCCACCATGAGGAGAATACAAACATATGACCTCTGGGCCAGCAGGTCAGCATGCTGGCTACTTTGCAACCCCAAATCCCACAATCTGTCATTGGTAAAATAATTTTCTGAAATGTAAACTTACTTTCTTAATCTCTACCTTGGTTATTAATTAACTCATTATGCCATAGACAGCTGCTTCTTAACTCCTTCTGCCATTTAGCCACTATCTTATCCCATCCTGACTCATTGCATGTAATCGCTGTATCAAAAGGCAACATGTAGTGCTCGCCCAAAATGAGCTATCCAAGCCAATAAAAGTCGTGGAGCAGAGAGAATATTAATTGCCATACTAGATGACAAATGGTACCTCCTCAGGGTTCATGGTTGTCCCTGTGACGAAGCCTGCTTAGGATCACACAGTTTGCATGCTTCTATACCGATGGTAGACATTCAGCATCCAGGCCTTTTCCTTCATACCTGGAGACTTCAAGCATACTACCGAAATGAATGTGATGTTTGTTTACCGGGATGGAAACAAAGTCATCACTAATTCCCAAATTCTTCATTCAAATAAGAGTGAACAGCTTGAATAACAGAATGTAAACAAATGGACATGTATTGATTAGCACTCATAGAAGTATGAAGCAAGAAGTTTAGATTAGAGGACACTCTAGACAACATAAACATTGAAAGCTTTAGTTACCAAACCGTGATTTGAACCTACCACTTTCAAATGAGGACAGTGCCTCGTTACAGAAACAAAGTGTACTTTGAGACATGACCAACTCAACATCACTTTTTTCATACTTCTATGAGCACTAATCAATATTTGTGAATTTGTTGACATGCTGTCTTAGTGGTTTGAAGTCTTCCACAAAAATTGAATGACTGGGCTCATACAAAAACAACACATTATGACAGAAAACATGTATCACTGCTCAGGGCAGAAAGGATTATGTAAATGATGCAATGCATGGAATGACTAAAATATGTATCATGTGTAGTTTAGAACAGAATGAGCTAATTTAGTCAAAATGTAATTTTTTTATATGTATATATCTTACATCAAAATGTACTGACAGTTTAGCCACAGCATCTGCCAACTGCTGGCGATAGGCTTTGCGAAGACAGTTTACTCTCTGAAAATGAAAGAACATTCATTAACATCATCCACCCCTGGGTTGCCAGGGCCCATAAGGGAAGAAAAGAATAGTAACACTGCAACCTACCATGCATGTCATCAGAGGTGACTAAAGAGGGTTGGTGTGAGATTGGCTACCTCATCCCTCAGAAAACTTTAGCTGCAAATTTCAACCAATCATGAACAAGTCTACAATGAACTTGGCCTATGTTGTGACTGTTCAAAAGAAGCCAGATGCAGGTTGGCCATAGCAATCAAAAGTTAAACAGTATTCAGAACCTTTGGCATGACACCAGCAGACAAGTTCAAGTAACATTGTTTAGAACATGCATATTTTCTGTGGCAACATTTGGATGTGAATCGTGGACCATTTCACAATCACAAAAGAAGAAAATTGGGGATTTTGAGCTCAAATGTTACAGAAAAATTCTTAGAATATCATGGACCAAGATGAAGACAAATACTGAAATTATTAGAATATCATGGACCAAGATGAATACAACTACTGAAATTCTACAAGATCTGAACACTGAAGACAACTGGCTCATAAACATCATTGTATCTTGGAAACTAAAATATTTTGGCCATATTAAACATTACTATACTGCCATCTTGCTGCCTTGACAGACAATAGTTTGTTAACCTGTGCTTAAAAAACAAGACATAATAACTACAACCCATGGCAGGGACAAGGGATGGGGGTTTTACCTCTCCATAACTCAAAGCTGGAGAAACCATGTGATGCCCTTGCAGCATGATCCCTCCCTCAGCCTGCCTAGTTTACTCCAAAGGAAAGGTAACACCAATACATCTGGAACAAGACAAGCTGCAGTCATGGTGACTTGAAAATATCACAGTGGCTTGAAAATATCACAGTGGCTTGAAAAAAAAATGCTGTGGGAAGGCATGTTTCTGGAAGAGGTGGCAAACGTTGACCAGGACATTTCTGACACCTTTGGCACGAGGGAACATGAGACAGGAGAAATGGCAAGAGATCTTTTAATAACACTCCAGACAAACTCAAACATGCTCTGTCTCCCTCGGTAAATATCATAAGGTGTAGTTGCATCAGCGTCCAGTGGCTAATAGTGCCAGATCTGTGTTACTTTATGAAGCCCTCATTTTCCCAATGTGCCTCTCATGTCTGGCTATGCCAATTCTTACTGTTGAGTCTCTCATTCTGGACAATGAAGTGGATTCACTGGCGTTAAAATCTCCGCTCTCGACATCTCTCTAGGGGCATTAATAACATCAGCATGATCCATGGGTTGGTCATCTGCAGGGGATGCAGAACCAATAAGTTTATCAGCTCGTGCATTTCCCTCAACTCCTGCATGTCCCAGAAACAAAGATGAAGATAACTTTGGACAACAGATTTTCACAGATATTCAGTCCACTGTCTACGTACAGAATCCGCCTCAACAAGTTTATCAGCTCGTGCATTTCTCTCAACTCCCGCATGTCCCAGAAACAAAGATGAAGATAACTGTGGACAACAGACTTCTGCAGATATTCAGCCCACTATCTATGTACAGAATCCGCCTCGACCTTTCGTATCACCTCATTGAATCATTTAGTACACAAACGTTGGTATAGTGCAATGATTCTAGCCACAGAATCTGTTAACGTATCTCCAACTAGCAGTCATTCACAGAAAGTCTTTAAAATATCTCACTTGCCCATCGTGTGTGCTGTAAATAGTAGTGCTCTGGAAACCAAGAGATCCACTTGCTCATTATCTCGCAGTTCAGCATAACCTGGTCACCATATTCATTAAGTTCTTGTAAGAATGAAGTGTCTATGCTTGGTGCTCACTAATACCAGAACTGTCAATTTTTGAACTTTATGCAACATGGACCGAGAATCAGACACTGGCTGCTCTGGTGACTTGAGTACCCACTAGCCATCCCCAAAGCCACAGCCATCTCCATCTTCATCCGTGAGTTAATTCACTGAATATTTAATTGCACATTTATATTAATTTAGTAATAATAATTAAATTAAAATAGTAATTAATCAAATAAACATTTAAACTTATACAATTATGAATATATTTGCTGCTCTCGTAGCAAATAATACCTGTTGATGAATCAATTTAAATGCAAAGTAAACTATTTCAGCTTTGGGCTTTAATTACTTCAAAGTTTAAAAGTTTGGGTTTAAAGTTGAAAAAAATTATCTGGAATTCTTTTTCTTCTTTTGCCCTCTATCTCCCAAAGCCCCCAACCAACTCACCCCAAGCCTTCCGTCCTTTTGCTGTCCCATGCAGCTCTATCCATGTCCTCCCCATTTATGTTTCTATTTCATCCTCAGATTATTTTCTTCAAATCCGCCCTATTTATTTGAACCCATGACAACCGGGCCTGCAGGCTTGTGCTTAGCCACCATGCTTCTGTGACTCCCTTAACCTGAAGATGCTCAAATTAAATTGATTGTTATAGATACATAATACTTACATCTTGATGTGTTTTCTCCAAATCCACAACTTTCTCATTTATTCTGCAGTACCTAGTTAAGTTTTATAAAAAAATATTGTTTCAATGCCATCTTCAGAAAATTGTAATGTAAGTTTTTCAAAGGTAAAGATAATACAATAGCAGTTATTCCTATAATCAGTATGAGGTGGATTGATCAGCTACTTCAATGATCCCTTTCCTTTCCAGAAAAATCTCTGACTGGAGCGGTATGAGGCTGAGTTGCCTGTGCATTAGTAGTGGGTAGATACAAAGCCTGGTGTCATGATGCAAAAACCACAGGTTTCATCTTCTGTCATGCTTGGCATGAAATATAGCTTGGCAATCCAAATCATAATGGAACATAAATGAAAGTGGCTAATCTTCTGATCTACATATGGGCTCTTGTAGACAAACAGTTATCTTGCACACAGTCTGACATTAATATTTAAAAAAAAAACAATGATAGCCTTTCCTTTTTACATTCGGCCCAGATACAGTCAAGAGCTGTACACACATACACACAATGAGGTAAAGTCACAGTCAAGAGTTGTACACACAATGAGGTAAAGTCACAGTCAAGAGTTGTACACACAATGAGGTAAAGTCACAGTCAAGAGCTATACACACAATGAGGTAAAGTCACAGTTAACAGCTGTGCACACAATGAGGTCCAGTCACAGTCAAGAGTTGCACACACAATGAGGTAAAGTCACAGTCAAGAACTGTACACAAAATCAGGTAAAGTCACAGGCAAGAGCTGTACACACAATGAGGTCCAGTCTCAGAGAAAAGCTACACACACAATGAGGTCTGGTTGTTCTGCCAAAACAACCCTTTACATTTTCACATTTGTAATGAACATCATCTCTAAATGCCCCTGTGATGGTCTTACAAATAAATGAACATCATCTCTAAATGCCCTGTGACGGTCTTACAAATAAATGAACATCATCTCTAAATACCCCTGTGACGGGTCTTACAAATAAAAGGAATCTTTTACACTCCTTGAGGTGTATTGGATATACGATGCTAGCCTCACATTTTCACAGACCAATCAGCACTCAATGGGTGATGTGGTTGTATCACATTGGTTGCCTTTACTTCCCAGGACATTTCCTGATACCAATTTTAGTCTGGGTCGACCTGCGAGCTCAGGTCAATTTGATCAAATCTGCCTTGATGGGAGTTCGAACACCTGACCACCGGGTCGGCAGGCAAGCGTGCTAGCCATGCACTACCACAGCTCCTGTAACTGGTGTGAATATCATATTTCTTTAAAACAGGTTTAAAAGCAAGTGGATCAACTTCATTGCACTGTGTTTTATCTCACAGGGCTCAGTCTCTTTCTGCAGCGTGGCATAATTTAGGCACCAGTTAGGCATATCGTGGATATAGTGCTCTTGACAGCCCTTCCTCATGGCATGAATGGGTGTCAGCACATGAAGTGAGGCATTGTGCTGGAGATCATGAGTTGTAGAGAAGCATGATTGCCCATGCCAGTCAGCAAGCCACTTGGTGACAATGAGTATTAGGCCTATATTGTGGTGATCAAACAGCAAAAAGTGAGCCAAACTGTCATCATTACACTGGTTGCCACTACTGTCTGTCATTACTGCCTATAGTACTGTGCAGTGTGTGGGCGGTGTCATGAGCCTGAGGAATTAAGGCCACCTGGCTAGTGCAGTCGCTGTGAACTGTGCAGGTTAGGGTTTTCTTTTTCCCCCCGACAGAAAAAAATCCATCACCTTAGTGAGGATTTGATCCCATATCTCCTGAATGGGAACCCAGTGTTCTATCCATTCAGCCACTACTTTCTAAACAAAATCTCCAGCGCTAAGTCTGTTAGACTGGGTTAACCTTGCATCCATACTAATCAGTACACAAATCCCACCACTGCTGGAACCCAGACTACTCTGGTGGTCAGTTGGTGCACTGACCACTGCCTACCACTGCTGGACTGAATCCAGACTACTCTTGTGGTCAGTTGGTGCACTGACCACTGCCTACCACTGCTGGACTGAATCCAGACTACTCTTGTGGTCAGTTGGTGCACTGACCACTGCCTACCACTGCTGGACTGAATCCAGACTACTCTGATGGTCAGCTGACCACTACACCACCATGTCTTACTGATAAACAAAAAAAGTTAATTGCATATCCTTTACAGGACGGTTGCAGTCAACACCAGCATATTTTGCTGTCGTTGATGTCTTGGCAAGTTTACGTTCAGTAGTTTGCCATTGCTTTCTGAACGACCGGCACCCATACCATTTCGTAAAACACCAGCGCAATGTGATTGATCAACAAATAGAACTGAGAAAAGCAGTGCAACTTACAGCTCTAAAGAAATTGCCTGTAATTTGGAATCATGGTCTGCTTGTATAACATGCTTTGTGAAGTGAATGTCTTTCTGCAGGTTTGCAACATCCTATATGCAACAAAAATGACATATATGGAGATATCCTTTCATTTTTCTCAATAATAATAATTATTGTTGTAAGGGGATGGGTGAAGGTGAATGAAGTGCTACACATTTCAAATCAATCAATATTGTGCCATCTCCATAATCAAGATTGGCTGCCATGTATCTCCAACACTGTTTGTCTCTAGCCCTGGTTGTAAACTCTGACAGACTGCTGTTCATCCATTTCTTGATGTTATTCTCCCACTTGTATATCTGTCTGCCTCTTTCTTGTCTGACTTCAACTCATCCTTCCAGCTTTTAAGAGTGTTTTTTTTTTTCAAATGTGGTTGAAATATTTCACTTGTCTCTTTTTTACTCCTTTCATCATCTCTCTTTTCATTCTCAGCATCTCCAGAACCTATATATTTGATTGTTTTTGTTTCCATGAAATATGATATATTCTTATGTATATCCACATCTCAAGGGCTTCAATTCAATAGTCCAATTGCTTGTTCATTGTCCAGATTTAAAATACAATAGTTTTTACGTTAACATGTCTTTTTGGATAATTCATAAATCCTGGGGTGAAGAGATAAAAAGGTACTGATGTAAAACTGTTTGTAAAGTAAAGGATCCTTCTTACACCTTGAGGTGTATTGGGTATATGGTGCTAGTCTCACAGTTTTAGATCAATCAGCACTCAAAGGGTGATGTGGTCAGTATCATTCATTATGTGCCATGCCGATAAGCGTGAGCGGTCATGTTCTGCCATCTCACTCGATCACCAGAGTCGTGGATCAGCTCCGTGCTTCTGTCTTGACCATGCCACATGGCCAAGCCATCCAGGTATTTAATTCTTGGTCTTCCCCTTGGTCTGTTCCCTTCAATATTGCCAGTTGTCACCAAGTTCTCCAATTCATTTCTTCTCATAACATGCCTGACCACCACAGAATACATGATCAGTATCACGCCGAGTGGAATTAAATCTAAGAAAATGTTCTGGATTGACCTGGGAGCCCGAGGCAGTGAAAAGATACCCTGACTTGAAAAGGATTTAAACTCATGACCACACAGGCAAGTGTACTAGCCCCTGCTCTACAGTGGCTCCCAGTACTGATGTGTCAGAGTAATAATGACTAACACTTGTCTTCACCTACACATGGGACATCTTGGACAGACACTAGTCTGTGGGGCATCCTGGGCAGACACCACTCTATGGGGCATTCTGGGCAGATACTAGTCTGTGAGACATCTTGGTAGAAACTAGTATGTGGGGCATCCTGGGCAGACACTTGTCTATTGGGCATCCTGGACAGACACAAGTCTGTGGGATATCCTGGTCAAACACTATCCTATGAAATTTAACAACTATTCTACAAATTATTATAATTATCCTACCACTGGTAGCAAATATCCTGCAAGATCTAACAATTCAGTCCTATACATTATAACACTTATCCTAACAGACCTTCAGCAATGTTTGTAGAGCATTTCCCATTTCCTTGAGGTCAACTATTTCTGTCACTTCAGTCTGGGATGCATGATCAAGACTGAAGTATCCAACCTTGACATTATCTGCAAACAGTGGCCTATTGAGAAATATGACATTTTGTTACCTAGTATCATATCAATATTCTCGTCTATGTGTCCTCAGGACCTCAAAAGAGAAATAAAGAACAGTAACATTGCAGACCTCCTAAGCATATCATAAATGGTGGTTGAAGAGGGATGAGACTGGCTGTCTCACACCATAGAAAAGAACTCAGCCAACATCCAATGAACCATGAAATAGCCTACAAAAGTGCTTGGCCTGCATGGTTGTGGGCTTATACTCCACTAGAATTCTCACAGGCAGAAGAATAAGACAAAGAGCATTATAAATTATTATTCTAAAACATATTCTAGCCATAAAATCAACAGTATAAATGATATTCTGTGAAATATTGTTGAGTACTGATTGTTGGACAGTTCCTTTGGTCACTCCCTGAAGGTTCATTCTCTCCAGGCTATGATATGATGGTTTATTTGTTCATCTACGATACACATGATTCCAAAAGGCTCTGATGACATCTGCCTTATCATGCACACATACGCCGCCGAAAGGTGCAGACCCAGGCAACCCGTCCACCTGCTCGTTTTCCACCACACCAGCATGTCCTGGAGAAAAGATCCAACGTATGCCCCAATCTACCTTTGATGTTTGACCTGAAGCCTACCGCTCCACCTGAAACATGTACGTCATCACCTCCCTCAGAATGCTATGTGAATCCGTTAAAATAATACAGATAATTAGATTTAACGAGTAAAAATAATTTTAATTATGTGGAGGGCAACAGTCCATTATCGCCGGCTTCTGTGGTGAAGGGTAGCGAACGCCATTCGCATTCCGGCATATCGTATTAAAAATCAGGTGCAGAAGATTTGGAGGCCTTGTGTTGATTTTTGCAATGGTGGATACATGTCAGTCATTCAGAGAGCATTGGCAAACTACTGAATGTAAAATTTGCCTAGAAAATCAAAATCAGCCAAAATATTGTAGGGTTGATTGCAGCGCCCTCTAAACACATTTGATAATTAATTTTAACTTTTAAAAAATATTTGCGGGTTCAAATGTATCGAGACCCGAAACTAAACTGGAAGTGATATACCGCGCCATCCATTGTGTCCCCAAAATGACTGCTGTAAAGACCATTCATGCTTTCAACATCATTCATAATTTAAATTACATATGAAAATAACAGACGCCATCTTAGGTTCTGCAGAAAAGGTTAGTCTAATATTCCGTGCACAGCGATTAGATGAAATTACCTTTAAATATTGAGCACAACCCACTACTGGCAACGCCGATCGCATTCTGATATGAACCCAAGGCCTATCCACGTCAATATGGAAGCACTATACTCGAGTTTCGCCCTCATTTGAGCTCGTCAGTAGTGCATATCCCTGAAAGGATCCGGAAACAGTCCCGGATCACGCGTGTGAAGCGGGTGTGTAACCACGCGGCACACACTGGACACACCAAATTATCACAACAGAATATCCCAACGCTACCCATCGTAGGCTATGCTCAAGATTGCCCAATCGCCGCGACCGACGTCCGTCAATCGATGGGACCCGAACGATCAGGACTTCTCACCGGCAAGGAACACCAGGCCTCCTAAATCCAGTGAGCAATAATCAATTGATTATGTGGTTGTTTCGGGATTTGAAATTTAAATATTGAGCACAACCCACTACTGGCAACGCCGATCGCATTCTGATATGAACCCAAGGCCTATCCACGTCAATATGGAAGCACTATACTCGAGTTTCGCCCTCATTTGAGCTCGTCAGTAGTGCATATCCCTGACCGGATCCGGAAACAGTCCCGGATCACGTTAGCCTACGATGGGTAGCGTTGTGATATTCTGTTGTGATAATTTGGTGTGTCCAGTGTGTGCCGCGTGGTTACACACCCGCTTCACACGCGTGATCCTGGGACTGTTTCCGGATCCGGTCAGGGATATGCACTACTGACGAGCTCAAATGAGGGCGAAACTCGAGTATAGTGCTTCCATATTGACGTGGATAGGCCTTGGGTTCATATCAGAATGCGATCGGCGTTGCCAGTAGTGGGTTGTGCTCAATATTTAAATTTCAAATCCCGAAACAACCACGAAATTACCTTTGTCATTTATATAATTAAAATATATATATAATACAGTACATTAATCTTATTTTCTTTGCTGTTCTCGTAAGTCCTCAGATATTTTGAGATGTATATTCAAATTCTGCACCTATTTTTACATATATGTGGAAAGTTTCATCAATGATCGTCAATGATTGGTGGTAGAAAAATATTTTTTAAAATGTTGTATATCCCTTGCAGGACGTTGCAGTCAACACCAGCATTTTTCAGCTGCTGTTGATGTACTTGGCAAGATTATGCTCAGTAGTTTGCCACTGCTTACTGTGTGACCGGCTCACATTTCCCCATAAGTTACCAGAGCGGCGCGAACCGCTGCCGATTCTCGCACAGCTGTGCTACTGACGAGAATATACGGGATTACGGAGAAAGACGTTAACCCATACGCCAGGGAGGCCGGCCATATATAAGAAAAGAATTACATGTAGAAAAAAATTACATGTCTCGTCTTTGTGAATGGAAATTCAAGATGCGGCCGACGTGAATATATATCGATCGGACCAGCTCAAAACGTGCAATTTAAACTACTAAAGTTAAAGAAAATACAAGTTTAAAGATTATTAATAATTTATTTGTATAATTTTACTATGTTTTAATCATTTAACATGACAGTACATATTTTTGAAGTCAGTTTTCATATCCGTTTGAGACAATCTCACACGCACAGACCGCTAGTAGAGATAATGATCACACTGAAGAGTTCCAAAATTACGGGAATCATGTTAAAGTCTTGGCCCGAGACACCTTCACTCATATGTGAATATCTCCGCTGGAATTGTCATACAGGCATCATTGAGATACCATTAGATTTGATTGATTGATTGATTTAGGAACCAACATCACAGCATTTGGGACATTCCCATAAGCGCTCCGTCCCCATCCTCAGCAGCCAGCGAAAAGTTCCAACACTAATAGTACCAGTAGCAATCTGATTATGTATCCGTCTTGCCTTTCCTCTGAGCGTTGATCGTTGGCCAGATCCCCTCGCTGTCGCATTCTTGCTAGACCATGGTGATCTATTTGCTCCTCCAAGGTGTACACGTGCTCCCACAAGGCCGCAACCACGTCTTTCTTATCATGCATCAATACTCCACCAAGTTTTGCAGAGCCAGCCAATCTGTCCGCCTGTTCATTCCCCAGCACACCAGCATGCCCCAGAGAAAAGATCCAGACAATGCTTGTCACCCGTGACTTCCGAAGTGAAGCGAGCCATTCTGCACGAAGCTTGCCTGTCCTCACCCTACTCAGCATGCTTTCTGAGTCAGTTACAATCACGATGTGTGTGTGCATCGTATTCTCCATCCAGCGGAAAGCTGCACTGACCGCCTCCACCCCCACTTTTAAGCTAGATGTTGTGGTATCATATGCCAGGTTCTCGTGCACCAAACAGCGACCATTAACTTTTGACAAGAACCCCCAGGCACTTCTCCTCCTCTCAACACCGAACCATCTGTGTATATAATCACATCACCAGGGCGAGCATTATCCTGAATTAGTTGCTGGATTTCCACTTCCGTGGCCCCTGCTGGCCACTCCCTGCACTCCCGGCTCAATGTGATTATAACTTTGCACAAGTCTGACTGCTCCACTGGCACTCTGACCCACTCCTCTCCTCGCCTAATGTTCTCCAAGATGCACACCTATCTGATAGTATCCTCCGCCTGAGCCATCCATGATTTCCCTCTTATCAGTCGCTGAACCTTAACTATGTCCAGCGCCTCATGCAACGGGTGATCGGTGTCAGCAACTACTCTGAGGTATGCCTTCGCCTGCATCACCTTGAGCCTACCAGCAACAGTCGGCAAACCAAGGATGTAACACATACACACAATTGGGGTGTCTTTGGTGCATCCAAGAATGACCCACATAGTTTCGTTCTGTATGCACTCTAATTTCACCAACTGAGACTTTGAGACAGTGAGCAGTCCTAGTCCATAATCAATCACTGAGAGAATCAAGTGCTGGTATAGTGTGAAAAGCATTCTCTGCTCTGTGTCCATTGCAGTCATAGATTTGGTGTTTCAAGGCCTATCTATCTGTGGTAGTCTCATCAGTAAATACTCAATTTTAAAATCATGAGGTAACCTATTAAAAATATGTAGTTTTAGGTTTTACAGTTTTACTTTAGTTTAATTTTAATACAGTATAATTTAACTAACTTTCAGGACTCAAGTAATAAATAACTAATAATATTATTAATAATTATACTTTTTTTTCATTCAACAAAACAATATGTATCCCACCGAAATATGTCACTATTGTTTCCATTGTGGTATAATGATACATTCTGACACCCAATCCCTGGACTATACACATCCAACGAGCCAGAAGTCTCTGTAGTGTTATTAATATTATTGTGGCCAGCTGTAGTTTCCGCCATGTTTGTTGTGTATAGCAACCCACCGGAAGTTTGAGATATTTTCCAGACGACTTTTTTATCAAGCCGAAAAGGGTCAATGTTGTCGATTAAAAAAAAAAAATGAGGTTTCTGACGAAAGTGACTACTGACATTTTCATTGAAAACTGACATTCATCTTGCCATTCAAAACCTCGGTACATGGTACCTGACGAATCATTTACATTTATTTCTTAATTAACTTAACAATCTCAATTGTTACCGAATTAGGAAGTAAACAGATAAATAGATATATCTTATCTACTTAGTGAACTCAAGAAGATGTCGAGTTTGGACAATTTGGACGTTGAAACAGGTTTGCCAGAAGTACTGGCTAATTTACTGGATATTAAGAAGTCCAACGAGGAGTGTATTCAGCATCTGTGGTCGCTGTTAGTCAAGATTACAGAAAGACCAGCGACTGTCCAAATCCATGACATGACTTTCTTGGATGTGAAGAACCAGCTTATGGCAGTGGGTTGGCAGTCAAAGGTGACCAATTTAGTAACGGACTGGTAGAGATTCGCACTGTGTTGGAGATAATGCGGCTAATTCAAGACGAGCTGAAATACCAAATCAAGAAAGATGTGACAGCATACAAGGAGGGAAAACATTACTCAGAAGAAACAACAGAAGAGAGCCTGACGAACCAGGCTGTGGTCACCCCAAGCTTACAAGACACAGTCACACAGGTGGTCAATCCAACTGTGGCACTCCTGGTAGATGTCATCCCTCCACAATAACAACATACCACTAGGATTGCTCTCAGAAATCGTGCGTGGGAGGATGATAGCCAACCACCTGCGAGCGATCCAGAGTCAATAATCAATTCAAGTCTTCAATTTCATTAAAACAAATTCAGTTCAATAAATCATCATATGAAAAGAGAGAGTTCCAGTGACTGATTGTGATTTTGTCAGAGGGTCAGTGTATGGCATCTGTTGGAAGTCTGCTCGCTTGGAAAAGTCATCAGACTGTGAAGGGTCTTATGAAGAATTGGATGCATATAGCGTGGCGAAAGTTCCAGGCAATAGGCCAAATATTTATGGATCCATATCAGGTATTCAAATTAGCAGAGCTTGGGCAACACGCTTGGAATGCTGCAGGGAAGGTGTCCACGGGTCCACGGGTGCAGGGGTACACGGAGGTGAACATGGGGCTTATTCCGTTGCACTCTCTGGAGGATGTGAAGATGATGTAGATTTCGGTGATTATTTTACATACACAGGAGAAGGTGGTCGCCAATTAAAAGGCACAAAGTTAAATCCAAAGAAACTGCGAACAGCCTCACAGTCAAAAGATCAAACTCTGACCGGAGGAAACCTAGCCTTGAGTAAAAATGTGGACACTAAGAATCCAGTACGAGTAATTAGGGGTAGCAAACTAAAGAGTCGATTTGCTCTTGAAGAGGGTTACAGATATGATGGGCTGCATACAGTAGAGAAATGTTGGTTTGCAATCGGACTGTCAGGTTTTGGAGTATGGAAGTTTGCTCTTAGACGTTGCCCAAACCAAGCCTCTCCACCATGGCAATTTTCTTTACTTCATGGTATGACTCTGGAGGCAGTGCTGAGCATTCCTAAAGCCAGAAAAACCAAGGATCCAACAAAATCCCCAAAAGTAAAGAAACCTTTGAGTTTGAACAAGTCTACAGCAGCTGCACCTGTGATCATCCATCATAGTGACACATCAGTAACTATACAAGCAGACAGTGATATTCCTTCGACTTTTGCCGCATCAAATTTGTCCATCAGTACCCCTGTTGTTGCCTCGCCAGTTCCCCTGCAGACAACCATCTCTCATCGTTCGAGTTTGTCCGGCAGTGCCCCTATGGTTGCTTCGTCAGTTCCCCTGCGGACAACCATCTCTCAGAGAGAGTGAGCTCCACTGGGGCAAGATGGTTGGAAACCTTTTCGTCCGTTAGGACGAACATTGTTTTGTTTTGTTTTGTTTTTTTCCGACAGGGGGATTTTCCTCAGCAATTTCAAGTGTTCAAAAACTTTCTGTTCACAGCCGGAAGGTAAGATGCCTAATCTGTCAGGAAATATATCAAGAACAACGAGAATCTCAAGTAGAATGTGTTGCAATATATATTTTACACAGAACTATACATTGTTGTGTCTACCACAACTCTACAACACAACAGAACCCAAGCATTGTCATGTCGTTGTCTCAGTACAGTCGTTTCTTATCGTATGAAGTAAACCTGATTACTGACGTCTTCTCTGCTTTGTTTAGTGCTCAACTATCTGTGTCAGTTATGTTTCCGACAGCAACATACCAAGATAGTAACAACGAATGGTTTGGACAAAGGTGTAGGTGTATGTTACAAATTACAATATCATTGTTAAAATGGCATCTGTAAACTTGAGAATGGAAGCTGCCTTTCTGATGTCCCGTGTGAGCCGGTTTGCTTTGGTCCTGGGTGTTAGTCTGTGAATGTGGCGTTCACGAACTGGACGAAAGCGGTCCTGATTTTTTGACATGAGAATTATGTCACTTGTCATGATGATTTACAGGATACCTCTCTTACACTGAGGCCGTCACATCCACACATGACAATATGGGTTAAGCTGCATCTGAAACACTTAAATACGTTTGTGCGCTTCATAGTACGAGTAGCATGGGATAACGCAGGAAACATCTGTTGTAATACTTCTGAATTCCTTGTGGGTGCCACACAGTGGCATCACACATGAATAATTTCACGATTGAATGAGCTCTGGCAGCTGAAGTGTGTTCCATGTATGTCGTTGGAGGTAGATATGTAGCCTTACAGCAGCTTATAGCACAGATATCAGATTACATCTCAACATATTTTCGTGCTCCAATAGCTGTGGATGGTGACTCCAGGAGCGATTAAATCTACCTTCAGTGCTGATGATACAATTCTGGATATGTACACAGACCTATATACACGCCCGGATGTCTGTTATATTCCCATGATGTAGTGTAAGGCCTGGCACACAGCTTTCAACTCATGGGTGAGTTGATTGCATACTCTACTTTTGTGAGGTGCAAGCTTCCGTCCATGAAAGAGCTCATGCAGTTGTTAATAGAACTGAAGACAACAAAAGTGCAGAAAGTGATGCGTCAGCTGGTAACTCACGTGAAACTTCCAGGCGACTTGTTCTGACCTCGTCTCAGAAGACTAACTTCAGCTGCTCAGGAGATCGCCGACATGACACGGTGGTGAGAATTGAATAGACTACAGCATTTGTGGAGATGGGCTTTTACCAACAGGCGAAAGACCGGACAGTTGCTCAACATGAGCTCAAAAAAGTACAAGTGTACTTCGACGTACGACAACTAGACACTCAGTGTGTCTAGTTGGTTGTAGAGTATCTAGTTGGTTGTAGAGTGTCTAGTTGGTCGTACGTCGAAGTACACTTGTTCCTGCAGCGAGGCGCCGTCGTCATTTGGAGGCGACAGGTTCGATCCCAGTCTGTTACTATTATAGCTTTTAAATTTTATGTTGTCTGTTGCGTCTTCTAGTCTCTATTTCCGTCTTCTCCTTCTGTGAGCGAAAAATAATACTATGTGTGTTTATTTATGTAATTGTCTTAGTAGCCTCAACGATTCCTTCCACTGATTTCTTGTTTTTACAAGTTTAAGGTGGACTGGACTGACGTGCCGAGGACTGAATGGCCACGGGTGAGCTGGTCGTGAACGTGGAAGGTCTGGTTTGCGGGCGGGGCGCATCAGGCGTATGGACTCTTGAGGGACATCCTCTGCCCCTTCCCTAGCAGGCAGGCTCTACTAGGGTGACCAGCTAGTTCCTGTCTTCAAACCAAACCAACTATGGAAAGTAAAAAGAATTATCGCCGAAGCAACGGAGTACATGCGTTATGCACGATACCTTTGACGCGGGGATAAAATGAAGCGGAGGAGAAAACGTAGGGGAGAGGGGGGAAGGAAAAGGAAGAAGAGGGCTGGAGCCAGAAGGGGTAGGAGGAAAACGGATCGTTTGGGACTAAAAATAAATGTACGGGTTGGGTATTGAAATTGCCGTAGTGCAAAATAACGAGGGCAAATATTGGAGAAAGTGGTCTATGATTTTGATGTCCTGATGTTACAAGAACTGAAGAGAAACTCTTTTAAGTGCCCTGGCTATACATGTTACATTAACCCAACCGGGCAGGGAAGACATGGGCAGGCTCTGGTGGTCAAGGATGGCTTACATCATTCGATACTGGATATGCGTAGGTGGGGTCAGGAAAGTAAAGCGATGCAGGGAATGCAGATAAAAACCGGACGATATTTTTGGAACCTAATATATATGTAAGTGGGGAATCTTGCATAAGCAGAGAGAGAGAGAGAGAGAGAGAGAGAGAGAGAGAGAGAGAGAGAGAGAGAGAGAGAGAGAGAGAGAGAGAGAGAGAGAGAGAGAGAGAGAGAGAGAGAGAGAGAGAGAGAGAGAGAGTTGGTACTGGTTAAAAGATTCAATGGATATCCTTGGTACCAGGAATTTGATATAGGGTGACTTCAATGCCCGCGCCAAGGAGTGGGACAGGTCGAGAGAGAACAGACCTTGCTCGAAACGGTAGTTGTCTGTTTAAATGACGGGACGCCAACTAGGCTAGCAATGAGACCGGGGGACCATTACACAGCTATCGACCTGGCACTTATACCCCAAGAGGCGGCATCAGACATAAACTGG
Source organism: Cepaea nemoralis (assembly GCA_014155875.1). Lineage (NCBI taxonomy): Eukaryota > Metazoa > Mollusca > Gastropoda > Stylommatophora > Helicidae > Cepaea > Cepaea nemoralis. The sequence goes on along the minus strand of JACEFZ010001920.1, from coordinate 447,470 downwards.
AGTGTCTTTGGAGACCATGGAAGTGACCACCTCCCCTGTTATGTGCTGATAACTAAGTGCAGCACTGTCAGGGCTATAAAATCCCGCAGAGCATTCAGTTATGATTGCGACCACTCTTCGCTCTTGGGGCGCCTTAAATCACAGGGAAGATCTAAACCAACAAGAAGAAGCTTCATCAAACCACCATGATGGACAACCGCGGTGGAGAATTCATGGAGGGAAAAGGGCGGCCATGAGGAATTGGCAGAGGGTGTGGAGAGCATCCAATTCAGTTGACACAGAATCGACAGAGGCTGAAAGATAATTAACAAAAAAAAGGTAAAGGTGCAGGATTTTAAACTCCAGGCAGCAGAGGCTAAAAGGATGAAGTGGGAACAGGTTATCATTGAAGTCGGTGGGGATGTGGCTTTGGGTAAATTCTGGAGGCTGTGCCGGCAGATGAAGAGACAGGCGATGCCTGGTACACATGGTACTGTTTATGCTGATAACAACCGACCTATGATAACTTACCAGGACAAAAGGGGAGGCTTGTCTTGCACGATTTTTTAACACAGACGGTTCAGAGCTATTAGAGATATGGTCAGAGAAGCCTTGTCGCAGGTCATTGGGAAGGAGGACTGTGAGATTAAGGTGAAGGATATTAGACGGATACTGAAGTGGGTTAAAGACACAGCACCAGGACCGGATGGGGCGAGGTACACCCATATGAGTAACACGAATGATGGGGACTTGGAGGAGATGGCACTTTGTTTCAACCTAAGCATCAATACGGCGGAAATACCCAACGATTGGCTGCATAGCTACCTGGTCCCACTCTGCCACATATCAGTCACTGACACATAGCAGACTGAGAAAGGCTGAAGGGAGCTTCCCTAAAACATGCACCGAAATGTACAATTATAGAGTGCACAGGGAAACTAGGGAAGCGTCACGAAAAACGTCACTAAGGAGTTAGACTTGGGCTGCCGTCCTGTTCGGACGCAGCATGTCTTTTGAGCATGGCTAACAGTCAGTTATGCCGCTCTTTGTGTTAATTCAGTGTGTGTGATTTCAAGTGGTTCTTGTGGAGCGATTGGGTTTGTCGACATATGACAGGAGTTCGTCAGATTAAAGTATGCAAGATAGAAAATCATATCGTCTTGTAAAGGTTTGTTGCAGTAGCAGTTTCTTGGTTGTCGTTTTATATTTCAAGTATAAGGAGAGATGAAATGTTTGAATAGACAGAAACGTATTAGTCCTCATGCCCTTAGTTGAGTCAACAACACTTCGTGACAAATGGGGTCTTGTACCGGTAGTAATTATTAACTGAACTCGAGATTTATTATCAATTTATGACATTGTTGCAGTAATCTAACGAATCGAGCCATATACTTGAGAAGGCCAAGGTCGTCATCATAAAAGATCGATTACGTCATTATATATAATTGATTTTGGTGATGTAGTCTCGAACCAAATAGCCAATTCTGAGCAGTACACAAAACATCTGGAAAGTATCTTACGATATTAGTTCAAAGAACTGTTCAACTAATATTTAATCGCAGTTTGTTTGATGGATCAAGTAAGGAAAATTAACAAATGTCATATTCAGTAACGGAGGAAATGATGTACAAACATTCATACGATAATGAAAACTCAACTGACAAAAAAAATTTGCTTGAATAAACAACAAATTGACACACGCAAGTTCTCAACATGCAATTATATTGATCATATACAGATACTATTCGTTTGCACAGATACAGGAAGATTTAATTAACAAAAATTCAATCGACATATATACTGTGGTAGTCATAATTGTGTTAAGAGGAAGGAGAGCGTACATGGACTATGCTGTTACTCATTTCAAATTGAGTTTAAATGTTGTTCGACAGTATGCGAAAGTCTCGACTGTGATCAGCCGTATTACTAGTTCATCATTTGTGTCCGTATTGATTGTCCTCATTTACTTCGGATGCTGACCTGGTCTTAACAGGCACTCTGAAAAGAGGCAACTACCGATCACCTGATCGTAACTTGTAAAAAAATACATGCTAATAACATGGCATTGAACTGTTTGTTCACAAGACAGATTCCGTATGCTCCAGTTCACATTTTTACCTCAAATACTTGACCCTGTATACGTCAAGAAAGAAGATAAACAGTCAGTTAACAGAGGAATTATATACGCGGTTTTACAAGAACGTTCGCAAGAAATTTCTTGAATTACAACGACACAAGACTATAAATTTACAGTTAAACAGTCGAAATTACACTGAACTTTGAAAATTGCAGTAATCATTGAATTCCTGGAAACGATGGTTTGGATTAAGTCAAATTGATACGTGAACATTGAGAAGTAAACACTTGGAAGAAAGCAAGTGAATCTTATTTTAAAATTATGAACCAAAAATTCTCAGAACATATTGTTTATTCACCAGGCACGGTAGAATTTGATGACTATTGGATGAAGCTGTTTATCAAATTATATAGAGATTGATTCTGACACAATCATGCCAACGATTCGATTTCATCTGTTCTTATGGTTTTAATCCAGCGCTGTTCATTGAAGGCGAGCTACGTTGATTACATTCTTTACAGCATTAATGCTTGAGAAGATACAGTTACTATTTAATCGCATTGTGCTTGATGTATTACATAATAGAATTCAACATCTGTCACAGTCAGTTAACAGAACAAAATGACTTGAGAACGTTCATACAGCCAATAAGAAGTATCGGAATTGAAGATTCATTTCACCATTATTTATTATGTACATTTACTCGAACAAACAACAGATTGGTAGCATTACTAGGGAATTTACACAAGTTTCCGAACACCTAATTGTCTTGATCTGCATAAACGTTCGTCTGCGGTATTTTGATGTTCCGGCGACATGAACATTGTAACATCAGCTAGCAAGATTAAGAGTGGTCTTCACAGATACAGCAAATACAGTTTCAACGGGAAATTAATTGACAAATAAACTTTTGCGGTTCCATTTGTGTCAAATCGGAGGAGCGCGTTCATTGACATTTTTATAAACGCTACATACCGAGAACTAATTGTGTATAGAATCAGTACGACACACATATAGAATCGAAATTTTGACTTTGAAAGAATCGGTCTACAACGGAATTATATTTTATAATAATGTTACATAATTATAACTCGCATCAAATATCACTGAAGAAACAAAAGCTTGTCGATACGTCCACAGGACTTATTACAGCAATCTTCAGAAAGCCGATCAATAATCAATATAATTTCAGAGCTGCTGGAGTCTTAAAACACATACGTCAATTATGAAAGCATGATTTGCATACATGAAACTTTCTTAGGCCATGCTACAGCCAACAGTGGCCAGTCTACATTCAATTGATATTATTAAGCTAAAATCATGACCAGATTTTGCTTATTGGCCCAGGCCGAGGTACTCAAGTCACGAAATTCTTTAGCAACATTGTTAAACCGGAAAGAAATCCATATATGCTTCAAATTTAAAGGTATCTTTTCGCATCTTTCTGCTTTGGAGGAATGTTCTACAACATCGAATCACCAAACCGCAGATGGTTACTCATCCACGTCCATTATATCAACCGTGCTCCTTTATGTCGAGTCCAGAATAAATTTCGATCAATGTGTTCAGGATAGGCGATAACTTTTCGAGCGATAACAAATCAGTCGCCCGAATCGATGAGTGGATACAACGTTTAAGACCTCCGTTATATGGATGTCCAATTACCCCATCATTAACTCCACCTCAGTTGTTTTCTGCATTGGAATATCTGATACTAGAGGACAAACTTCTGTGTCAACGATGGATAACAATTCAATAACAAATTAGAAATACACGACGTTGTTAAATTGAGTGAAAACATACTGGGATTTGGTCGAAAAAAAAAACTGTTATCAGAATGAAATCTAGATACTAAAATATGAATGACATTTAAAAACGGCTAATACACCTGAAAGTTAAGAGATAATTTAATTTAATTTACATCGTCATGAATAAAAGAATGTTATGTTGTTCTCACGTGAATCCAGCACGTGATTAAGGTTGTTCATGAGTTCAATGATAGGAAACTAAGTGAATGGTGTTTATTTGTTGTATTCGTTGGTGATGGTCATTTGATCTGTTGTATTTGTGCTAAATGTTAGTATAAAGATCCTTACATATTGGTTTTAGACTATGCATGTGGTCTTACAAATTAGTTTTGATTTACTGCTTGATCATACGCAAAGGTTTGTCAATTGTTGTTATAATAAAGGTACAGAGGAAAACACACGTGATGTGAGGGTGCAGTGAGGTGTACTGGGATAGAAGCAACTCCCCTGAGCGGATGTAACAGTACACTAGAATTGTACCAAGATATGTGAATATGGAGGTGTACTATGGACTAACCAGCGTCATTAATCTAAGAGGTTTGGGGAAACTCTCTTTGAGATATGGTGAAGGCAGTCAATATCATACCGACATATCATCGTCAGAAAGTTAAAGATGATTTATGGATACTAACTTATATGGTTATGTCAGCAATTTTACAAGCACCGATGGGTAGATTAAAGCATGATGAGTTAGCTTCTCTACATACAGGTATGAGATTGGGCAATGATACCACATTACAACAGTCGATTGAAGAAGAAGATTTATCATGTTGGAGTATGAAGAGTATTAGGTTTATTAGAATATTTACGGAAATATGATTGGTTAGGTGATCATTATTTACACAAAGAGAGCTGGTGCTATTATGACATTGCTAGTTGAATGAATTATATTGTTGTATTATTGGTACGGCACTTAATAATATTAGAAATATCCCTTAAATTAGAATGTGATCAGCGACAGCCTCTACCTCACCTACAGCCATTAAATGAGAACGCAAGATATATACAGAACCAGCGACAACGAGGATCGGCAACTGATACAGACGGCATGATACCGATTGATACTCTCGTCCACAACTCCGGGTTTTGACCTAGAGTGAGGACATTAGGGACTAATGGTATCATTAGTTGGTCCGACCCTCCCATAGGCCGGCCACATGACGCTCACCGTGGGTGTGAGCAGGAGGGCATGCCCGTCAGTAATTTTATTTTTTTTTGAGGGTTATTAACGGGAACCATAATGTCATGTTCAGCAATTGATACTTAGGTTGTCAGTGATGCTATTTGTCATGGGTAATGAATGTATATGAATTAAATGATAATATCATTTAATTTGTAGGGCGGGGGGCATAATGCCACATATCAGTCACTGACACATAGCAGACTGAGAAAGGCTGAAGGGAGCTTCCCTAAAACATGCACCGAAATGTACAATTATAGAGTGCACAGGGAAACTAGGGAAGCGTCACGAAAAACGTCACTAAGGAGTTAGACTTGGGCTGCCGTCCTGTTCGGACGCAGCATGTCTTTTGAGCATGGCTAACAGTCAGTTATGCCGCTCTTTGTGTTAATTCAGTGTGTGTGATTTCAAGTGGTTCTTGTGGAGCGATTGGGTTTGTCGACATATGACAGGAGTTCGTCAGATTAAAGTATGCAAGATAGAAAATCATATCGTCTTGTAAAGGTTTGTTGCAGTAGCAGTTTCTTGGTTGTCGTTTTATATTTCAAGTATAAGGAGAGATGAAATGTTTGAATAGACAGAAACGTATTAGTCCTCATGCCCTTAGACGAGTCGTCAACAACACTTCGTGACACACTCCCAGCCAGGTAAGGATAATTCCAGACTTAATGGATACCGAATCATAACCCTGCAAAACATGTATGGTAAAGCCCTCGAAAAGATAGAAGCACGCAGGCTCCAGCGACATTTGGAAAGTCGTAATCTGCTTTCCAAAGGGCTCGAGAGTTACCGGCCTGTAAAGGGTATATGGGCCAATGCTACAACTTTTGCATTTGATGTCTATAAGGACCTTCAGGATAAACAAGAGACAGTGGCGGTAGCTCTTGACCTGGAGGATGCGTATAACAGGGGCAGGTATGATCGGTTGATATACACACTGTTGGACATGGAGGTCTGCCCTTGCCTTGTCAGATGGGTTGCGGCGGTCCCCTATGAGCGTAAGGTCGCACTGATCTTTTTGTAGAAGTTTCTATGTGCCTGCTTGTAGTTTTTATTTACAGTTTCTCCATATCCCCCCACCCCCCAGTCTTTTTGTTTTTCTTTCTTTATTATTATTTTCGCGTGTCTTTTTGCTATTCTTTTTTCCATGTAATAAATATCCTTCTTGCCCTTCAGCCACTTTACTTGGCGTTCCATCACCTTGTTATTTTCTTTATCCGTGTTTTGCGTTTTTCGTGATTCCACATGCTATTTTGGCAGAATTTAAAATGCAAATGCTTGATTTGAACATCCCCCATTCTTCTTCCACCATTTTTCTTTCTGTAGGTAGTTTTAAACAAGATTTCATTTAGTTCTTTCTTATAATGTTTCATCACTGCTTCGTCTTTGAGATTATTTAGATTTACTAATTCTCATGGCATGTATTCGCCTGGTCTTTACTTCTTCGTTTGTTGGTTTTTATTGTGGTAATAACTGCTTTGTGGTCTGTGTTTATACTTAAGTTGGGCACTGCCCTTGCATCTAATATATTACTTTTTCTGTTATTTCTTGTTAATATACAATCAGTTTGGCTTTTGGTATCTAGATCGTTTCATTTGTATCAGGTGTTTATTTGCGAGTCATTGTTTTTATAAAATGTATTTGTTATATAGAGGTCGCGTTGACTGCATAGCTCTTTCAGTCTACTTCCTTTATAATTTCTTTTACTGTGCTGGACTCCAAATTCTGTAAGATGTTGTTCTATGTCCGTTCTGTTACGTCATCGTCTTGCATTGAAGTCTCCCATAACTATGATGTTGTCCTGCTTCTCTAGACAAGCGTTTAACTAGTAAATATCTTTGTATCCTCTCCCTTTTATTATGGTATCCGCGATCAGTACAATTTTCCCCTTTTCCATTGTTTCTGTGAGTTCTGCTTCTTTACTATTACAACCGCAGATGTTCAGTGTGCCCATTTTGTTTTTAAATCGCTGATCTATCTCGTTGTCCTTTAACATTGCCTGGTCTATATCCATTTGGGTCTGTCCGATTATGCTTCTTAATTTTGCTACGAGCAACATGAAAATCCCCTGCGACTGGCCTAAGTCGAAGGTTTAGGACAGAAAAATATGACCAAGGGATGTCCGGCGAGCCAGAGCCACGTTAACCCATGACCTCAATGGTACCAGTAACAGTTTGATTATAAATTATATGCCTGTCTGGCTGAGTTTTGAGGTGTCGGTCAGATCCTCTGGTCACTCCCTGCAGCACCATTCTCTCCAAAATGTGAGGATCTATCTGCTCTTCCGCACTATACACATGATTCCAAAGGGCTCCAGCCACATCTGCCTTATCATGCATCAATGTCCCACCAAGGGATGCAGACCCAGCCAATCTGTCCGACCACATCTACCTTATCGTGCACCAATACTACTTCACCCAGTGGTGCAGACAGCCAGTCCGTCCGCCTGCCCGTTTCCTACCACTCCAGCATATCCTGGATACAAATCCAACATTTGCTCTCTATATTTGATTGTTGAACGGAAGCCTGCAACTCTGCCCGGAGCATGCATGTCTTCACCTTTCTGATCATTGTGTGACAGGTTAACAAAGGGTAAAGATAATACCAGGCAAATAATTCTCTGGGTAGTTTTGAGATAATTTGTCTGGACACAACTTTTCGGCCGATGGCTTGTCCATACATGGTTGTATGGTATTAACTTTACTTATGTATATAGTCAGTTAAAGGTAAAATGCAGTGTAGGGTTAAAATTAAATTAAATGTTTGCGTATCATTTACAGGACATCGCTGTCAACATCAGCATTTGTCAGCTGATTGTTGATTTCTTGGCAAGATTACGCTCAGTAGTTTGCCATTGCTTTCTGAGCGACCGGCTCCATGCTCTCATAAGTCACTGGCGCGACTCGAACTGCTTCCAGTTCTCGTGCGCTCACGTCAACCACGAGAGTATTCGGGGTTACGGAGAAAGCTGCTAACACCTCGGCCAGGGAGACCAGGGTTGAAATAGAAAGGGTAAAATACAGTGTAGGGTTAAAATAGAAGTCTACAAAAGGTGGTTACGTTGACGACTAGGAAGAACATCATAGCAAGAGAAGGGGAAAAACAAGGAAGTATTACACTGTCGGCACGTCATCAGTATGACGCAGATCGCCTTTGATTACAAGACCATTTCCTGGGAACCCTGGTAACTGTTTACGTCTCGAGAAGGACTCCAACAGCTGATCGCTTGACCAACAGACGCTTGTCGGTCGGTCAAGTGATCAAGTGTTGGAATCCTTCTAGGGTCATGATGATCTTCCTAGTCGTCGATACAATCATATTTGGGACACTTATATTTCACCCCTAACAAGGAAGTATTGTACACACTGGGCGTGAAGAAAGTGTTACTAAGTGAGATCAAAGCAGGCAATTGAGGTACTTCGGCTACATTCTTCTTCCTCTTTGGTAATGTCCATGTCTAACAAACCATTAGTTGGCTTCAGGTTCCTGCCGTGCAATTTGGGGAGAAGTGACGTAGGCTGACACCATATTTGTTTACGTTGATTGTTGTAAGTTTGGCGGAACTGTAGTAATGTTATGTTATGTTATGTATCCTGGAAAATCAGTAAATAATTCATGGAAACCTTTGAGATATGATTTTATAGAAGAATGCTGAAAATTCATTGGACAACCAAAATAAGCAATATAGAAATTTTGAGGGGAAACTAGGTCGCAAAGCCAACTTATCACAAACATCAGAAAGAAGCAATCATCATTTTGTGGCCACATTATGAGAAACAAACTGGAACATGTTGTGACAATGGAGGAGATTTGTGTAAAGAGAGATAGAGGAAGACAGTGAGAGAAAATTCTTGACAGTCTTGTGTCATTGCATAACAGGTAGCGAACACATAAATTGATTAATTTCTTCAGACATCGCCATTTGTTAATTAAGAAACATTGTCGTCCTCGCCAGTCGCACGGCACTTTATAACAATGATGATATGTTTTTTTTAACGACGTCAGTGTACATTGAACTGTTCACTGGTCAGTTTTATATATATATATATATATATATATATATATATATATATATATATATATATATATATATATATATATATATATATATATAAAGCTTTTTATTTTTTATGCTAAACTGCCAGTTCCTTATGACACTGTTATTGCCTATTGCAGTCCCAGGAAATCACATCTGTTGTTTAAAGAGGGCAGTAACAATAACAAAATTATAAATGCATGACTGCCACACGTGCCAAATATACGTAATTATCATGTGCTATACACAAAGACAAAGTCGTTCATGGGTCCCCATCTCGTATGATTACGAGTGTCGGATCAGTTGCTTGTTCATGTCAAAACTTTACCATTGTGGCTAAGCCATTCAAATATTTATTCGTCTTTTTCTCTTGATCTTTCCCCGTCAAGTTTGCCAGTTGCCAAATATCCACACCTTACAAAAATAAATACGTTATCAGAATATTTTAGTGTAATCTGATTAAAAGTTAAAAGTATACATATCATTTGGAATGCTACACATGAAGAATAGCCAGTCTCATCATTGATTGGTAGATATGCAGAATAGCCATAAAAGCTAGAGGAGACTACTGCAACACACATTGTATTCATTACGGATTCAAAGAATATGCTTAGCAAGGTGGAGAAAAGAATGTTTCGTGTGGAATGGCTCTCGTCGCTTCAGAGGTCACAGATTGTGAGAATTGTATGGATATTTTGCCCTGGCCATGCGGGTGTACTGGCGAATGAACAGCCTATTAGGCTAGCAGGGAATGCACCTCTTGGTGGTATCTTGCCTATGGACAAGGGGGAGGTGGTCGTGCGCTTGTGGGACCAGGTGGAGAAGGCAAAGGAACATATTGAGAACCCATATGTGGAAAGAATGAGATTGCGGAGGATCGGCAGGGGTTCTGGAAGAATCTCAAAACTGAGAGGGAAGACCAGGAGAACATTTAATCAGATAGCGGTGGGAACGATTAGTAATATGACTCTTCGCTGCCTGTTGAACGAGGAGACTGAGCACGTATGGGAATGTCCTGAGTGCAGTAATGTCGGTTCTTGACTCAACTCAACTCAACACAGCCAATAATACATGAGACGTTCATTAGCAGACGTGAAAAATAGCCACAATTGATACGTTCATTAGCAGACATGAAGAAAGACCTCGTTATGTACGATGTTATTTAAAAAAAAATGGCTGCAGAATATCAATGCACTTAAAGACCAGGGATAAATAGAAGAAAGCCAGTGAAAAACACAGACGTAAATAGAAGAAAGCCAGTGAAAATAGAAACGTAAATAGATAACAATTGAAAGGCTATGAAACCATAGGCTATCTTTAATTTGTCACAATATGAGACAACATGGTCTGCTAGTGTACATATTCAAATGCAAACTTCCACAGAAAAGACGAAGAGGACATCGATGAAACAACTGTAACACCCAGGCACGTATTGTCTTAGAGGCACTCCTCCACTTTTAGCTAGAGAAGTACCGCCTACGATAGTTTAGTTTAGTCGACGGATCAACATCCTCCACTTCTAGCTAGAGAAGTACCGCCTACGATAGTTTAGTTTAGTCGACGGATCAACATCACGGCACACGGGTGTAACCCATAAGTGCTCCGTTCTACACCTAACTCAAGCCTGAGTCCGGAGAATCTCAGCTCAGTGCACGAACTCCGCAGCACCGGCGATCATCCTGAAATACTTTGGGTAGATTTTTAACTCGAAATTTTTGCCCGGGCAGCGCCGTTTGGCTACTCTTTTTCGATTTCCAACTGCCAAGGGATCTTTTTACGTGCGCAACAATACACACGGGCGTTCGATCTCACTACCCAGAGACCAGAGACATTTTGTTACTACAAGTCCACGTGAGAAAAATCCCGGCTCTCACCGGGGCTTGAACCCGGGACCTCCAGCACTCGAGGCGGACACCATACCTCGAGACCACTCAGCGCCCAACTGCAACACACAGGCACGCATTGTCTTAGAGGTACACCCCCACTTCTAACGGGATGTTGGTGACCTACAGCACAAGGATCGCCATGACGTTATCATCCCCTCTCCCCTTCTCACCACATCTCAGACTAGTGGACTGGGTGTTTAGTCTTCTCAAAACAAGCGCTAAATTATAGGAGGCCCGCACGATACTTTCTTCTTCTACTTTTCTTTCCTGTTAGACGGGCCTGCGTGCCCAATTCTTAACCCTTTGAATATAAAGTTCGTTCGTTCGTTCGTTCGTTCGTTCGTTCGTTCGTTCGTTCCTCCTCCTCCTTCCTCTTTTGTTTTCATCCACCTTGTATCCCTCAGTGAAGCCCATGCCTCAACTAGCCCAGGCCAAACCCTCCTGTCATTTGCCATCTCCACAGCTCGCTCCATGTCCTTCATATAATATCCACCCGTGTCTCTAATTCAGTGATTCTCAACCTTTTTTGGCCCATGCACCCATTCACCATATGTTCAGAATATAATTCCCCCGTGTCGTATTGCCTCCCAATAAATTCCCCCCCCCTCCCCCACACACACAGTATACGTCAAAATGGAAGCTAAATTTAACAACTCATACTAGAACAAGTCTAGACGTCTACATAAAACATTGCGGATCTACTTACGTTATGAAACGAATTTCAGAAGGGCGCGAAGCACATAACCGTAAAGTATGGAGGGAAAAACAATATCCAGTAATTGGTTCTTGTATTAATGCGATCTTGAAATAATTTTAATTCTCTCCACCCCCCACACCCTAAAATTTCCCCCTGGGGGTGGGGGGGGGGGGGAAATTCCCAACCGGTTGAGAACCACTGCTCTAGTTAGTCAGTTAGTCGCGGTTCCAACTTCATGGCAAAGGGTTGCCCCATAACGCTCCATTCTTGTGCCAGTGAATATCACACAAAATGCTTCCCGGTGTCTCCAATTCTCTTCTACATGATGTTTAGGTCTGCCTCTATTTCATTTGTGGTGTGGTTTTCAGAGAAATGACTTTCCATTTATACTATTAGCAGTTTTCTCAATGTATCTCCCACTATGTGCACGCTGCCAAATGTAGAAGAAAAAAAAACTGTCGGTAATTGGAAATCGTAAGGATTAGGCCTTATAAACCGGCTCACTGGCAATATATCAAGATTAGACACTCTATTTACAGCAGACTTTGTATAGCATTATGGCTGTATTTCCGGCTCCGTGGTGAAGGAGTTAGGGGCGCAGTTCGTAATTCCGTATACTATGTTCGAAACACGATTTGGCAGCATACTGCTTTGCGTTGATATTCATAAAATGATATGAATGTCGGTCGTTCAGAAATCAATGGCAGGCTACTGAACGTAATCTAGCCAAGAGATCACAAACAGCCAAAAAGGCTGGGATTGACGACGACGTCCTGTAAAGGATATGCAACTAACTTTTTTTTACACACTTTTGGTATCTCGTCGGCGTCTGGGAATTCGTTTTATTAATGTAAAACTAGTCTGTTCTCATGTGATGTCGAGAACTTGTTTCCTTTGCAGGGCGAAAAATTGTTTTCATTTCACACGCTGAAAATATGTTGTTATTTCACACGCTAAGAACCTGTTTTCATTTCACACCGAGGATTTGTTTTCATTTCACGCCGAGAATTTGTTTACATTACGAGACGAGAATGTGTTTCCGTGGCAAGATGGTATCAGTCTCATTGCTGATGTGTGGGTAAAGACTGTTTTCCGGCTGAGGAAAAAAGATCGCCTACCTATGTCGTACATTCGTTGATATCTAGTCTGCTTCAGCGCTGACATGAGCTTGTGCTAATGTGCAGAAATGTCCATTGGTAAACCCTGTGAAGCCACCGAGACAGTACAACAATTAACTTGTGCTAATGTGCAGAAATGTCCATTGGTGAACCCCGTGAAGCCACCGAGACAGTACAAAAATTAACTTGTGCTAATGTGCAGAAATGTCCATTGGTGAACCCTGTGAAGCCACCGAGACAGTACAAAAATTAACTTGTGCTAATGTGCAGAAATGTCCATTGGTGAACCCTGTGAAGCCACCGAGACAGCTCAAAAATGAGCTTGTGCTAATGTGCAGAAATGTCCATTGGTGAACCCTGTGAAGCCACCGAGACAGCCCAGAAATGAGCTTGTGCTAATGTGCTGAAATGTCCAGTGGGAACCCTGTGAAGCCACCGAGAGTGCTCAGAAATGAGCTTGTGCTAATGTGCAGAAATGTCCAGTAGATAACCCTGTGAAGCCACCGAGACAGCTCAGAAATGAGCTTGTGCTAATGTGCAGAAATGTCCAGTGGGGAACCCTGTGAAGCCACCGAGACAACTCAGAAATGAGATTGTGCTAATGTGCAGAAATGCCCAACAGAGAACCCTGTGAAGCCACTGAGACAGCTCAGAAAAGAGATTGTGCTAATGTGCAGACGTGTCCATTTGTGAACCCTGTGAAGCCAACGAGACAGCTCAGAAATGACCATATGCTAATGTATAGAAGTGTCCAGTGGGCAACCCTGTGAAGCCACTGAGACAGGTCAGAAATAAATTCACATGCATTGCTTGGGGCCCAAGGAAGTGGAAGAAGGAGTAATGTCTAGAGTGCGCACTAAACGTAAGGTTTGTAGGCTATCTCGGCGTGATATAAACACACATTCTCAGCTATGTCTGTCTAGTTAGTCATTTGTTGTACACTTGTTCTTACAATATGGTGCTGTCGACATGTGGAAGTGACAGGTTCAAATCCTGGTAGAGTAAATATACATTTTTATGTTGTCTAGTGCAGTGGTTCTCAACCTTTTTTGGCCCGTGACCCTCTACACCATATTTTCAGAACGCCATCCCCCCTTTCGTATTTCCTACCTAAAAATGTGGCCCGTGCCCCCCTTCACCATATTTTCATAATGTCACCCCGCCCCCCCCCCCCTCTTTTCGTATTCCTACCTAAAATCCCCCCTCCCGTTCCCCCTACACAGTATACGTAATAATGGAAGCACATGCCAAAACAAGTCTAGACGTCCACATAAAACGTGATTTGTGGGTCTACTTACTTTATAAAATGAATTTTAGAAGGGTGAGACTTATAGAACCGTAATGTATGAAGGAAAAAACAATATCAAGTAATCCGTTCTTGTATTAACGCGATCTTGAAATAATCTTCATCCCCCTCCCCCCTGGAAACCCTAAAATCACCCCCTCCCCCCAGGGGGAATTCCCCACCGGTTGAGAACCACTGGTCTAGTGTGCCCTCTATGTATGAATGAAGATATATGGGCGTGAGAGAGAGAGAGAGAGAGAGAGAGAGAGAGAGAGAGAGAGAGAGAGAGAGAGAGAGAGAGAAAGAGAAAGAGAAATGGAGAAAGAGAGCAAGAGAGATTGAGAAAGAGGGAAAGATAAATGGAGAAAGTGAGGTGGAGAATCAGAGAACGAAAGATGGAGGAAGAGAGAAAGAGTGACGGAGAAAGAGAGATGGAGAAAGAGAGAAAGTTAGATGGAGAAAGATAGATGGAGAAAGAGAGAAAGATAGATGGGGAAAGAGAGAAAGATTGAGAAAGATAGATGGAGAAAGAGAGAAAGATAGATTGAGAAAGATAGATGGAGAAAGAGAAAACGATAGATGGAGAAAGAGAGATGGAGAAACAGAGAAGAGCCGGAGGAAGAGAGAAAGAGAGAGACAGAGAGATGTAAAAAGAAAGATAGAGAAAGAAGAAGAAAGAGAGATAGAGAAAGAGAGAGTGATGGTAACAGAGTAAAAAGAGAGACGGAGAAAGAGAGAGATGGAGAGAGAGAGAGAGAGAGAGAGAGAGAGAGAGAGAAAGAGAGACGGGAAAAGAGAGAAAGAGAGATGTAGAGAGAGATGGAGAGCGAGAGAGAGACGGAGTATGAGATATAGAGAAAAAGAGATAGAGAAATAGAGATAGAGAAAGAGAGAGATGGAGAAAGAGAGATGGAGAACGAGAGAAAGAGATTATGTATGTATGTGTGAGTACATTGTTGTTAGGGAGTTTGTGATTGTGAGTTATATATGTGCATGCGAGGGAGTATCTTTTTGTGTGTTACTGAGGGGGTGCACAACGTGTGAGTTTGTGTAACTGATGTAAGTATGTATCTAGGTATATACATGTTTGTGTGTGTGTGTGTGCGCGCGCGTGTGTGCGTGCATGCGAGTGTGTGTGTGTGTGTGTGTGTGTGTGAGAGAGAGAGAGAGAGAGAGAGAGCGAGAGAGAGAGAGAGATAGAGAGCGTGCCTGTCTCATAACATTTGTTTATGTTCACATCATTCATTTGACAATGGTTTTTTTTCCCTTAGTAAATGTGATATGCACAACAGATAATTGATGTACGAAAGATGAGTAATTGGAAGGGCTGAATGTAAGAAGGGCCAGTGTGCCCTGTTTGTGACCCTTTGAAAATAAAGTTCGTCCTTTCGATCCAGTCTCTATTTCTTTCTTAAACGTCCACGAGAATTAAACAACACATGTGAATTTATTTATGAGTTATTCTAAAGTTGTCTTCAAAAGGAAATTGGAGCATTATTTCAAGCACATTGCTTACATATGGTCACTGATTGCACATACTCAGCGAATTGGTAACTTAATTAGTAACTTAACTATAGATTCCTACAAACATTTATAATTATGGATTGATGTGTAGCTGCAAAGCTCGATGTTACTTTCAGTTTTTTCCTTTCTCCTCTGAATGTTGCGGTCGTCTCTCTCTCTCTCTCTCTCTCTCTCTCTCTCTCTCTCTCTCTCTCTCTCTCTCTCTCTCTCTGGCAATTGTATATGAGCGCGTATGCATGTTTGTGTGTATTTATGTGTATGTGTGTATATCTGTTTATTTGTGAGGATACTCACGATAATCATCAGTGTATATGTGTGTGTGTGTGTGTGTGTGTGTGTGTGTGTGTGTGTGTGTGTAAAGTGTGGGAGTTTGTTCATATTAGTTTAGTGATTGTGAGGCAGCGTGTATGTGTCTAGATGTGTGAGTGCGTGTGTGGATGGGTATGTGTGTGTGTATTGTGTCTATGTGTGTGTGTTTATATTGGTGTATGTGTGTTTGTGTGTATGTGTGTGAATGTGTATGCGTGTGTATATGTATGTGTGTGTATTTGCGTGCATGTGTGTATGTATGTGAATGTGTGTGCATGAGTGCGTATGTTTGTTTGTGTGTATTTATGAGTATGACTGTGTACGTGTATGTGTGTATATGTATGTATATATGTGTATGTGTGCGATATGTGTGTATGTGCGTGTGTTTGTAAGTGTGGGTGTATGTGTGTAAGTTCGTGTATGTATGTGTATATGTTTGTGTTGGTATGTGAGCATGCATGCAGTGTATGCGAGGGAGTGTGTATTAGTATGTTATTGAGTGTGTGCACAACTGTGAGAGTTTGTGCAAATAATGTAAGTATGTATGCAGGTATGAGTGCGTGTGTGTTTATGAATGTACGTGTGTCTGCCTATCTCATAACATGGTAATATGCAGTGTTTATGTTTCCAAAATCTATTTGACAATGTTTATGTTTTCCTATGTGAATATAACATCCACAATTGATGATTGACAAATGAGTGAATGGAAGGGCCAAATGTAAGACGGGTCTTCGTGCCCAATATGTTACCCTTTGAAAATAAAGATCGTTCTCTCTCTCTCTCTCTCTCTCTCTCTCTCTCTCTCTCTCTCTCTCTCTCTCTCTCTCTCTCTCTCTCTCTCTCTCTCTCTCTCTCCCTCTCCCCCTCTCTCTCTCCCGCCCTTTTTTCCAAACAAGTATTGTCGTAACAAATTAATTATATTCAAACCATTCCACGATCATATTTTGAATATAGAAAGCACGTAAACCCAAAATTTACATTCACGATATAAGTTTCAAAGTTTAATTGAAAATACACGATATTGGCAGTGTACATGTCCTACTGAAGTTTTAATGAACTGCAGTAAAGCTGTTACAATGCAAGGAGTAAATAAATGAAAACTAGAAGTAGAATCGGTATGCTTTAGTTAGAAGCTTTTGTTTGAAAAGTACATTTTATAATCTGGTTATTTCATTACGTATTGCTTCAAGTTTAGGTCAGCGTAGCCGAGAGGCTTAACTCACAAAAGCTTAAATTTCTCATCTAGCGGCGGCGTATAGATTCGTTCCAAACATTTGAACTCAAAAATTGACTTCTCTTTCAGAAAGCAATGGTAAACTACTGAACATAAAATTGCCAAGTAAATCACGAATAGCCGCCAGTCAAGGATGGCGTTGATTGGGGCATCCTGTAAAAAATATAAAGGACATGCATTGTTTTTAAAACTGCTGAAACTGGTTCAGTTATTTCTTCTTCCGATAGCAGCATCATTGAAACATAGCAACTAAACATCCAGCTGTAAATATAAATACAGCGTTATACAAATACCATATGCCGCACAAAGACATGCGATTAAATACATACCGTTATGTGGTATGTATTTACACAAACGTAGCAAACAAAACCAGGTAGAAATGCATGATCTCATACACACAGTCACCGGTGGTCCAATCCATATTATACATTATATTTGCTGACACCGAGGTAAGAGGTTCAACCCCTACACCAGACAGTTGGACTAAAATGTTGACCTCTCGTCCTTGACTTGGGGACGTAAATTACAATGGCCTCTAAAGTCGGAGTGGGTTTGCCTGATGGCGAGGGACACTGTTAATAGGGACAGCTAATCCACGCGCAAAATGCAGCCCAGCACTATTAGAAGTAGTGTGTATGGACTATGCTTGAGTTCTAAAGCGAGCGAGTGGGGAAAACAAAAGAAAACTCTGAAAACACTTGCACAGAAAGTCAGAACTCGAAGACTACATATATATATATATATATATATATATATATATATATATATATATATATATATATATATATATATATATATATATATATATATATATATATATATATATATGCAAGTAGGTTACCAGTCAACAGCATACCACAACAAGCAATGATGTACAGACCAGATGGAAACAGAGGAAGAGGCCGACCACGTAAACGTTGGACGGAGGGAATAGCAGAATCCATGGGAATATCGATATATGAAGCCCATAATCGGGCACTCTCACGAAGTTTATACTTCACCTCGACACCGCAAGGTACAAGAGGAACATGATGAGATGATGAGATATATAAAGAACAGATCACTTTGCAAAGCCGAGATCTATGTAATGTTTACCACAGTAGAGTGAACCCGAACCTTAGAGTGAACACCTCTGGAGGTAGATAACCTTACACAAACGCATGCCGACGTGGCACACACTGAACTGTGAGCTGCATGATTAGGTGTGACGCAGTTCCCTTGAAAGAGAAACGAAGAACAGGGAGAGAGATACTTAATTGGTTTCAGAACATTCACGAGGCGAGCACACGGGTTAATAAAGTCAAGTATATGACCCACTTCCAGGCCGTGAGGCCTACTGGGTATATGGTGCTGGCCCCATATTTATCTTGACCAATCGGAAATAGATGGGTGCAGTGGTCAATATCACCCGGCCGCTTTTATTTCATATTACATGTCCTGGTAGAGATGTTAGCCATGTAGACTGCGTGGATATCGTTGTGTGTTTAGTGAAGCAGTACAAGAGCACACATGAAGCCATCAACTTTCCCGTGCTGAAGCGACACAAGCGTACGTGACATAAAAAAAACCTAGCTTGTAGACAACATTGCGTCTGAGTAGAAAAACAACATTTAACCTCCGACCCTTAAATAATAAAACCCACACAGACTGCAGTCAAGGCACGCCATCATAATGTAGCGGGTCCTTTGCAGAACGTCGCTCTCATCAAATACCGCCGAAAAGCCTCTCGATCTCTGGTCAATTCCTCCGACTTATGCACCCCCATGGCCAAGATGTCTGGAATGTCCGATGTCCATCTTCATGCTGGGCGACGCCAGCCTTATCTTCAGGGTACCACGCTCACCCATCAGTGATCTTTCCACGCCACTGTAACGTTTAATATAGACAAGGTATTTTAGTGTCCGAGATATCCTCTTGTTTATGAGTATACCATATCACAATTGTAGCCAGTTACTCTGAAGTTATGTGTCTGTTCTCATACTTGGTCATTTCTACAACCGGTCTGAAGTATTATATCTGTTCTCATACTTGGTCATTTCTACAACCGGTCTGAAGTATTGTATCTGTTCTCATACTTGGTCATTTCTACAACCGGTCTGAAGTATTGTATCTGTTCTCATACTTGGTCATTTCTACAACCGGTCTGAAGTATTGTATCTGTTCTCATACTTGGTCATTTCTACAACCGGTCTGAAGTATTGTATCTGTTCTCATACTTGGTCATTTCTACAACCGGTCTGAAGTATTGTATCTGTTCTCATACTTGGTCATTTCTACAACCGGTCTGAAGTATTGTATCTGTTCTCATACTTGGTCATTTCTACAACCGGTCTGAAGTATTGTATCTGTTCTCATACTTGGTCATTTCTACAACCGGTCTGAAGTATTGTATCTGTTCTCATACTTGGTCATTTCTACAACCGATCTGAAGTATTGTATCTGTTCTCATACTTGGTCATTTCTACAACCGATCTGAAGTATTGTATCTGTTCTCATACTTGGTCATTTCTACAACCGATCTGAAGTATTGTATCTGTTCTCATACTTGGTCATTTCTACAACCGGTCTGAAGTATTGTATCTGTTCTCATACTTGGTCATTTCTACAACCGGTCTGAAGTATTATATCTGTTCTCATACTTGGTCATTTCTACAACCGGTCTGGAGTTTTGTATCTGTTCTCATACTTGGTCACTTCTACAACCGGTCTGAAGTATTGTATCTGTTCTCATACTTGGTCATTTCTACAACCGGTCTGAAGTATTGTATCTGTTCTCATACTTGGTCATTTCTACAACCGGTCTGGAGTTTTGTATCTGTTCTCATACTTGGTCACTTCTACAACCGGTATTGTCAAATTATTCCACCTGAATAGAAGCCGCGGTTGCACACTGTCTAGTCTTGCACTGTTGCCTGTGGGTGGTCATGTATTCCAATCTCCTTCCAGGCAGGGATTTTACCCCCACTGGCCTTGACTCTAATATTAATCCAGCCTAAAACGGATACCAGGAAATGTTCTATTAAGTCAAGACGCCAGGCTTGATTTTGGCTACACCAACCAACAACTGCCGGATGGTAAAAACACGGGTCCAGCACCATTTATTCAATACATATCATAGCTTGAAAATGGTTACTGCTGTGGGTATATGAAGTGTTAGGATTATCACATTTTGTAGAACTGAGTGTACAGAGGAAAAGGTGGCCAGTTTTTTTCCCTGCCACAGCGAACATCGAGAGCTGACATGGAACCCTGTCCCACCACACCTAAGCCATTGTCAGTGTGACGCCATAACCGTTACACCAACGTTAGTTCTCACCACACAATAATTGTTTTATTGTCTTTGCTTTCTCGAAGACATTGAAAGAACATCAGGTCCCTACACAGTATAAGGCTAAAAGCCACACGAATGCATTGTTCGTGGATGATGTTTCTTAACTTACACCAGCTCATCTGTCTGGGCAGGAACAGGTTTGGTCTTCACCCAGAAGGTTACCCTTAAGAACACAGTCCTACACTCGTATCTGAACTTTGGGCTGCAGAAGCCATACACGAAAGCGTTGGCGGCAGTGTTAAAGAAGTACGACCGAACGAAGATGTTGTAGAAGATCACTCCGGTCGTAGTTAGGTTGTCCGAGAAGTGTTTATCCAGAGCTTGTATGACTTTGAGCACTAGATGAGGCAGGAAGCTGATGACAAACACTAGGGTGATGAAGAACAGCATGGTTGTGGTTTTCCGTGTCCGGGCGTCGACTGGTTGTGACATCCTTCGCAGGAGATGTATCACCGAGTTCTTTCTCGAGACTCTTGCCTCAGATCGACCATTCTGATTTGTCCTGTGTAGATAATTATATTTTAATATTATTTGTAAATGTGTTTGCAAACTATTAAAACATTACGTTAAAAAATGCATGTTTTTAATGAATGCAAAAGTCTATTTTTTACATTTCCTTGTAATTTAATCTGAATTCAGTTCTGCTTGTCGTTGAAGTCCCTCCATAGGAGTATTGCACATACATATCACTTGGGGAACCATTTGAGGCCACCAAGGCAGTTCATACATAAATACACAGGTATTGTTTGATGCTCACAGAAGTACGGTAGAGAATTAGAGACTAGAGAATACAATAGACAACACAAAAATTTAAGAAACAACACGTGTGTATTTATTTGTGAACTGTCTCTATAGGAGTAATATTGATATGAACATTTCTCTCTTCACTGAAGTCCTAACTCCACGAGGGCTGTGATGCCTTCCCCTCTTCAAGCCTAGAAACCAGCGTGGTGTGCATAACCGGTAATGGAACTTCACATCTGCGGAGAAACATACAGGGTTCAGGTAGGCTTCAGGGCGTCAGGGTCAACTTCCATGCATCAGGGTGCGGAGAAGCACATTTGGCTGTAACTAAGTCATGACTCAGCACAGCATGCAAGGACTGGCCAGGGTTAGACCTAGGTTTGTCATGATTTCCCCACCTGTTTACGTGTTTCGATGTCAACGGACGCCAACCCAGTGCCCAGGGAGAAGACGCCAACCAAAAGTCCAGGGAGACGACGCCAACCCAGTGCCCAGGGAGACGACGCCAACCCAGTGCCCAGGGAGACGACGCCAACCCAGTGCCCAGGGAGACGACGCCAACAAAATGCCCAGGCAGATGACACCAACCCAGTGCCCAGGGAAACGACGCCAACCAAATGCCCAGGCAGATGACACCAACCCAGTGTCCAGGGAGACGACGCCAACCAAATGCCCAGGCAGATGACACCAACCCAGTGCCCAGGGAGACGACGCCAACCAAATGCCCAGGCAGATGACACCAACCCAGTGCCCAGGGAGACGACGCCAATCAAATGCCCAGGGAGACGACGCCAACCAATTGCCCAGGGAGACGACGCCAACCCAGTGCCAATGGAGAAGTCCAGACGGTAGATGTTGGCTTCATACAGACAGGGGGTCCCATGGCGAAGTGGTCAGGCCGTCTTCCTCCCGAACAGAAAATCGTGGGTTCACGATTTTTCTTCAGCTAACCTTTCACGGGGATGATATAATACTAGGGTTCTTTAGAAAACAGTAAGAGACATGGTTCGGAAACATAACTGGGCTACCAATTGAAAGTTTACCACAACAAGCAATGATGTTCCGCCCAAAGTATTGCATTTGTTTCTATTTTCATTTCTGTCATCAACTCTATTTTCATTCCCAGTTTTTCTAGATCATAATTACTCAGTCACTATATATGTATGTATATATACCAATCAGAGCTTTCTTGGCGAATACATTTTAACAAGATAAAATTAAAAACGGTCTGTAAGGTGTGGAATGCGCCTGGCCCTGCAGCCAGCAGGGTTAGGATCGGCTAGCCTCTCCCAGGAGCGGTGAAGAGCGAAAATTAGTAGCATGCCGATGACCCGCAGACTACACAAGTCAACCCCCACCTCCACGTGGTGCAGACCGGGCAACCATGACCGCGAGGTCATGGGCTAACGGGGCTATGGCTCGCCATAGGGGATGGACTCCCTGTGGTCAGATTAGTGTCCTAAACCTGCGACTGGCCTAGCAAGCAAGCAGGGGATCTTCATACTGTTCGTAGAAAAACTAAGAAGTATAAACGGACTGACCCAAACGGCTATCGACCCGGCAATGTTAATGGACTACTTGATAGATCAGCGATTCAAAAAATAGGCACATGTGGTTTCAATAGTAAAGAAGAAGAGCTTATAGAAACAATGGAGGAGAGGAAAATTGGACTGATGGGAATAGCGGACACCAGAACAAAGGGGAAAGGATGCAAGGAGCTCCACCGCAGTTACACGTTTGTTTACTCTGGAGTAGAACAGCAAGAAAGGGCAAGACACGGTGTGGGAATAGTCATCGAACCACGGCTAGCAAGAGGAATACTAGAAATAAAATATATATCAGAAAGAGTCATAACAGTGAGAATAAAAGAACAAACAATTACAACATATGTACAGATATACGCACGATGTAATGCAAACAATAATGAGCAAGAAATCGAGGATTTCTACGAAGACATTCATGACGTGCTAAATAAAATAGATAAGCAGGACAACATCATAGTTATGGGAGACTTCAATGCAAGACTAGGACATAACAGAGTGGGCATAGAAAAAAATATGGGAGCATTTGGAGATCAGCAAAATGAAAGGAATGATAACGAAAGTAGACTGATAGAGCTTTGCAGCCAACACGACCTCTATATAACAAACACATTCTATAAACATAAAGATTCACAATTATACACCTGGTATAAATGGAACGATCTAGATACTAAAAGCCAAATTGATTTTATATTAACAAGAAATAACAGAAAGAGAAATATATTAGATGCAAGGGCAGTGCCCAATTTCAGTATAAACACAGATCATAAAGCAGTTGTTGCCATAATAAGAACCATCAGAAGAAGAAAACAAAGAGCAGGAAAATACATTCCATGCCAATCAGTAAACTTAAAAAACCTTAAAGACGAGGCAATAAGGGAAAGTTATGAGAAAGAACTAACTGAACTCTTTGTAAAATTACCTACAGAAAGAAAAACAGTGGAAGAAGAATGGGAGATGTTCAAATCAAGAATTTTAAATACTGCAAAAATAACACGCGGAACCACGAAAAAATGCAAAACACGGATAAAGAAAATAACAAGTTGGTGGAACGCAGAAGTAAAGAAAGCGGTAAAAGAAAAAAAAGGAAAAATATAAAAAGTGGTTGAAGAGCAAATAGGAATGTGATTACAGAGAATATAGAATAGCGAGAAGACATGTGAGTAGAATAGTAAAGAGGGAAAAACAAAAAGACTGGGAAGAGTATGGAGAAACCCTAAATAAAAATTACAAGGAGGCAACTAGAAACTTCTACAAAAAGATAAGTGCAATGCGAACCAGAGGAGAACCCTTTGACCCAACTGAAATAATCAACAGCGAAAATGGAGAACCAATAAGTGAACAAAAACAGATCCTAATAAGATGGAAGCAGTATTTCGAACAACTTCTCAACATCCCATCAGATGTCACAGGAATTCAAGAGACCTACACATATGTCGCCGAAGAACTAGAACCAGACATACTAAAAGAAGAAATTATAGAAGCCATCAGATTAGCCCCATTGAACAAATCACCGGGACAGGATGAAATACCAAATGAACTAATTAAAGCAGCAAGAGAAGTAGGAACAGCTTGGCTACATAGACTATTCAACCATGTTTGGGTAGAACAACAGACACCACGAGACTGGGGAAACGCCATAATTATCCCAATTTGGAAAAACAAAGGCAGCAAAAGAGACTGCACACAATACAGAGGCATTTCACTGTTGAGTCATACTGGGAAAATATTTTGCAAAATTCTTGAAAAAAGATTACGAACTACTTTAGAACCCCAGCTAAGCAAAACGCAACTTGGATTTAGGAAAAACAAAGGATGTACAGACGCCATTTTTGCTCTTAGACAACTTATAGAAAAATCAATCGAATTCAATGAAACACTCTACTTAGCCTTTGTCGACCAAGAAAATGCATTCGATAAGGTAGATAGAAACAAGCTGTGGGAAATCCTTAAACAATATGGAGTGAGTACACATCTAACAAACCTATGTAGAAGTTTATACAACAACAGTGAATGCATAGTGAGAGCAACTGGAGGACACTCAGAACCCTTCACCATAAGATCTGGAGTACGACAAGGTTGTGTTCTGTCCCCTCTCTTGTTCATAACATATATAGACAACATATGTAAAGAAACCAGCCAAGCAGAGACAGCAAGAATACCGCATGACGAGAACACAGAAGAAGAACCATCTGCAAATCTAACCATTAGAGAACTCCTGTTTGCGGACGACCAAGCACTAATAGCAAAATCAGAAGATAAATTACAAGACCACATGAATAGTCTAAACGAAATGTGTAGGGAACATAACATGAAAATTAGCACAAGCAAAACAGAGGTAATGACTATAACTAAAGAAGAACAAACAGCAACAATTCACCTAAACGAACATCCCTTGAAACAAGTAAAGAGTTTCAAGTACCTAGGAAGTATAATATCATCAAATGGCAGATCAGAAGACGAGATCGAAAATATTTGCAATAAGGCAAATCAACTCATTGGACAAATGGCACCAATACTAAAGAACAAACATGTATCAATAACTACTTAGAAAGCACTTTACAACACAATCTTCCTACCAACTCTGTGCTACCAATGCCAATCCTGGACAATGACAGAAAAAGAGAAAAGAAAAATCACAACAACAGAAATGAGGTTCCTGAGAAGAATACTCAACGTATCAAGAAGAGATAAGATCAGAAATGAAGAAATCAGGACTAAAGTGGGGGTTAAAGAAGCACTAGATTTTATTAGAAAGCAGCAAGTCAAATGGTTTGGCCATGCAAGTAGGTTACCAGTCAACATCATGCCACAACAAGCAATGATGTACAGACCAGATGGAAACAGAGGAAGAGGCCGACCACGTAAACGTTGGACGGAGGGAATAGCAGAATCCATGAGAAAGTCGATATACGAAGCCCATAATCGGGCACTCTCACGAAGTTTATACTTCACCTCGACACCGCAAGGTACAAGAGGAACACGATGAGAGAGATGAGATGAGAAAATTAAAAACAAATGGTTTGGGACATATTTGCACGTTTTGAGGCGTTTAGGGTATATGTTGCTCGCCTCAAACTTTTATAAACTAAGTGGCACTCAAGGGTTGCTGATTTCAATATCACACATAACGCATTTACTTCCCATAGAATTTCCATGTATCCTTTTGGGGATGGGTAGACCCGAAAGACCAGAGCAATTTAAAAACATAAAACATAATTCTCAACTTTGATTTAACCCTCGGGACACCTGGCAAAAGAGTGCTGGCTAGTGCGTTACAAGTGGCTAATGAATAAGAGTACTGAGGGGAGCAGCTGGTTATTCCCATTCAAAGATATGAAACCTGGCGTGTGATCTTCAGTCATAGACTGGGAAATAAATCGTGCTTGCAGCAGCGAGCCTTGTAGGTTGTGAAGCATGAGAAGAGGAGAAGAGGACGCAGGGGAGGAAGATGAAGAAAAAAATGGAAGGTGACTACGAGGAAAGTAGTAGTAGTAGTAGTAGTAGTAGTAGTAGTAGTAGTAGTAGTAGTAGTAGTAGTAGTAGTAGTAGTTGTTGTTTTGTTTTGTTCGCATATCCTTCGCAGGACATCGCTGTCAACATCAGCATCTTTCAGCTGATTGTTGATTTCTTGGCAAGATTACGCTCAGTAGTTTGCCATTGCTTTCTGAGCGACCGGCTCACATACCCCGTAAGTTACCTACGCGGAGAGAAGCGCTACCGATTCTCGCGCAACGTCACGTTACTTACGAGAGTATACGAGATTACGGAGAAAGTCGTGTAACCCCTAGACCAGGGAGACGGGCAGTAGTAGTAGAACAAGAGCAAAAGGAAGAAGAAGAGGACAAGGAGGAATAGGCGAAGGAAGGAAAGGATGAGAAAGAAAGAGAAAAAAAGGAAGAAGAAGGGGGAGAAGGATTGGGTGGCAAAGAAAGAGGCAAAGAAAGAAAGATGCAGAAGATTATGTTAAAACTGACAACAGCGCAGCTGATGATGGTGAAAATGACACCCACAGTGATGATGATGAAAACGACGACGAATTTAATGGCGATGACGACGACGATTATGACAAAGATGGTGATGATAGCAAAGACGACGACGACGAAAGTAAACATGTCAATAAAAATGACCACAATTGTGGGAATTATGCTGCTGCTGCTGATGATGATGATGATGATGATGATGATGATGATGATGATGATGATGATGATGATGATGACAGAAACAAACTTACGCTGGCTGAACAGCAGTAACTACTGGAGATGGAAGATCATTTTCTGGGATAGTTTCGTGCAACTGCGACAACTCTTTCATCTTGTCGCTGAGAGAATGATCCCCATCTGAACTAGTTTCACTGTATATGGTATGCCTACGGAGTGAGTCGCTGCTTCCTTTCCTCTGCTGAACCGATTTCCTGAAATTAGTCTGCTTCAAAACCTGCCGACCAATTAACACATAAATAATCATCATTGTAGTGAAAGCTGCTAGAAAAGTTGTAGAGAGAACCACATTATATGCGATATGCAGAGGCTTGTTTGCAGGAGACTTGATTGTGGAACATTCCAGACCTTTAAACTGTTCTTTTGGAGTGTTAATTTCAGCCAGTCCATAAACTATTGCTGCAGGAACTGCCAGTATTGCAGCTAGCGTGCAAGAAATGATGATCCTGTACGTAGCCCGCTTTGAGGTCAGTTGCTTGTGCAGGGGATTGCAGATTCTTTGGTAGCGGTCAAGAGCAACGCTGAGTAAAGTAAATCCAGATGCCACTAGAATTAGAGTAGTTGCCGTGCGAAGGCCCTTGCATAAGATCTCACTGGTGAAACTATAGGAAAACCGCAGGTCCAAAATCTCACCCGGGATGCACACAAAGCAGGAAAGAAGATCAAAGCACGCCAGGGCAAGAATGGCAGTTCTTGTAGAGCTGGAGTTAAACTTGAAGAAGTAGATATAGAATACAAGCGTATTTCCTACCATACCCGTAACTAGAGCTACACCGAGAACTACTATCGCAGGCAGCAATGTCACAGCCATCTCGTCACTGAGTTCGTCTCTGTACGTATCGATAGCCACGATATTATCCGCACTGTTATTACCAGACGCATTGACTTCTGAAATTACGGTACTCGGCTCCATTTCATCAAGTTCAACTAAGAATTTAGAATTCTCTTTAAATGTGAACACTGTTTAAAGCCAACACAACAACAATAAACAACGTCAAATCCCTTTCTATGTGTGACACTAGCTTGAAACAATACCAAAACTCTCAGCTCATAGCTCATCACTGACTGTAATTAACACATACGCAATGTCCAATTATGACAGATGTATATCCGGACTGGCTAAGTTTAAATCACGAGCAAAGTTCAGAGATGACCTTTGCAACAACAATGGTTTAAACTTGAACCTTTAGTGGTTTTGTTTTGTCTAAAGTTGCACCCACTCGAGTCATGTTGGGAGGCCTGGTTGTGATGCACCACAAGTCTTTGTACTGTAAATCTTCATGCTTAACATACGCTTGCGGTGAAACAAAGGCAATGATTAAGCTTTACAAACAATATTCTTCTTCGTCTTCTTCTTTTCTCTCTCTGACACTGACTGTCTGTCTGTCTGTCTGTCTGTCTGTCTGTCTGTCTGTCTGTCTGTCTGTCTCATTCTCCTTGTTTACCCTCTTTCTGTAACGTCCTATGTCGAAGACAGTGGAAAAACCCCGAGGTCATGTTTATTATTAGCCACACAACGTCATCGTGCTGATATACCAGGGCTGTTGTTCACACTGACAATGGCATTTCTTCATCTCCATATGAGGAACTCTGGGCATATACTAGTCTATGCGACATCCTGGGCAAACACTAATCTGAAGCATTCTGGGCAGACACTAGTCTGTAAGACATCATGGGCAGACACTAATCTGAGGCATCCTGCTCAGACACTAGTCTGTGAGACTTTCTGGACAGACACTTGTCTGTGAGACATCCTGGGCAGCAATGGTATGTGAGGCATTCTAGACAGAAACTAGTCTGTGAGACATTCTGGACAGACAATGGTCCATGAGACATTATGGCCAGACATTACTCTGGCTAACAAAAGAATCATTGACCACGATCTCCGCTATGATGAAGCCTGCCGAGGAGTGAAATCTTGCATGTCCCTAGACTATAGACGAGTCACATATATTCCCCAAGATGATAGTAGATAAGCAGCACCCACCGCATAGAGGGCCTATGAGCATGCTCAGAATGAGAGTATTGCTTGCATATTGGTATGGAAAGACGTTATCTCCAGTCCACAGCTCTTGAAGTCGTACACGCGTGAATAACACGAATCCGCTTGATTCTACAACAACAACAACAACAACAACAACAACAACAACAACAACAACAACAACAAGAACACTTAAACACAGAAGCCATAAACAATATGTTGCATGATTTATTCCATCTACTTTTTCACTGCATAACGCCAGGTGCATACTGCAGAGTTATATGTTATATGAAGTGAATAAATAGATTCTGTTTTTGCTTAAATACTTAAAACATATAATCACTAATTTCTTTCCAATGTGGAGCATCAATTATCCCCACGGTAATCCCAAACTGAAAGTGAAATCTTTCTGTTAGCGCAAAATTGGCTGACACGCCTGAATGCCTCAAAGTATTTAAGCAATCGTTTATTGTCCGTCGAATACAATATTCGAAATGCCTTTTCTTTGATAACTTTATGATGCCTATTAAGTAAGTATCTCGAAATCGTCAAGCTTGACGCTATATGATCTTAGCTTTATTTGGTTGTTTCAGGATTTGAGGTTTAAAGATTGAGCAAAATCCTCTACAGCAGGGGTGGCAAACACGAGGCCCGCGGGCCGATGCGGCCCGCCGGGAGTCATGTTGCGGCCCACCGAGTGGGAAGCGACATTATGGTCGAAGCTGTAGCACGCTTGCTTGTTTACTTTAATTAAGAAAAAAAATATGTGCGTGGCCCGGCAGGAAATATTATTTCTGAAATTTGGCCCGCCTGCTGAAAAGGTTGGCCACCCCTGGTCTACAGGCAACGCTGATCGTATTCCGGCACGAACCTTACTTAAGCCGTGTCCACGTCAGATTGGAACCACTAAACTCGAGTTTCGCTCTCGTGTGAGAGCGTTATATGATTTGTCGACTGCACAGGGATTCTTGAAGACTGGTTAATTCTTCATTTCCACCCACACATCATCGCCCCGTTCTACCTATGAAAGTTGCTTGGCACTCATACTGGCATAGATATATTCAGTGTGCGGAAACAATAGTCGTACAACTGGTGTAGTAATTTTGAATCTGATCATTGGTTCGGAAGCTAGGAATGTTTTCTGCTGAATGAATGATCATATATCAAACCTACCCAATATCTCCATTTTGCCCTGACAGTAGAATTCATTTAAGTTTTTACCGTTTCACAAGTCCTGAAGTTACTTTATGTATGGTTTCATCTGACTGACCAAGCCTAATGATATGTGACACGGAAAATAAACACCGGAGGTGCATCGTCACTGTCATTTACTGCCAATATAGTACCTTACGGTGTATGGCAGAGGGGTCTTTGAGCCTGAGGAATTAAGGCCGCCTGGCTAGTGCAGTCGCCGCGAACTGTGCAGGTTAGGATTTTCTTTCTTGCCCCCGACAGAAAAAAATCCCACACCTTACCGCGTAAACGGCAGAAATGCTTCGAGCTACCACTAGGTGGCGTGTTGTATTTAATCAAACAAGAAGTAATCAAGGCCGAATTGGATAAGATTGCTCGCTCTTAAACTTCCGGTGTACTGATGCCAAGGTAGTGGGTTCAACCCATACAAAATATTAACTTCTCGTTCTTGAATTGGGGACATAAATTACAAGTACCTCTAAAGTCGGAGTGGGTTCACCTGATGGCAAGGGACACTGATAATAAAGAAAGCTAATTCCCACGCGCCGGTCTCCGTGGTTCGTAATGCCGCCTACCTGTGTTCGAAACACAGCTCCGACCGATTTGGCAGCAGACCGTGTCGCGCTGCGTTTTTACGTGATGGTATGGGAGCTGGTCGTTCAGGAAGCAATGGCAAACTACTGAACGTAAACTTGCCAAGGCATTAACAACAGCAGTGCTGGTTTTGACAGCGATGTCCTGTAAATAGTATATGCAAATAAAAAAATAAAAAAACCAAACAAACAAATCACACGCAAAATTCCGTCCAAAGGACAAGAAGTAGTAGCATATGTGTGGACTACTCTTGAATTCAAAGCTAGTATTTAAAAAAAACCAATGACATAGTGGTGTAGTATCATATAGGAATGAGGAAAAGCATCGACATATACCCGCACCTATCGAGTTCAGGCGACAAACAAATGAACGCAAATTGTGACTAACATGCAGACAAGATCAAAGATATGCTACAGATTCTGTGATATAAACTAATGCAATCACAACATGATATTTCGGTTGGATGGCTTTGTCAAGGGTACATAAAGCGTTAAGCAACAGATAATGAAAATATAGATGAAAGGAATGAAGTTGCATTGCCCAATCAATTAACGTGAATGTAAACAGTAAATACATTCATATATCAAGAAGCACATAAAAAATCGAACACCGAAACAGTTCTTGGTCTTTTATCATTTGTCTACCTCATGTGCTCTCATGGCAGGTCGCTGTGCGGAAGGAGACCGAGCTATATGGGATACAACCGGAGAAATGTAGTTTTTTATTTGCATTTTAAATCCTTTTTAAACGACATCTGCAAATAACTTTGGTCTTGTCTTCTTCATCGTTCCCCTTCAAGGGAATGTCTTCTATTATCTGCATCTTTCTACTATTTCCATGAGCGCCATCTACTTCTTCCTTCTATTTCCCTGAGCCCCAAACATTACATGTGTATTTATTTATGAACTCCTCAAGGGAATGTCTTCTAGTCT
The DNA here is from genome assembly GCA_014155875.1 of Cepaea nemoralis. NCBI lineage: Eukaryota > Metazoa > Mollusca > Gastropoda > Stylommatophora > Helicidae > Cepaea > Cepaea nemoralis. Next base: position 415,800 of record JACEFZ010001920.1, on the reverse strand, counting down.
CTACTTCTTCCTTCTATTTCCTTGTAGCACCAAACATTACATGTGGTGTATATTTATGAACTCCTTCAAGGGAATGTCTTCTAGCCTCTACTTCTTTCTTCTATTTCCTTGAGCCCCAAACATTACATGTGTTAACTCCTTCAAGGGAATGTCTTATAGTCTCTACTTCGTCTTCTATTTCCTTGAGCGCACAAACATTACATGCGTGTTTATTTTATGAACTCCTTCAAGGGAATGTCTTCTAGTCTCTACTTCTTCCATTTCTTTGAGCGCCAAACAATACATGTGTGTTTATTTATGAACTCCTTCAAGGGAATGTCTTCTAGTCTCTACTTCTTTCTTCTATTTCCTTGAGCCCCAAACATTACATGTGTGTTATTTATGAACTCCTTCAAGGGAATGTCTTCTAGTCTCTACTTCTTCCTTCTATTTCCTTGAGCCCCAAACATTACATGTGTGTTTATTTATGAACTCCTTCAAAGGGAATGTCTTCTAGTCTCTACTTCTTCCTTCTATTTCCTTGAGCCCCAAACATTACATGTGTGTTTATTTATGAACTCCTTCAAGGGAATGTCTTCTAGTCTCTACTTCTTCCTTCTATTTCCTTGAGCCCCAAACATTACATGTGTGTTTATTTATGAACTCCTTCAAGGGAATGTCTTCTAGTCTCTACTTCTTCCTTCTATTTCCTTGAGCGCCAAACATTACATGTGTATTTATTTATGAACTCCTTCAAGGGAATGTCTTCTAGTCTCTACTTCTTCCTTCTATTTCCTTGAGCGCCAAACATTACATGTGTATTTATTTATGAACTCCTTCAAGGGAATGTCTTCTAGTCTCTACTTCTTCCTTCTATTTCCTTGAGCGCCCAAACATTACATGTGTGTTTATTTATGAACTCCTTCAAGGGAATGTCTTCTAGTCTCTACTTCTTCCTTCTATTTCCTTGAGCCCCAAACATTACATGTGTGTTTATTTATGAACTCCTTCAAGGGAATGTCTTCTAGTCTCTACTTCTTCCTTCTATTTCCTTGAGCCCCAAACATTACATGTGTGTTTATTTATGAACTCCTTCAAGGGAATGTCTTCTAGTCTCTACTTCTTCCTTCTATTTCCTTGAGCGCCAAACATTACATGCGTGTTTATTTATGAACTCCTTCAAGGGAATGTCTTCTAGTCTCTACTTCTTCCTTATTTCTTGAGCCGCCAAACATTACATGTGTGTTTATTTATGAACTCCTTCAAGGGAATGTCTTCTAGTCTCTACTTCTTCCTTCTATTTCCTTGAGCCCCAAACATTACATGTGTGTATATTTATGAACTCCTTCAAGGGAATGTCTTCTAGCCTCTACTTCTTTCTTCTATTTCCTTGAGCCCCAAACATTACATGTGTGTTTATTTATGAACTCCTTCAAGGGAATGTCTTCTAGTCTCTACTTCTTCCTTCTATTTCCTTGAGCGCCAAACATTACATGTGTGTTTATTTATGAACTCCTTCAAGGGAATGTCTTCTAGTCTCTACTTCTTCCTTCTATTTCCTTGAGCGCCATTTCCTTCTTCCTTCTATTTCCTTGAGCGCCAAACATTACATGCGTGTTTATTTATGAACTACTTCAAGGGAATGTCTTCTAGTCTCTACTTCTTCCATTTCTTTGAGCGCCAAACAATACATGTGTGTTTATTTATGAACTCCTTCAAGGGAATGTCTTCTAGTCTCTACTTCTTTCTTCTATTTCCTTGAGCCCCAAACATTACATGTGTGTTTATTTATGAACTCCTTCAAGGGAATGTCTTCTAGTCTCTACTTTTTCTTTCTATTTCCTTGAGCGCCAAACATTACATGTGTGTTTATTTATGAACTCCTTCAAGGGAATGTCTTCTAGTCTCTACTTCTTCCTTCTATTTCCTTGAGCCCCAAACATTACATGTGTGTTTATTTATGAACTCCTTCAAAGGAATGTCTTCTAGTCTCTACTTCTTCCTTCTATTTCCTTGAGCCCCAAACATTACATGTGTGTTTATTTATGAACTCCTTCAAAGGAATGTCTTATAGTCTCTACTTCTTCCTTCTATTTCCTTGAGCCCCAAACATTACATGTGTGTTTATTTATGAACTCCTTCAAGGGAATGTCTTCTAATCTCTACTTCTTCCTTATATTTCCTTGAGCGCCATTTCCTTCTTCCTTCAATTTCCTTGAGCGCCAAACATTACATGTGTATTTATTTATGAACTCCTCCAAGGGAATGTCTTCTAGTCTTTACTTCTTTCTACTATTTCCATGAGCGCCATCTACTTCTTCCTTCTTTTTCCCTGAGCCCCAAACATTACATGTGTGTTTATTTATGAACTCCTTCAAGGGAATGTCTTCTAGTCTCTACTTCTTCCTTCTATTTCCTTGAGCGCCTTTCCTTCTTCTTTCTATTTCATTGAGCGCCAAACATTACATGTGTGTTTATTTATGAACTCCTCCAAGGGAATGTCTTCTAGTCTCTACTTCTTCCTTCTATTTCCTTGAGCGCCAAACATTACATGTGTGTTTATTTATGAACTCCTTCAAGGGAATGTCTTCTAGTCTCTACTTCTTCCTTCTATTTCCTTGAGCCCCAAACATTACATGTGTGTTTATTTATGAACTCCTTCAAGGGAATGTCTTCTAGTCTCTACTTTTTCTTTCTATTTCCTTGAGCACCAAACATTACATGTATATTTATTTATGAACTCCTCCAAGGGAATGTCTTCTAGTCTCTACTTCTTCCTTCTATTTCCTTGAGCGCCTTTCCTTCTTCCTTCTATTTCCTTGAGCGCCAAACATTACATGTGTATTTATTTATGAACTCCTCCAGGGGAATGTCTTCTAGTCTCTACTTCTTTCTTCTATTTCCTTGGGAACATCTACTTTTTCCTTCTGTTTCCTTGAGCGCCAAACAATATATGCATGGTTATGTATGAACTCCTTCAAGGGAAGTGAATCAGACCTTGTCATACACCAGTTCTAACATGTGTCAGTGACTGGGCAATTAGTAGACAAGTAACAAAGGAGATTAGAACAACAATCGCGATGGCGAAGGTATCCTTTTGCAAGATGGAAAACACACTGACCGATAAAAAGATGTCACTTGCAACGAGAAAAAGAGTGTTGAGGTGCTACAAAGAACTTGTACTTTTGTATGGATGTGAAGCGTGGACAATGAGCAGACAAGCTGAAAAACATCTGATTGTTGTGGAAATGTGGTTTCTAAGGAAAATACAAAAAATACCACGGACAGACATAAAAACCAATGAACAAGTCCTTCAAGAAACAAATGAAGATCGTAAACTGATTAGAGAAATTAGACGTAGACAATCAACATTTTTGGTTAAGTTATGAGAAGAAATAAATTGGTGAACTTGCTGACAGCTGGCAAGATCGTGGGGAAAAGAACAAAGGGAAGGCAGAGAAATAAATACCTCGATGGCTTGGTCACTTGGTATGGTCGAGACAAGAACACTGAGCTGATACACGTTCTCTGGTGATCGAGTAAGATGGCGAAACATGACCGCCCACGCTTATCGGCATGGCACATGATGGATGAGTGAACAAAAGAGAAACAAATCATTAGAAGCTATAGAGTTGTGGTTCCAAAGAGGAATGCTGAAAACTCAATCAACAGCCAAAACGAGTAATCTGAATGTTTTGACGAAGGATAAAACACAGACAACTTATTATAAATATCAGAAAGAAGCGGTCACCACTTGTTGGCCAAGTTACGAGGAAAATAAAACAAAACCAAACAATAAAAAACTAGAAAACATTGTGACAACTGGAAAGATGTCTGTAAAGAGAGATAGACGGAGATAAAGACAGACAGGTCTCTTGCCGGTCTCGGTGGCCAAAGGCTTGCGAACGCAGTTCGTGAGCCGGGTACCAGGCGTTCGAAACTCAGCCGCGACCGATTTGTGCAGCAGACCGTGTCGCGTTGAGTTATAACGTGCTGGTATGGGAGCGGGTCGTTCAGAAAGCAATGGCAAGCTCCATCCATCATGTGCCATGCCGGTAAGCGTGGGCGGTCATGTTCTGCCATCTCACTCGATCACCAGAGTCGTGGATCAGCTCCGTGTTTCTGTCTCGACCATGCCACCTGGTGCGCATGACTATCCATATCGGTGCTCCTAATGGTAAACTACTGAAAGTAAAAACTTGCCTAGTACATCACCAGCAGCTGAAAAATGCTGGTGTTGATTGCAACGTCCTGCAAGGGATATGCAACATTAAAAAAAAAAAACAATTCTTGACATTCTTGTGTCATAACACAGGAGGGTGTCAGACAGAATAAGAACTAACACATGCCGTTGAGGCTCGTAAGATGTGCAGAAGCAATCATCGCTCACGCCTGTTGGTAAGGAGTTTAATGGTGACTAAATATGAATCACTTCCCTCTGTTTTCAAACACAATGCGTTTCTTTTATGAAGAGTGAAACGTCAGCTTTCAATGTTTGTCTTGTCTAATATCTCTATCATATACATCCGTGTTTCCATTGTCTTATATCAGTGCCTATCAAAGCATATACGTTTATGAATCGTGTGATCTTGGTGGCGCTGGTTTCTTCGTTGCTCTAAATAGGTACTAGCCGTGTTTGGTTATTGGCATCTGGCGTTTGTCTGCCACAGTAAGACACTGGGAGAAGCATATCTAACAACAAATTACGGAAATATGTAGGTTGTATACAGAATTACATTATTATAAAGTAGACACTGGGAGAAGCATATCCAACTACAAATAACGGAAACACGAAAGCCATATACAGAATGACATTATAAAGTAAAGGGACAGCCGCTGTGATCTAGGGGATAGTGAGACGCGCAGTTTCATAAATCCTCGTCACACCGTTAATATTAAAAAAGATGCTTCTGGTGAGGAATCAAAAACACTACCAGCGGGTCGGTAAGCAAGTGTTCTAACCACTGTGCTCCGGAGGCTCCCATATATAATTGTTTTGCATACACATAATAACAGTTAGTTAGTTGCACATCCTTTACAGGAAGTCGCAGTCAACACCAGCATTGTTTGCTGTTGTGATCTCTTGGCAAGTTTACGTTCAGTAATTTGCCATTGCTTTCTGAACGGCCGACACCCATACCATTTTGTAAACAACCAACGCAAGGTGGTCTGCTGCCAAATCGCCCGCAGCTGTGTTTTGAACGCAGGTATGCGGGATGACGAATTGCGTCTGTAACTTCCTCCGTTACGGAGTCGGCAATACTAACAGAGTGCAGTGAAATAGATGTTTACAGTACCAGGCAGTCCAACTCTGCTGGCTAATTCACGTGCACTTAAATATAACGGGTTCATCTTCAACTGTCATCAGGTCAGTGGCATATTTTTAAGCTCTTCGGCCACCTTTTGTCTATGCTGTGCGCACAGATCCCGCCCTTTTCAAACAGTGGGTTTTTTCCGTGTACAGTAGACCGATGATAGTCCGACTATTTTCATCATCATCAGGTGCCATGGTGATAAGCATGGGCGGTCTCGGTACGGCAGGCGACATGATTATCAAACTTAGAACGGACCTTGAAGTATGAATAAAATTGGTGGGTCTGCGGTAAAGCTGTGGACATACTAACAATATATATAAAAATAACACAAAGTAATGCAGCTTTACGCACCAGGCTCTATGGCTAAGGGGTTGCGAATGCAATTCGTAATATCACATACTGCGTTCGGAACACAGCTGCCGGCGATTTGGAAACAGGCGGTCTTGCGTTGGTTTTCATACAATGATATAAGTGCCGATCATACAGAAAGCAATAGCAAACTACTAAAAGCAAACTTCACAAGAAATCACAAACATCCAAACAATGCTGGGGTTGACTGCGACCTCCTATAAAGGATATGCAACTAGCGTTTTTAACAGAACACAATTACGGAAAACATAGGGCGTTGTGGCGACTAGCCTTCATCGGAAAATAAATACATACACAAAACACAACATTTAAGCAATGGACAGACACTACAGGAACTACAATACACGAATAGAAACACATAACGACTAACAGGACAAGACTGTACATTGAGTTGCAGTTATCAACATAGTTAAAGTATGAATAAATTAGTGGAACTGCCGTAAAGCTGTGGAAATGCAAACAATATAAAATAACGCAAAGTAATGCAGGTTTACAGAACACAATAACGGAAAACAACGAACGTTGCAGCCACTAGGTGTCATTACTGCCTATCGCACCTTGCGGTGTAAAGGGGGGAGGGGGGGGGGGGTCTTGAACCCGGGGAATTAAGGCCGCATGGCTAGTGTAGTCGCCGCAAACTTTTCGCCTCCGACAGAAGACAACAGATCTCTCGTATGGGTTCCCGACGTTCCAGTCACTCGGCCGTATGTTCCTCCTCAACAGCTGAATAATAATAATAATAATAATAATGATAATAATAATAATAATAATAATAATAATAAGAAGTAGTAGTAGTAGTAGTAGTAGTAGTAGTAGTAGTAGTAGTAGTAGTAGTAGTAGTAGTAGTAGTAGTAGTAGTAGTAGTAGTAGTAGAAGAAGAAGAAGAAGAAGAAGAAGAAGAAGAAGAAGAAGAAGAAGAAGAAGAAGAAGAAGAAGAAGAAGAAGAAGAAGAAGAAGGCGACGGCGACTCTTTCGATGACGACGACGTAGAGGACAAAGCTGGGTAATTAGAAATAGAAATCTCAAATGTTGCAATTGTTGGTTCCGTCTGTACTGCTGCACTTAAACAGCCAGGCAGGAGTTTTCACAACTGTAAAGTAGTGTGCTCCTGTTGTTATGTATTGTACAGAAAGGCAAGGCCTTGTCTCCGTGTTTTCAAAGTTAGCTTCTTAACAAACTCTTGCCAAACAAACAGTAGGTTTGGACCAAACGAAAATGTATGACGAGAAATGGGAAGTAGGGGTGTGTCACAGTTATGACTTAACAGCTGTTAATATTGTAGCCCATCATCTCATCTCATCATGTCCCTCTTGTACCTTGCGGTGTCGAGGTGAAGTATAAACAGCGGGAGAGTGCCCGCTTATGGGCTTCGTGTATCGATATTCTCATGGACTCTACTATTCCCTCCTCCATCGATTACGTGGTCGGCCTCTTCCTCTGCTTCCATCTGATCTGTACATCATAGCTTGTTGTGGTATACTGTTAGTTGGTAACCTACTTGCATGGCCAAACCATTTGACTTGTGGCCTTGTAATAAAATCTAGCCCTGCTATAACCCCCATTTTAGTCCTGATATTTTCATTTCTGATCTTATCTCTTCTAGATACATTGGGTATTCTTCTCAGGAATCTCATTTCTGTTGTTGTGATTTTTATTTTATTTCCTTCTGTCATTGTCCAGGTTTGGCATTGGTTGCATAGAGTTGGTAGGAAGATTGTGTTGTAAAGTGCTTTCTTAGCAACTATTGATACATGTTGGTTCTTTAGTGCTGGTGCCATTTGTCCAATGAGTTGGTGTGCCTTATTGCATATATTTTCGATTTTTTTTTTTTGGGGGGGGGGGGGGGGGGGGTTTGATCTCGATAGGGGCTGAGTGGATCAAGGTATGGTGCCTGAGTGTTGGAGGTCCCAGGTTCAAGCCCCGGCGAGGACAGGGATTTTTTTCACGTGGACTTCTAGTAACAAAAATGTTCCCTGGTCTGATAGACTAAAGAAGGGCAAATCATGAATATGTCCGGCGGAAGAGGCTGTCAGGCAGGTCTGCAGTCTTACTATGGGGCGTTCATTTGAACTCCGTTCGTGCCACACAGCGCGTAATTGCGTACGTTGAACATGATCATGTCATAGTCATGTGATAAGTACTGACCAATGAATAAAAGAGCACGTGCTTATCGTCCCATGATGCATAGGTTCTGTTTCTGACCGTTGAGAAAATGGCCGGGTTGATCCAAAATCCGTCCAAAGAAGCTCAAAGAGCGGTGATTCAGTTTCTTTCATTTGAAGGATGTCAACCAGTGGACATTCATCGAAGAATGCAGGCAGCGTACGGTAACAAATGTGTGTCGAAGACAACAGTGACAGACTGGGCACGAATGTTTCGGAAAGGACGTCAGTTCACGACAGATCTTCGACGGCCGGGTCAAGCGCATATTGTTGCAACAGAAAAAAAAAACCATCGCCAAAATTGATGCAGCAGTACAGATGAACTGTTGTCGAAGCATACGTTCGCTAGCGAAAGAATTTGATGTGTCAATTGGGACAATTCAAAAGGTCGTTCGTAAGAAACTGCAATATCGGAAGGTGTGTTCACAGTGGGTACCACGGATGTTGACCGACCACCAAAAAGAGGAACGCATGGGATGGTGTTTGAACCACTTGCTGCGTTACAGAGTGGAGGGTGATGCATTTCTCTTCCGCATAGTGGCAGGCGATGAATCATGGTGTCACCACTTTGAGCCGAGCAGCAAAAGAGAGAGAGAGCATGCAATGGAAGCATGCTAGATCACCAAAAGCCAAAAAATTCAAGTTATAGATTTCCGCTGGTAAGGTTATGCTGAGCGCACTTTTTGACCATGAAGGGCTATTGTTGGCCGACTTTAAAGAACCTGATGTCAACATTAACTCTACCCACTACTTGCAAACGCTAGACAAGCTGCAAAAAGCCACCAAGAATAAACGATCCAGTATGCTTTCTCGCGGTGTAATTTTGTTGCACAATAATGCTCGCCCGCATGTCGCAAAGATTGTGCAGGAAGCATTAGCAAGGAAGAAGTGGGAAATTCTGCAATATCCAGCCTATAGTCCTGATTTGTCACCATGTGATTTTCATTTGTTCGGACCTCTAAAAAAAGCTCTCAAGGGGCAACGATTTAACTCAGATGCAGACCTAATGAACGCGGTAAACACTTGGTTCAGTGAGCAACCACAATGCCTTTTTGCGGACGGCATTCGCCGCCTACCTAAGCAATGGGATGCTTGCCTGAATGTCTACGGCGACTTCTTTTGACCAACCCATGGTGCATAATTCGGTACTTCAATTTTAATTCACCGCAAACAAAGGGAATTCCAGGGCACACGTCATATCCTGGAGTCCCCTTATTCGCGCTGTATCTCGGTGTGCATGCCCTTGACCGGAATAACGTTGTCGGTGTGCAGCAAATGGTTTAGTTATGTGTGTGAGTTGACCTGAATATTTCAGTGGTTGTAAACTCTTGTTAGGGTTAAGGTTAGGGTTAGTAAAATTCATGACTGCAGAAAGCCAACGTAAAAATGTACTACACACACTGTGTTACCGTTCGTCGCTCCTTTTTCGCGCCTTTTTCTCGCCATGTCGCGCCATGACACGCACTGAAAAACACTTTAATTGAATGGAGATCCGCCGCCAGTGCTATATATAGCTGCTAACTACGCTATATATAGCTGCTAAAGCTAAATATAGCCTCGTGACGTCTGTTGCGGTAAATTAAAATTGAAGTACCCATAATTCATTGAAAATGAATGCTTTGTTTAATTCTACCACACCTGTTAATGTTTCTTTAATGCTTTTGTAATAAAGCCCTTAGAAAGGTTTTCAAATGAACGTCCCTAATATCAACCCCGGCAAGGAATGAATGCCTGTTCCTTTAGCGCTTTATTGCACCTTCTCCTGCATTGTTACGCTTGACAGAGGGTGCAGAGAGTAGAATCTTGTTGATGTCAATGCAAAGGTCAACGTGCACATCAGTGGAAATCCGGGTGATTCTAATGTGTTCAACTATACAGATGGACCTGTTATACAGCAGCAGACAAATGCGCGAGCATTCACGGCAGGTTCACGGGCTTTCATATGGCCTGGGATCACAGAATTATACCAACGTTTGTGCCCTAAGTGATGCAATGAGCATGTTCCGAAAGGTCGAAGCGGGTTCTGTACGTAAACAGTAGACTGGATAGCTGCAGCGGTCTGTTGTTCGCAGGATCACCTTCATCTTCGTTCCGGTACATGCGGGAGTTGAGGGTAATGTACGAGTTGATAAGCTTGCTGGCACTACATCCCCTGTAGATGGCCAACCTATGGATCGTGCCAATGTTATTAATGCCCTTAGAGAGATGTCGAGAGCAGAGGACTTTGGTGCCAGTGAATCCACATCGTTGTCCAGAATGAGAGACCGAGGAGTAAGAGTTCGATCGGCTAGACTGGAGGGGCACCTTAGGAGAATGAGGAACCTCGTCAACCATCTCAGAACTGGCACTATTAGCCGACTGGCACTAATGCATATGTTGGAGGAGCGGGAGAGGGTGGGGGGTGGGTGGGGGGGGGGTATCTGAGCATCTATGGATTTGTCCGGAGTGCAAGGATGATACTCCCATCAGATATAACAGATGCCCTGAGGCAGACACTTGTCCCGAAGCGGGAACCAGCACTAGTTCTGTGATCGGGCAATCACATGTTGTAGGCCTGAATGCACGGAGGTCTATGTGGCAAATCTGTCTCTTACTTAGAGAGAGCACGGGAGTCTGACAACGAAGAAGAATCATTACATTTGCCTGTTTCAGCCCGCCTTTTTTCAGAAGCCTCAAAAAGCATAGTTCACTTAGTGTTTGAAGTCATGTGAAAATGAAGTGGTTTAAATTTAGACCAAAGAAATGACATCATTGAATAACAGATGGCGCTTGAGATAACGGAGTGCAACAGGAAGTGTGTGGTGGCACGTGGGTGTTGTCCCTTTAGTGGCGATAGCAATCTGGATGACTGTAGCCATCATTTGACTTGGCAACGGATCTGCCGGAGACAGCAATTGGGCGCTGGTTGCACGATACACTTCAGATTGCAAGTTTTATAACAGCAGTGGTTTGTTTATTCGGTGGTTCACTATCGTGGGTTTGACGGAAAGCAAAGCTGTTTGTCAGATCGTTGGCTGATGGTGGTGATATAGCAATGTCCTACAAAGGATAATATACGAGGGAAAGTCATTAATCAACAGGAAATTTACGAATAACTAGTGCGAACTAGAATTGTATGTGTGTTATTTCACAGTAGAGTCCCCCTGCCTGGCAACACACTTGGTCCACGTATTCAATTGCTTGTTGATGTCTTCTAGGAAAATGCTTTTGGGCGTGGCCTTACCAATTTTGCACCGCCGCCGTTACCTGTTGTCATCTGCAAACATATGACCCAGCAAATGTGCTTTCACAGGTACAACCAAGTGAACGTCAGATGGCGCCAAGTCTGGACTGTATGCTGGATATTTCACGATCTGGCATTTCAGCGCACATAGTGTATCCCCTATATGCATAGCTGTATGAGAGCGGGCATTGTCGTGCAGCATCAATACTTCTTTTGAAGTTCCCAGAGATTCGATCGTATCGCAGGCTTCAGTTTGTTCACTAGCATGTCACCGTATCGAGCACTAGTAAATCTCACCCCTTTCCTGAAAATGCCTTTAACATCCCAAAAGGTTATCTTCATGACTTTCTCTGCGGATTTTTGCTTTATTTATTTTGTTTCTTAACCGAGAATTCTTTTTCTTTCTACCAATTCATACATTCACTTATGACTCAAACAACTGTCTCTACACTGAAACATTATTCTTCTGTAGATTTCATAAGCTTTCATACCCTCTGACCACAAAATAAAACAACAACAACAACAACAACAACAACAATAAACGAATAACGTGTTGTTCTTCCACGGTGCTAGTCGATCAATCAATCAATCAGGTGCCGTCTTCACAATGAAGGCTGGCTGCAATGGATCTCTAACACTGTCTGTCTCTTGCCCTGACTGTACACGATTTCTGATGTTCGTCCATCTCTTGATGTTATCTTCCCACTTGTATCGTTGTCTACCTCTTGCTCGCTTGCCCTCAACCTTGCCCTCCAGTATGGTTTTTATAAGAGTATCATGTCTTTTAACGTGGCCGAAATATTCCACTTGCCCCCTCTTTATTTCTTTCATCAACTCTCTTTTAATTTCCAGTTTTTCTAGAACCTCTGCATTTGATTGATCCCCCCCCCCCCCCCCATGAAATACGACATATTCTTCTGTATATCTACATCTAGTCGACAGTGTGGAGCTATTTTGTAATCGCTATTGCGCATGCGCAAACTACTAGATCATCGCGACCCCTACATTGAGCACTGCTTAAGAAGAGCTTGTTTGTATCCTGAAATAAGATTTTCCGTTGCCCATACTCTTCCATGTACTTTATAATAACATTCTTGTTACTAAATAACTTTTTTTTTTTTGCATATCCCTTACAGGACGTTGCAGTCAACAGCAGCATTTTTCAGCTGCTGTTGATGTTCTAGGCAAGATTACGCTCAGTAGCCTGCCATTGCTTTTTGAGCAACCGGCTCACATACCCCGTAAGTTACCAACGCTGCGAGAACCGCTACCGATTCTCGCGCAGGTTACGTTACTGTGGGATGTGGATTTTAATTTATGAGAATATTATGATAAGTTTGTCTAGGGGATTTAGTTGATTCTCTGGTCACTGTTAGAATGCAAGGTGATCAGGGAAATTTACCACAAATACAAGGAGAAAACATTTCAATACTTGAAACAATGGTATCTGTGTGTAAGTTTCCCCTCCCACTTCATCACCCTGTAAATTTACTATAGTGTTAGAGGATATTGATTGTTTACAACATATAAAACAACCACGGTTGAACAACCATCAACACTGGACTTGACGTAAACATCAACAATTTTCGACAAACAGTTCAGGTATTAAATCAAGATCTGTAGTAACATACATGAAATTGTAATGGCCACATTGAATTTCCAGAACAGGCATGGGAAAGATTTTCAATATGGAAAAAAAACACATTACCCACATTGTCCCCAGAATAAAAAACCAACGTTATTACAAACAACACAACAACCACTAATTGGTTCTACATCTTTGACCCACTGTACATCAGTAAACTAAACAATGGTCTAAGTTCATAAAACCCAACATATAAACAATTGTTTCTGACACCAGTTACAATTCTCATGTTTAAAAAATAATGAGATGGTGTCAGAGTACTCAACCAAAACAACAACCACCTATTGGTTCTACCATTCACTGAAAAAAAGCTACTGACCTTACACATCCATGGCATTGAAAAAAAACCACATATAGAAGCTTTGCTAGTACTAATAATTAAACTAATTATTTAATTACAGTCTATTTCGTTAGGTGTTGCTGTCGGTTATTCTTCTCCAGTGAGAAGCAGATAATGTCCGTATTTATCCGGGCATAAATAAATGTACTCACAGTCATGTTCTCCTTACATTATGTTCACTGAAGTTGGCTGGTGAATATTTATAATCCATAATCCAAGAATAGAATTATACACAAGCACATATCCCCTCCGTGGGGCTGAATTCAAGAATACTCTGTTGCCATTGGGCTCTGTGTTCCAATTGAAATTGATGCCTAGGTCTCTCATACTTTCAGGAGATGCAACTTAAGCTCTTGCAGAAGGTTCTTCCCTATATCATCTTATCGATGAAAAAGATGACGACTGTCCAACAGCTCGGTTTATGTTAACCGTTTCCCAATTTAGTTCAAAAGGCTTTGTCACACACCCGGTTCATGTTGATAGGCCATCCCACACTTGGTGATGGGGCAATTAGGCCGACATGGAACCAGCATAGAGTTCTGATTCATTCCATTTCAGTGTAGAACATACAATGGTGAGTCATTCATTTGGTTCATCTGGAATTATGTCCAGGATTGATCTGCTGCAAGGCATGGAATTGAAGAATATTAATTCCAACACACAAACTGGGAGTCGCACAACAATCAGATGATTCGTGTTGTTGCATGCGTAGAGGCATTTACTCCGTTAGCTTCTTTCGTATGGCCTTCTGATGGTGTTTCGGTTCAGAGATCTCGAGTGGATCTGGCTGCTTTCAGAGTGTTGTAGATTTGAACCTTGAGGTAATCTGGTTTCTAAGTTGTTTTTCAGTTGGTATTAAGTTGGTACCTTGGTTGTACTGGCTTATGTTATTTCAGTGTCTCTTCCCATTTGTTTGAGTTGGTGTTCGTATCTAGAACTTGGTGTTGAGTCTCCCGCTGTATAACTGATTGAAGGATTATTCAGTCCTGAACAGGAAACTGGGAATGTCCCATGGTTTTGTTGACCTTGCGGATTGATGGCATACCAGGCGGTATCTCCCAGACGTAAAAGTAGACGATACTCTGTTGTCGGTGTATTTTGAATATCCATTTATCTTGATGGACAATTAAATACAGAGATCCATCCTGGATATCCTGACAGAAGTAGGACTATCAATCGCCGAGTGTCTCTCTCCAACAGGTCTTTCGCTGGTTAGGCAGCGGATAAGAGTAGCAGTCAACGTTGATGTTTTTCTAGATCCAGACTATGGTTAGGACAGGTTGCCATTTATCATTTTCTGACTGTTGACCCAGAATCCAGTTTTAGTGATATAGTCCAACAAAATCCAAACCACCACTCGCTACTATCTATAGAAATGGATGACAAAGAATACAACACGGGCATTAACCTACTGTGGTATGGTAAAATGTTTTCAATACAATTACAAACAACAAAAGAAGAAGGAGAAAGGAGTGGGTTTCCACGTTCCACTGTCTCTCGTTGCATGGTGTTGAGCTATTCTAGCTCTTCTAGTGAGTAAGGTATCTTTTCACTCTCTATTCCATTCTGATGTTGTTGCTGGAGACTATTTGATGGACCGCAGAGTTCCTGACCATTCCATCCATCTTGATGTTATATCTGGCATAACTTGACAAGGATTTCTGAGCCATAGGCCATTGGTCTCATAATTCCCCGTTTCCTTTCTACAGCTGTAAACTATAGGCCACAGCTATTCAACATTATTTTCTTGTGTACTGACATGCACAAGGATTCTTACATCAACATCATCATGTCCCCAGGGGTAACGGTAAAATGTATATTACCACAGTAAAGAGTAACAATCAGGACATAATATAATTCTCATAACAGAGAAAAACAAACATGTACATTTCTCTGATATTAAGTACATGATAATCACACATAATAATTAATCATAATGATAATGCAAGGTGCCTATGTTTTTGGATTTCCTCATTGGTTAATCCATAAAACTAAAACATAAATTGTTTTCCCCCTCTGCTTACAGCAGCATGAGGTTAGTGAACGTTGTGATATATTTTGCCAAGTGCTGCTATTTGTAAGAAAATTTCTTATTTATTAGAAATGATTTATGCAGCCTGATAAGTGTTCGGAACATATGATATTATTCCAGTTGTCCACCCCCTTTGTGTGGTGTGGCTAAAGGCTTGGTTATATCATGCGTTTTTTTTTTTGTTCTTGAATTTATATTCTCAAACATGGAATTTCCCTAGCATTATTTTATGAAATGATTACATGTCCATCACTCATATTGAGTGGTTACTAATATGTTAACAAGAAGATTGTACCAAAATTTGGCACGATAGCTCGAGTTACAGATCAGCAATTTAGGAAAACAATTTCTCCAACATGAATTAATGTCTATCAGATAAGATGCGCTATCAATATTTTGCGTCCGCATAGAGAGAAAGTTTCTGAAATGTGCTTCTAAAATGAGTTGAATACTCTACAGTACAATAATATTTATAGATTAATAACCATTGCTAGTGAGATATAGTTCACAATGCTTAGAAGAGGTTTTCACATAGGAATTAGAAATTGTAAGTATGGAAATTTTTGACAGCGTGGTACAGCATGGCGCTCAGTAGCAAAATCAATCAGACTCTAGTTTACAAGAATCATTGATGTAACATCTTAATAATTCTTATATTAAACACAAGGGTATATGTATTTATCAAAATATATGAATACATATTAATAATGTAGATGTAACATTCCATTGTTGCAGAGAATGACATATTTTTTGGGCTAAACTGTCCTTCCCCGCAGGGAAGGCTTAACACGTCTGTCTTTTTTGTTCACCTGAACCAAAATGGCCTACTTTTACCTTTGTTTAAATTTAGTACCGGTCTTGACCAGGTACGTGAACCAAACTAAGGCCAAATTTTAAACTAATGCCAATTAAATTTGGCTGTGCCACGGTCAGTCTATCGTTGTTTTTATTCCCCCAAAATAAGGTATGTAAACAGTAATCCCTAGGGCCTGTGATATTTTTAAGGGCGTCAATGCCAGGAAAGGGTAAGGACGTTTTATTATACTACAGTTACTCACGAGAATATACGGGATTACGAAAAAAAAAAACGTTAACCCCTAGGCAAGATAACAATCCCTCGTATTTAATTGCAGTAGCATTCTGGCCAATGTGACAGCTAGTAAGATGATAAGTGGGCCCTAAAGGCACCTGATTAAGTGAACCCCTTAAAAATGAGAGAATATGTTAAAAATGTTAAATTCCGTTTATTAGCTTTGTCTTCTGGCAACCAATAGTTTTAGATATGTTTAACGAAGATGATGACGCTGCACAAATACACCCTGAGCTAAGACCACTCACCCCAACTGTAACCAGCATGTTTATAAATAGAACTTGTATGACAATATAAGTACAGCTGCAACAATAATAAATAAATAGATGTTTTGCATATCCTTTTCAGGACATTGCTGTCAACATCAGCATCTTTTAGCTGATTGTTGATTTCTTGGCAAGATTACGCTCAGTAGTTTGCCATTGCTTTCTGAGCGACCGGCTCACATACCCCTAAGTTACCGACGCGATTCGAACCACTGCTGATTCTCACCGTCGTCACGTTACTTACGAGAGTACGGAGAAAAGTTGCTAACCTCTAGGCCAGGAAGCCGGCAACTGTAACAATACATTGTTATATTGTTTCCTACAAAATCCAATCAACACTCTTTTTGTTTCGCATTATTCCTCTTCATCCTGCTCGTTTTCTTCCCTTTTCCGCTTCTCATGTTCATCCTTTTCCTCCTGCTCTTTCTGGGTTTTTTTTTCTCTATGTCCCTCCTACTTTTCTCTTTCCTCTTTTTTTTTTCCACGGATGGACATCCGTGACACAGTCTGGTCGATGCCTGTCGCTCATATATTCGTTCTTGACTGGAGATGGTGTGAGGGGGACGATTACATTCCCCCTCTCTATTTGGTGTCAGTGCGACCGTCGGCCGCCGGGGCCACTCCAGAACTAAATCGCCGGGGCAAATTGCGCGCTCAATTTTGGCCGGGGAGAATTACCCATGATGCTCCAGCTGCGGGGGAGGGGGTTCTTGTCGTTGCGTCAGCCAAACATCCTATAGAGCCGTGTCGCGCTACTTCATTAACCACAGCATGGATATGCAAATCACAACGGGCTCCGCGGCGAAGTTTAAGGCACTTGCCTCGTGCTCCGAGGTTGTGGGTTCAATTCCTGACTTTACCCAAGCTTCCTAGAGATTGTCGTTGGAACTGCGGAGCTCGTGCAGAAAGACACTGGGCCATATGGGATAAAACTCGGTGCAATAAAGTCGACCATTTCGCATTTAAACTCATTTAAACGCTTTATTAGTATTAAAATATGAGGCCATCATCTTATACCCGATACTCCGGTTGGCACGAAAATGAGGTTACCTACTGACAGTGTTTAGCTATGCAACATTCTCCTTGTATAAAAGATATCTATTTCTTGAGTTATATTTGTTTCAATCTGTTATTCTCACTGCTGTTCGAACAATAGGTGTTGAAATAATGCCTTAGCAAATCCATCAATATAAAGCAATTGATAATAGTAATGTTGATTGTTGATTTTGATCTTACTGTGGCGTTATTTCTTTCTTGACAGTGCCAATCCTCACTTACAGTTTTCGCATTCCGGGCTACTATCGTTGGTTCACGCCCACTATTGGCTAATCCTATAGAGTATAAGGGCGCTGAGTTTGCCGTCTCGATTCATTAGGTGGCATTCTGTTATAGTAACATATCAGTTGGGGAACCCTTTGAGGCCACTAAAACAGTTCATAAATAAAAACACATGTATTGTCTGGCGATCATAGAAGTAGAAGAAAGAAGTAAAAACTAGAGAACACACTAGACAACATGAATATTTAAAGGTTATAGTTACCGACCAGGATATGGCCGCATGACCAACTACTAATTCGACAGCATGCG
This sequence comes from Cepaea nemoralis, assembly GCA_014155875.1. Taxonomy (NCBI): domain Eukaryota; kingdom Metazoa; phylum Mollusca; class Gastropoda; order Stylommatophora; family Helicidae; genus Cepaea; species Cepaea nemoralis. The sequence goes on along the minus strand of JACEFZ010001920.1, from coordinate 397,792 downwards.
TCGAAGTCAACTTGTGCCTGCAGCGAGGTGCCATCGTCATGTGAAGGTTCAAATCCCGATCGGTAACTATAGCTTTAGATTTTTATGTTTTGTATTGCGTCCTCTAGTCTTTAGTTCTTTCTTCTATTTCTATTAGCGCCAACCAATACGTGTGTGTTTATTTATGAACTGTTATAATGACAACACGTCGAGCTTGTCAGCTCATTCATTGCCCGCAACTGCCCTATAGCCGACACGAAGGTGAAGGAGAATTTGTGAGGTGTCAACTTCTTTACTCACTTCAACTATCGTCTGCCTATTGCATCTGCCTCGACTTTTAAGGTCTAACTCATTGAGTCGATCAAAATAGATATATGTGTGCAGCCATATGATTTCACCGAATGTTTGGCGGCGTTCACCAAATCCGACACTCTACATTGTGCCTCAGATGAAGGAGCGCAATTGGGAGGGTACAAGCCGTATCCTAGTGCGAGGAAATGCAACCCAAAGACTAAATGTCATGGCAGGGCAGACCGGCCCTAAGCCTTGGTTGGCAACTAGTCTAGGATGGAAGCTCTGACAGGCGGACAGTTAGAGCATTGCCTTGCTGATCCGACAGCTTTTGCAACCTTGTCCTGTTCCAGACGTATTGGTATTAGCTTTCCTCTGGAGTAAACTAAGCAGGCATAGAGAGGGGTCGTGCTGCATGGGCAACACATGATCTCAAAATTAACCCCAGGCTTTGTGCTACGGAGAGGTATAACTACATTTTACATTCTTTCGACTATCAAGACAGCCAGATGCCGGTCACGTGAATTCAACATGATTTGTGCTTCCCCTCCGGCCCCGAGCCTTGATTGTGTGCGGGCATTCCTTCTTGTCGTCTCTGAGCTCACTTGTGATGTTTTGTTTACAGGTGTGTTTCAAGGCACAGTTTACCTATTGCCTTCCCTTTCTGCACTTCCCAACTAAAATTATGCCTGAATACAATTCATTCATTCATTCATTCAGCAGCATGCCCTTTGCAGAACCTCGCTCCCATAACAACCTTCCGGAAAACCTCTCGATCATAAGCAAGATGTCCCGCGTCCGATACACCCATCTGGAGATCATCCGCCACATCCTGCACCCATCTTCTCTTTGGCTTTACTCTTCCTCTCTTCCCAGGCATATACCCCTCTATTATTGTTCTCTTCAAACTTTCGTGACGTTTCAAGTGACCAAACTATTTATATTTTCTTTGTGTTATCGTCTTCAATAGCCAACATTCTTCAATATTCAGCACTTGAAGTATTGATACATTTGTTGTTTTCTTTACCCAAGATATTCTTGGAACTCGTCTATAACATTTATATTCAAAGGTATTTATGCGCTGCTCAGCTTGAATACAATACGAATACAAAAGGCAAGATGAGCTGTCAGGCACTAGGGAATTTGTGGAAGTCAAAGGAAGTTAAACATAGAACCACACTATGGGTTTGTAATTCAAATGTTTAATAGGTACTGAATGGTTCAGAAACAGGGAGATCAACTAAAAGGAGTATTAATGAGAAATAAACACATTCCAGTGAACGAAGAAATGAGAAGAAGATGATGGTGCTGGATAGGACAAACACTGAGAAAACCTGAGGACAGGATAACTAGACACTCTTTTTTTTGGACATCCTCATGGCAAACGAAATAGTGGAAGACCTAAAACGCACGAAGAAGAGAATAACAAGACAAGAGATGAATAATATGAGAAGTTATGGAGAGAGCTGCAGGATGTAGAGTGGCTTGTCGTGGTTTCGTTGACGGCCTATGCGCTAATGGGTGATAAACCTCTTGGTTTTTGCGGAGTTCATGAATACAACTGAGTATTGGCAGGCCGCTGTTGCACCGTGGCCAGCCCGCTGTGACCAACACTCTGGATTAAGTCAGTTGGTCACACGTTCTTATAAATGGACCTCAGGTCCCAGGTTGAACCAGCCTGAAATGGTGCCAGGAAATATTCTGGGAAATAAATACGGTTTGTGTGACATTAACCACGTTTGGTCTAGACAGATCTGATGCTTGCGCCGTATACCAAATAAGTTGGTTGACCTGGAAAGAGTCGTTGCCATGTTCTTTTCTAAATGTGTATTAGGTATATCAGGATTTGTTTCAGAGCTATACGCTTCTGACAGTAAGGAAATAAGAACAAGAGGTGCAGGCGGAGAGGAAGAGCTGGTGAGAAGGAGTAGAATCAACAGCAGCAACATCAGAAATAACAAACGCAACCGCAGGCAGCAGCTGGATAGAAATCAGAATAAGAAGATATAGAAGAGGGAGAAAGGGGGGGGGGGGAGGAGGAGAAGGAAGAAGAGGAGGAGGAGAGGACGATGTGGAGTAACAGTAGAAACAAAAACAAAAGAGACGTAATAATAATACTTTCACGTAGTGAATGTTAATTACGAAGACACAAACAATAGATTGCACGATTTATTGCCTGGCATCCCTGGCCGAGGGGTTAGCAGCTTTCTCCGTAACCCCGAATACTCTCGTGGTTGACGTGAGTGCACGAGAATTGGAAGCGGTTCGAGTAGCGCCAGTGACTTATGAGAGTATGGAGCCGGTCGCTCAGAAAGTCGTGGCGTGCTGATGAGCGTAATCTAGCCTAGGAATCTTATTTAATAATAAGGAGGCTTATTTAATAATAACAATAATAACAATAAAATAATAATAATAATAATAATAATAATAATAATAATAATAATAATAATAATAATAATAATAATAATAATAAGTTTCTGTTAGCGCCCTAATATACCCCTAGATAAAAAATAGGATTGAACACATACAGTGAAACAAAACCATGCATTCTGCCCACAACACAATCAGTGATGCATTGAGTGACTTGGGTAACAACTGAGTGACTTCGGTAACAACTTTCGTATTTTCATGATGGGCCTGGAGTAACACTTACAACTGAAGATAGCTTATCGCTTACAGGCCTCCAGTGATAGCACTTGTGAGAAACCTAGACAGTAGATAATACATTAACTGTACTCTCGAGGTTATTTTTGTACGCTTGTTGTAGTCAAGAGAAATACTATCATAAGTATGGGGACGAGTGTTGGATGGGTTGAAACAGTGACACGTTAAGGTGATCACAATATGAAATGCAAACAATTAGGTATGTTTAGCCCCTGCGAAAAGAAGTGATACTAAACAGTAAACACAGTCACAATGTACATACCTTACAAAGGACTCCATACGCAGGTGAAAACATCCAAAATCAGAAACAATAAATAAATACATAATAATGGATTAATATAATAAAAACAAGTAATATAGAATACAAAGGACTACCCGATGTTTCGGTTCTAAGAACATTTGTCAAGGACAGGACAACAAAAAAGATAAACAACGAAATACAACATGCAAAATAAAATTAACACAGCTCATTGTTGACAGGTGGGAAACGGAAATGGTGGATTAAACCAGTTTAGAAAGGCGCTCTTGGGCTTCAAAAGTTTAACTACAGTTCAGCTGCCAGAGTGCCAGATAGGATGTGTGTTGCAAATGGTGTGTAAACAGTCCGATATGGATAAATTACAGGGAAGATAGCACAGTTATACCGTGGCATCAACAACATTATTGATTCCTGCTGGGTGTGTGTATCCCAGAGAGTTTATTAAGTGGCTTTCAATTTTGAGCTTAATGAAGTTGTTAGAGAAGCAAGGTTTCAATGCAGTGACCCATACATAGTCGATTCCATTATGGTTAGAAGAATTAAAATGGTTGGGGACAGGTATGTAAGCGCCTTGATTAATGTCCCTATGGTGATTCCTAAAGCTTCTTTTCGTTTGTTCCATATCTTAAGGTGATCACGGATGGAATGTATCGAGAACAGAAATGGCATGATTTGTTGCAAGCTAACCCAAGACATTAAAAATCACTGACAGAAGTCGAAATAAATGACTTCCCTGACAAAGCGTCTCGATGGTCTAGCCCTCCTGTCTCACAAACGACATCCGATGTAGGATGAGCTAACAATATTGGATGTGTGGTGACAGCAATTAGGTGTAGAAATTCAAAGGGGAAAGTGAAAGCTAATGAGAATAAATCAAGGAAGTGATAACACGATCTCCTTTGGTGAAACTTAACCTCCAGAGACAGAATCGTACACCAGGTTAAGTAGCAATATAGACAAAGGGTATGGAACAGATACATACAAAAGAATAAGAATACAGAAGATTAGAGAAGCTTTTATAACACTAGTAAATTTGTGGAAGTCAAAAGAAATTAAGCTCATCTCCGAACTGAGAATATTCAGTTCTAACATTAAAACAATAGTACTGTAAAGATGAGAAACACGGAGAAAACATACCACAAATAAACTAAATACGTTCATTAACTGGTGCCTGTAAAAATAGAAGGAATAAAACGATATGAAAGAATCACCAACGTGGAGCTTATGGAGACAACGACACATGTAAACCAAGAGGCGAAGAAAAGAGACGCTGGCTTTTGGATAGAGAAAGCATGGAGAGAACACGAGAGTAGTATAACTAGAAAGACGTTTGTACGAAATCCACAGGACAAAAAAGGAACAGGGGAAGACCTAAACATGGAGAAGAGAAGTAGAAACAGAAATGAATAAAATGGAGAGGACCATGAAGCAGCTGTATGGGATAGCTAAGGATTGGAGGTCTTGGAGTAAGTTGGCTGAGGGCTTATGGCCCAATGGAAGATAAAGGGTGTAAGAAGATGCAGTCATGAGATATACAATAAAAGCTATGGGTGGGAATTGACAGACGACAGAGTGACGGCAGAGGAAACATCAGACGACAGAAATATTGAAAGCTATACATGCACAGAAACGACGTTTAAGTGTCACGGCCATGGGAAAAAGGTATACGAGTGTACAGTAACAGCAAACGGGATAACCCGTGTGAGTGGAAAAGTGAGTTGATCCGCTTTCAGGAATCCCTGTGCAGTCGAAATGCGGTAAAATGCCGTCATCGTCGATTTTTTTCAACAACTAATGAAATGCGATGATAGCGTAAACAAAGAAAAAAAAACGTTTCGCATACTCTATTCCACGAACAATAAACGATTGCTCAATTATAGTGATGCGTTAGCTTTAAGTCCCTGCTAATCACTGGTATCGTAATAGACTGCAATGGCAGGGGCATATAAAAAGAATGGAAGATAATAGGGAAACAAAACTCGCTTACACTCAGGAAATAAATGAACATAGACCTCCAAGGTAGACCAAGAAGACGGTGTAGAGATAATATATATACAAACCTACAAGCATTTGGAATCAACGACTGGCAAGAGAAGGTCCACCAGAGAGACGAATGGAGACGGGTTGTATCTGCAGCAGAGAACCTCAATGGCTCGGAATGCTGAAGAAGAAGAAGAAGAAAAAGAAGAAGAAGAAGTTAGCAACCAGGCGGTTCCAGTTGGTTATGTGTAGGGTTGCCAGATACGTGGGTACAAAAAGGACATAATAAGACACAAAGGAGGACAAAGGAGGACATAATAAGATAAAAAGGAGGACAAAGGAGGACATATTGAATGTTTCATTTAAATCGTTCCAGATTACACCCATAATCAGAACAATTTTATTACAATAGCTGCCAATAAATGTTTTATCATAGCAAGTGGTTGGTTTACAGAAAGAAAATATTCTTTCACAGCAGAAAACAGCCTAAACAGCCTCTCACCAGCTGGAAACAAACTGAGCCATCTAGTTTTAGAGTGATAGAGTAGTTGCTGATAGTTAATGTTGACATAGTCACAAAAATCCTTTAAAGTTTCTGTTCTGACAGTGTATATAGAAAAGTAACAGAATGTATTCAAGACAATAGATTCAACGTCAATCTGCATTAAATCTGCACTGTGTTGGATGCAGTTGTGCAGGAAATGAGCAGAACATCCAACGCCTACTAATGGCTTGCCCAAAGCTTCCTTCAAATGCGAGAACACATTTCTAACTTCTCGTCTGTTAATGCCTCCAAAATTCCCATTGGCATTGTCACCAGCAAAAGCAATACACTTGGAGTACAAATAATGTTTTTGGAGTGTTCTCAAAATATACTGTGATATAGTTTCTGAGGTTTCATTTGGTGTGTTATCTAACTCGAGAATTTTAGTTTGGATTCCATCTGCTTTCCAGTCAAAGTACCGAACAACGATCGGAAATATTTTCTGCGAACCGTGATTGCTAACATCTGTCGAAAGACCGAAACATGAAATACCACTTACAGATTTATCCAATTCATCAACAGTGTGGGGGGGGGGGGTGGGGGGGGGGGGAAGGGGGGGGGGGGCAATCACCTGTTTTATTATTGCTTCAGTCTCTGTTTTTGCACAAGCAATATTTTTAGCAATTTCTAAATCTTCAAATAATGTGTGCATCAAACAAACTGTGCAGGTCATCGAATGGTTAGACTGATAATGACAAACTGAATGAAATGCCAAAGTTGCTTCAGCCGCATGCGCTTTCAGCAACACATGTGAGTATTAAGGCTTTAAAAAAGACGTCAGTGTGCTAGATGACGCTGACACTTTGATTAGGTTTCTATGTCTCTCACTGTCAACATGGCTCTCCAAGTCAGTAGTTCCTTTGTTGGCAACGGACAAGTAACTATCGCAAATCGTACACTTTGACTTTGCCTCATTCTCCTTGCGTCCTTCAACGAAGCATGGAAACTTATTTTTCATAGTGTTCGAGAATTTACATATTATCTTTGTAGAAGCCATTTTCATAAACATAGATGGCAAAAATTATAAATTAAAAAAAAAAAAAAATTTTAAGTGGCGTCTCTGCTACCGAAACCGGAAATAACATTAACATTTTGACCAAAGAGACTACAGCATTGTTAGTGTTGCCGAATAGAGCAACAGTTAGATTCAAATTATACAAATAATTAGTGTTTCACACTTTGTATATATAGGAAAATTAAATAAATATGATTAAACAATGGGTTGTAATAAAGAATGTAAACACACGGTAGAGTGTAGATACATTGTAAGTTCTAAACACAATACATAAAAAAATGGTAACATAAAATATTAAAAAAGCTGGACATTTTAAAGGTTTTTAGCTTTGCCTGCCGGACGGAGGACATTAGCCTAAAAAGGAGGACATGTCCTCTCTTTGCCGGACGTCTGGCAACCATAGTTATGTGCAAACAAAATTCGTTGAAAATTTGAATTTACCGCGAGGATAACAGATGTTTCACATTCGAACAATACCCGTGACTATGTGTTTTAGGCTAATTGTTTCAGCTCAAGCATAATTCATTTAGTCACTTCAGATGATACATAACTCCGCAGTATCACCTTACGAGTGCAGCGAAATATACCAGGCAATCAATCTTGCAGCATATTGTTTGTATCCTTTATGTTTAAATCCACTAAGGAAATACATTGTTTTAAAAGGGAGAACGCCAGACAAGTGGAGAGATTCAATTATCTAGCAATAATGACCAACAAGACTACAGACCTGATCGAGGCAAACCAATACCACCCACGCTTATTGGTATGGGACATAATGACTATGTCAGTGGTTCTCAACCGTTGGGGACTTTTAGGGTTTCCGGCAGGGGGGGGGGGGGGGGGGGAGAGATAAAGATTATTTCAAGATCGCGTTAATACAAGAACCGATAACTTGATATTGTTTTTCCCTTCATACTTTACGGTTCTGTATGTCTCACTCTTCTAAAATTCAATTTATAAAGTAAGTAGACCCACAAATCATGTTTTATGTGGACGTCTAGACTTGTTTTAGTATGTGCTATTAAATTTAGCTTCCATTATTACGTATACTGTGTAGTGACAGGGACGGGGGGATTTTTAGGAAGGAAATACGAAAGGTCTGGTCTGTCCGGTCTCTGTCCGTTTTAACCGGTCTCTGTGGCTAAGGGCTTGCGAACGCGGTTTGTGAGCCCGTATACCCGGGTTCGAAACACGGCGGTGCTGTTTTTTTTTTTGTCGAAAAAGTATAGGAGCCGGTCGTTCAGAAAGCATGGCAAACTACTGAACGTAAAATTTGTCCATGAATCACGAACAGCGAAAATGTTGGGTTGACTGCTACGTCCTGTGAACGACATGCAACTTAATTTTTAAATACGAAAGGGGGGGGGGGGGTGAGGTTCTGAAATATGGTGAAGGAGGGCACGGGCCAAAAAAGGTTGAGAACCACTGGACTATGTGATGTTACCAGATCATTCATAAAAAAAATTAAGACAAAAGATAATTGATAAATTATCATAAGATAAATCAAACCTACACGGCCTATCAACAGAGGATATTCTTGAACTTGTTTCAAGTGTGATACTATTTATCAGTATATTTAGTAGAAAAGGAGATATGCTAACCTGCATTACCACAATCCCTACTACCGGGCCAGGTCTTAGTCAGATATGACTGAGCTATCGTACGACAGTAGACGGTACTACCTGCTTTCTGTTTTGCCCAATGTTGGGTGGCGGTCACCAAACCCGACACTCCACATTGTGCCAACGGCTTCGGGCGGAGGAGTGTAATTGGGAGGGTACACGCCTTACCCTAGTGCAAGGAAATCAACCTGAAGACTAAATGTCATGGCAGGGCAGACCAGACCCTAAACCCTTAGTCGGCAACTGATCTAGGATGGAAGCTCCGACAGGCGGACAGCTAGAGCATTGCTTTGCTGATCCGGCTTGCCTTCAGCTTGCCTTGTTCTAGGCGTACTGATGTTACATTTCCTCTAGAGTTAACTAAGCAAGCCGAGAGAAGGATCGTGTTGCATGGGCAACACATGGTCTCTAAACTTAGCCTAGGCTTTGTGTTACGGAGAGGTATAACTCCATTTTACAAACTATCGTCTGTCAAGACAACACGGTACAAACCAACAACCACTATGGAAAAGACCTAACTCAGGTTTAGTTCACCATCATTATAAAGTGTCATCTCCGCAAAGAAGGTCGTCTGTAATGAGCTTCGAACACTCTATATCCTCAGTCTTCGTGGTATTATCATATAATCATTTTACAGTCCATCCCTGTGTGTTTTCCACGCACACGGAAACATTCTACACTCCCCCTCACCTTCACCTCTAGCATATCCTTGAACTGCGCACTGTGACATTTTATATGACCGAAGTCCCTTCTGTGTTGTCTCCACCTTGAAGATGCAGAAGGGCTCGTATGTTCCATGATGCACACGAGTTATGCCGACGGTAGCACAGCTACTGGCAGGGTCTCTGATGTCAGGCAGGTCAAGGGGTAGGAACCAGACGAAGATCGTAAACCTGCTGCCTTGTAAGAAGACAAGGAAGAAGTCAAAAGCAAGGGAAAGTAAACCTGAAACATCACTTGTCGAAGTCGGATGTACTTAGCCACAGGCTTGGCGAGACAGTGCAACGCAATGTATCAAATGATGTCACATGACTGAACTATCTTATTAGTCTGCCGTTGACTGATCTCATTCAGTCATATTTTCTTAACCTCTAATTTGTTGTTGTTGGTGTTGTTGGTGTTGTTGTTGTTGTAATACTTCATTATTTTCTTCGCCTGTTATGACATTCTTCCCCTTTGCCAATAGCCACATTTAGAAAGCTTGCCTTGCATCTTCAGACTGCTCATTCATTGTTCATATGTCTGCATCATATAGTAATGTAGAATAATCATGTTAGTTTGTGACAGAGTGTGAGCTATAGATAACTCTGTAATGAAATCACAACTCGGTTATAAGCGTTAGATAAAATACGCGTGACACAGCACAAACATGAACGTAACTCTAGACACAATCAGTCGTTACACTAGCTTACTGTGGCTTTGTTCTGGCTATAACTCCTACAATCCAATTTGTTGTTACTTTAACCCATTGTATTCCAGGTGTCAAACCCCAGCCTCTCAACGATAATCCGCCAGGGACAATCCAGCTGAGAACCATCAAAGAAGAGGAAGGCAGGGACAATTCTGGACTGACAACATCAAGGAGTGGGCAGGCTGATGTATCTCCGCGGTGCTGGGGACAGGGATCAGTGGGGGTCACTGATTGCTAAAACCTCCATCATGACCCACCTTAGGGGTCAGAGGGTCAGATTACGATGATGATCCCAGTTGTTAACCCGGTCTCTGCGAATCAGTACTCAATACGGTGATTAGACATACCTATACCATACACTATGTTCTTGGTTTCTTCTGTCCCAGTCAGCCATTAAATTAACTCAGTCTATGTGTAGCAATACTTAGTACGGAGGTTAGACACATGTGTACCACACACACGCTATGTTCATGGCGTCTTCTGTCTTGGTCAGCCATTGATGTAACCCACTAATTATTAAAGTTAGTTGCAGGTCTTTTATAAGACGTCATAATAAACCCCTGCATTTTTAACTGTTTATAATTTACTAGGCAAGTTTACGTTCAGTAGTATGTCATTGCTTCCTGAACGACCGACGCTTGTATCATTGTTAACAATCAACACACGGCGGTCTGCTTCAAAATCTCTTGCAGCTGATTTCAAACGCAGTATGTGAAATTGCGAATCGCATTAGTTACCCCTTCGTCATAGACGCAGCCGTCCTAAATGCTATTTCAAATGAGTCCTGAAATTGTGCAGATGACAGATGAAAGAAGAAACAAAAGGCAAGATAAAGAACAATATTATATAATACATAAAGAAATAGTAAACAAATGTAAAGAAGTTAAAGCAATCTGGCTGAATCAACAATGTACAGTGTTTGGGACCACCCGTGGACAAGACTCACACGTTCTATGTATCAACAAATAAATATCCGGCACGGAGAGGGTCAGCACTTGAACTGATACATGCCATTAGAGAATGCAAGATGTGGAGTTCATGATCACCCACGCCAGTCGGCAAGGCACTTGATGATGATGATGAAATATATCCTGATGTAATGACCTGTCACCTGGTTCATTGTGTTTATCTTTCATTAGAAAGTTTGCTAAGGCGTAGTCTATCTTTCAGCTACAATCGTCTGTGAGTCATTGCATTTTTCGTTCTAAAGCCCTGGATATCGTTGACTTCTCGTCCTTGACCTGGGGATGTGAATTACAAGTACCTCACATGTTGACGAGGGACACTGGCAACAGGGAAATCTAATCCACACACAAAAACCAGTTCGGTGCACTAGAAGTAGTGGCTCGTGTTTGGACTACGGTTGAGTTCAAAGCGAACGACAGCAAAATAATAATAATAATAATAATAATAATAATAATAATAATAATAATAATAATAATAATAATAATAATAATAAAATCTCATGCATCATTGTTCTGACGGGGGATTAAGAAGTTGGAGTTAAAATTTTTAACTAATGGCTGTTTACGGAAACTGGGATAGTTTGATGGCACTGTGGAACTCTTAAAGTTCCAATTTCATTACAATTTGTGTATGATCGTCAAAGTAGTTTAGGAAGAAAAGTAATGGAAATCATCGCTCCTGGCAGAAGCAGCAGGGCTCGATCAACAGGAAGGTGTACGCAGGACACTGAAAATACCATGAGCACGACAACTCACGAGGCATGAGTACTGGTAAATGGTCGAGTATCTTTCCGACAGGCTGGGTGAGTGCGACGTTCTGCAATGTGGGTCTTGTCACATGACTATGCTCCTTGATACTTTGAGCATTCTGCACTGGAATCTATAAGAGGCGTTCAGTTGAAATCCGTTCGTGCCGCACCGCGCGTAATTGCGTACGTTGAACATGATCATGTCATAGGCATATGATATAATGACCAATAAATAAACGAGCAAGTGCTTATCGTCCCATGATGCATAGGTTCTGTTTTTGACCGTTGAGAAAATGGCCGGGTTGATCCAAAATCTGTCCAAAGAAGCTCAAAGAGCGGTGATTCAGTTTCTTTCATTTGCAGGATGTCGACCAGTGGACATTCATCGAAGAATGCTGGCAGCGTACGGTAACAAATGTGTGTGGAAGACAATAGTGACAGACTGGGCACGAATGTTTCGGAAAGGACGTCAGTTCACGACAATCTTCGACGGCCAGGTCAAGCGCATGTTGTTGCAACAACAACAACAAAAAAAAAATCGCCAAAATTGATGCAGCAGTACAACTCTGTATTTATTGCAATCCCAAAGAAATCAGGAACCTTGGAATGTGATCAACATAGAACAATTAGTATAATGAGTCACATCACAAAGATTTTGCTAAGAATTATCATGCAAAGAGTGAGGAAGAAGATACAACCTGAAATAGGGGAAGAACAATGTGGGTTTGTAGAAGGAAAGGGTACAGTAAATGCTGTGTATATGCTGCGAACAGTTATTGAACTTGCTATAGAAGTAAACAAGGATATACATCTTTGCTTTATTGACTAAACAAAGGCTTTTGATAGAGTTAGACATGTCAACATGGTGGATATGCTTGCAGATCTACAAATTGATGGGAAAGACATTAGACTTATAAAAAACATATATTGGAAACAACAAGCTGCAATAAGGATTGATAATAAAGTGGGACAGTATCAGCCAATTAAAAGGGGTGGTAGGCAGGGATGTGTGATGTCTCCAGATCTGTTTTCCCTATACAGTGAAAATATTTTCAGAAATGTAGAGGATTAAAATGGAATCAGCATTGGAAGACGAAACATCAATAACATTAGATGTGCAGATGATACAGTATTAATTGCAGACAATGCGCAGGACCTGCAACAATTAGTAGATGCGGTTGTTGTACACAGTGAGCAACTGGGGTTAGAATTAAATTGTAAAAAGACTCAGGTTATGGTCGTCAGTAGGAAGGAAAAAGTGCCACGATGTAATATACAAGTAAATGGAAATATTCTTCAACAAGTGAATCGGTACAATTATCTTGGAACAGTCATAACATCTGATGGGAGATGCCTTGAAGAGATTAGAGCAAGAATCGCCATGGCGAAAGTAGCCTTTAGCAAGATGAAAAACATTCTTACCAATAAAAAGATGTCAATTGAAACGAGAAAAAGAGTGTTGATGGGATACATAGAGCCTGTTCTTTTGTATGGATGTGAAACTTGGACAATGGGCAGTCAAGCTGAAAAACATCTGATGGCTGCAGAAATGTGGTTTCTGAGGAAAATGCAAAGAATACCATGGACAGACAGAAAAACCAATGACCAAGTACTACAGGAGACAAATGAACATCATAAACTGATTAGAGAAATTAGACGTACACAGTCAAAATGTTTTGGAATTGTTATGAGAAGAAATGGATTGGAGAACTTGGTGACAACTGGCAAGATCGAAGGAAACAGACCAAGAGGCAGACCGAGAGGAAAATACCTGGATGGCTTGGCCACATGGCATGGACGAGACAGGAACACTGAGCTGATCCACGACACTGGTGATCGAGTGAAATGGCGAGTCATGACCGCCCACGCTTTCCGGCATGGCACATGATTGATTGATTGATTGAGTACAGATGAACCGTATTCGAAGCATACGTTCGCTAGCGAAAGAATTTGATGTGTCAATTGGGACAATTCAAAAGGTCGTTCGTAAGAAACTGCAATATCGGAAGGTGTGTTCACAGTGGATACCACGGATGTTGACCGCCACCAAAAAGAGGAATACATGGGATGGTGTTTCAACCACTTGCTGCGTTACAGAGTGGAGTGTGATGCATTTCTCTTCCGCATTGTGACAGGCGATGAATCATGGTGTCGCCACTTTCAGCCGAGCAGCAAAAGAGAGAGTATGCAATGTAAGCATGCAGGATCACCAAAAGCCAAAAAAAATTCAAGTTACAGGTTTCGGTTGGTAAGGTTATGCTGAGCGCATATTTTGACCATGGAGGGCTATTGTTGGCCGACTTTAAAGAACCTGGTGTCAACATCAACTCTACCCACTACTTGTCAACACTAGACAAGCTGCAAAAAGCCATCAAGAATAAACGACCCAGCATGCTTTCTCGCGTTGTGACTTTGTTGCACAATAATGCTCGTCCGCATGTCGCAAAGATTGTGCAGGAAGCATTAGCAAGGAAGAAGTGGGAAATTCTGCAATATCCAGCCTATAGTCCTGATTTGCCACCATGTGATTTTTATTTGTTCGCACCTCAAAAAAAAAAAGAAAGCTCTGAAGGGGCAAAGATTTCACACTGATGCAGACGTAATGAACACGGTAAACACTTGGTTCAGTGAGCAACCACAATTCTGTTTTTGCGGACGGCATTCACCGCCTACCTAAGCAATGTCTGATTGTCTGAATGCCTACGGCGACTTCCCCTGACCAACCCATGGTGCTTAATTCATTCAAAATGAATGCTTTGTTTAATTCTAACACGCCTGTTAATGTTTCTTTCATGCTTTTGTAATAAAGCCATTGGAGCGGGTTTCAAATGAACGCCCCTAATAATTTCTGTTGTTGTAAATTTAAAAAAAAAATCTTTTTCTGTCATTGTCCGGGTTTAACATTGGCAGCATAGTGGTGGTAGAAAGACTGTGTTGTAGAGTGCCTTGTTAGTAGTATCTTCCGATGCGAGTTTGTTGCCATTCTTGAATAAACAGAATGACGACAGTTAGTCAGTCACTTGGCGAGCGCGCATCCACCTTTGAAAATAAATGTTACAGACGAGAACTAAACTTTCATTCAACGGAAAGAAGAACACACATATCAATGTAACAAGAACTCAATAGATTTATCAGTTGTTGTTGTCTTCCACTTAAGGTCTTTAGGTGTCGTGGGGAGAAGTAAGTGATGTTCCAGCGCCTGTGACTAGCTCCTTTTCCTGCAATTTTCGCCATAAGTCGTGAGCAGTAGTGTCTAGGATCAAGTGATTTCCCCCAACAGTTTGCACAGGTTTGCACCGGTTTGCTAGATCTGCCATTGGTTCCTTACCTACAGTTTTATTAGTAAGACAAATAAAAAACTAGAGAGATGAAATATACTCCTATGTTTGTTGCTTATCCCTTACGGGACGTTGCAGTCAACACCAGCATTTTTCAGCTGCTGTTGATGTACTAGGCAATTGTTACGTTCAGTAGTTTGCCATTTGCCATTGCCAATATCCTGGACACGCAAAAAAGACTTGATAGTCTAGACAAGATAATTATGGATGAAAGTATACCGACGAGGCAGAGTAGAGGAGGATCACAACGTAGATGGATTGAAGATCTGGTAGACAATTTACTGACGGCAGCGACCAACAGAAGCAGGATGCCTGGCTGGTTATAGCGAGACATTTCGAAAGCAGTTCTCCACAGGACAAGTACCTTAATAATCTACTCCCTCTTCTCTTCCTCCATTTACCTCAGTGAAGTGTAAAGGGGGTGGGGGGAATGGGGGGGGGCGGGGCGGGGGATGTAAAGATCTATTATGCCCCCTTTCTAAGCTGGTATTCATTTTTCTAAGGATGTTCTTGATACCATCACTCCATCTCTTACGTGGTCTTCCCCTTGCTCTGTATCCATTTTATTTCTTCAATGTGGCTTTTTGTGGTAGGTGGTACCAGGGCATTCTTCTGAGGTGGCCAAACCATTTAATCTGTTGTTATTTACTGAATTGCAATACTGGTTTCAGATCTAGTGGTCGTCTAATTTCCTCATGTCTAATTCAATCAAACACAGTTACTCCCGTGACTCATCTCTGTTGTTATGATTTTGCGCTCGATAGTTGCAGTAACAGTCCATGTTTAACTTTGGTTAGCATAATTTCGGCAAACAATAGTTCCTATAAGATTTGCTTTGGTACCTATAGATATCTTTCCTTTCTATGCGGCACAAGCGTCAATTGTCGTCTCAATACCTGGTTTCCATTTGCACAACGCGTGTTGATTTCTATATCCATTACTCCGTCTGAAGTAAAAATTGACCTTAGATATTTAAATTCGCTGATTAGACGCCTTAATGATGACTTGGATTTATTAATACATTCTATGTTCACAAGGACTGTGAAACGATATTGCACTTTTAACTCTTCATCGTCTTGGAGCCACTTTCAGTGCCATGTCGATGCCGTTTATGGCGCCACACAACAACTACATCAGTCTAGAATGTTATAGAATAAATAATAGAAGTTCTAAGGTTTAGAATCACCATGTGACATTTGAATTGATAATGGGAGCACGTATTCAAAAGTAATTTTAAGAGTTAAACTTGTGACCTGAGGACGATTGACTTATACTGATAATCCACTCCTGAAGTGTTGTTATCTTCCTTACTTAACTAATAAAAAAAAACTTTCTTGATTGTCGTTACGTTATGAATGTTAACATTGCGATAAGATTAATTGGATTAAAATAAACTGAAAAAATTGGATATGCAAATTAACATGACAGTCTCGGAACGAGTTCACTTGAAAGATTAGGTGCAGAAATGGTTGCACATTTTTATTTGTCTCTAGTGTTTATATTAAATTTAGTGTTTCTTACACTACAGACAATCTTTATTTAAAACGTAGTCGTTTTGTGTCGTTAAATAATTTTATTTGATTGTGTGCTTTTTCAAGAGACAGGATCTACGCGTATTCTGTTTAGTGTATTCTGAAATGTAGTAAGTTATAAAATAAAATATTTCAGATTTCAGTATTGCGGAAGAGCCCTTAGAAAAATGAACAACAACATCAGAAATCATTTAATCTTTCAGCAAAAAACGTATATTAGTGTTTTAATTACAAACACTGGCTGTCTTCACAGGGCCGCATCATTAGGAATCAACCCCCATATTTATACAATAGTTTTTACCGAATGACCTACCAATCAGCCACACTTATACTCCACCGTTCTAGTAAAACTACAGGTAATGGACCTATTTTCTCATGAGTTTAAGAGGCAAGAAGGTCAACTTCATTGCACCAGGTTTCATCCCATATGGCTCAGTCTCTTTCCGCAGGGCAACCTGATAAAGCGTCGCACAAACTCCGTAGTTCCAGCGAGACCCTCAGGAGTCTCCGAGAAAATTGTATTCGTGAACCGAACGACATATCCCGGAATCTAACCCACAACCTTCGAAGCGTGAGACAGGCGGGTTGGCCACTTGGCCACGGAGACCCCGTTCCCACCATGAGGTGTGTGGATATATGGTGCCAGACCTATGTTTGTAGCGACAAAGGTCAGTCCATGGGTGATGTAGTCAGTACCACAGCGGCCACTTGTACTGTCTATAACATGCCTTGGTACCCAGTCTGGGCTGGCTAGAACTGTGCGCCCGGGTCAATTATACAATACATCCGTCTAGATGGGGATAGATCATATGGTCACAGGACAGGCAGGCAGGCAGGCAGGCAGGCAGGCAGGCAGGCAGGCAGACGAGCAGATAGGCAGGGTTGTCTCTGGGATATAATTTACATTGCGTGGTAATTTATGCATGTCCCATCACATCCCGTCCCATGGGACTTTCCAATGGGATTCCCATGAGAATAACATCCCCATGGTCAAGCCTGGCAGGCTTGTCCATGGGACATATTTTTCTGTCCCACCCAATGGTAATTTATGCATGTCCCATCCCGTCCCATCCCGTACCATCCCATCCCTACACTATTCAGAGAATCACCCTTTTGTTCCATGGGATTCCCATGGCCAGGCCTGCAGATAGGCAGGCCGGCAGAAAGGCAGACAGACAGGCAGACAAACAGGCAGGCAGACAGGCAGGCAGGTATAAAGGCAAGCAGAGAGGCAGGCAGAACGATAGACAGACAGGCAGAGAGGCAGGTAGACAGGCAGACATTCAGACAGACAGGCAGGCAACCAGACTGGCAGCCAGACAGACAGGCAGGCAGACAAGCAGACAGACAGACAGGCAGGCAGACAGACAGACAGATATGCATACATACATACAGACGGACGGACAGATAGACAGACAGGCAGATAGACAGACAGGCAGGTAGACAGGCAGGCAAGAGTGCTAGCTGCGCGGCTAGTGCTTTCAGTACGCATTGTCTTTGTTTACACAAAAGCTCAACAATATTGTACGCTGCTACACTTTGATATGGGAGCTGCAGTGGCCCAATGACTAGACGGCTAGCCTACCAGCCCTGTGTTCTTGCGTTCGAATCCCTTTTGAGAGTTGTCATTTTCCTTGACTAAAAATCGGTACCAGAAAATGTGCTGGAAAGTAAAGGTGCCTGACATGATAGTGGCTACGTCACGTATCACGTGGTGATTCGTGCCAAGAAGTGGGGCTTTAACCATATACCCAAAGCGCAGTCAGGCATTAAAGGGTTCCTATATCTTTACTTACAATCTGACAAGAGCTTGTATGCAATATGAATTCCATAGTTAGTGAACCGGATGTGAAATCATTACCTATAATTTCTTGCAGTGATCAGTGGTTTCGATAGGAAATAATTAATTATGAATTCACAATGATTAATAATTTCGACGTAACAAAATCAAAACACGAAACAAAGCATTCCCTTTCTGAATTTAAACACAGAAGCCACAAACAATATAGTGCACGATTTATTGCCTGGCATAATTTTATGAAGTGTAAAAACATCAACTATAATTTCTTGCAATCATAAGTAACTTCTGTGTCAAAGAATTAATTATAATTCCTTGTGATTATTAATATTTTTATGTGAAATAATGTTCGTTGTTAAATAATTAGCTACCGTTTCTTTAAATCTTTGGTAATTACAAATGAAACAATAAATAATAATTTCTAGTAACAATTAGTTATTTTCATGTGACATAATATTCGTCCCTAATTAGTTATAATTCCTTGAAATGATTAGCAACTTGGAAATGAAATAACAAACCATAATTTCTTGAAATGATTAGTATTTTCGAAGTGAAATAATTAACAAGTACTTGAAATCACACTGAGAATAACAGCACCAACGGATTCTTTCATTCAGAAAAACCACACATAGGTCAGCAACAGAGGCTCTTTCTCTTTATGTCCACATGCAGAGTCGCAGGAATTTGTGCACTAATAATTGTAAATAATGTCTCCAAAAGTCAGATTATGTACCCGTCTGTCACATGGAATATAGCAGCCATTTGGAAACACTGAGGAAAGGGGCCATATTTTGGAGATTATTATAGGCGCAAGGATAAATACTCAAGAATGGTGGCAATCACGACCTTGTACTTCACAGTTTGGTGTATATATTTTACATGCTCGCTCGGTAAGTTGTGGCTGTGTTTGTGTGTGTGCGTGTGTGTGTGTGCGCGCGCGCATGCGTGCGTGCATTTTTTAAATCCATGTCTACTAATGTCTATTATCGTTTTAAAAAAAGCCATGTTACCTTACATCCTTGTAATAATTATCACTTTCTTTCTTTTTATTTTCTTTCTTTTTCTCCTCCTCCTCCTCCTCCTCTCCTACTCTCCTCCTTATCCTCCTCCTCCTCCTCCTTCTCCTTCTTCTTCTTCTTCTTCTTCTTCTTCTTCTTCCTACTCCTCCACTACCCCTCTTGTGCTTTCCCTTTCCCTTCTTCCTCTCCTTCTTCTAACCTTTCATTTCTCACTGGAGCGTAGTCCCTCAACTAACACCCCCCCCCCCCCCAGCACTGCTGTTGTTGATAGCCGATTACTAGCGCTCTATAGCAACAATAAACATCGTATCAAAGACACTGACGCGGGCCTCTCATTTCTCTCTGAAACAGTGAATGCTGTGCGTCGGTTCCAACTCTGGTCTTTAGTAATAGGCGATGGAGTGAAATCCCCTGCACTAAGAACCCAAAACTAAATAGACATGGAACTAATGCCCCTTCTAGCGAGAATTAACACGCCCAGATAGTCAAGACTCCGCTGTTGATGGTTAAACGATCATTTATAAATTACTAAACATGATATCGCATTGAAACCTGGTCAACTTACTCACACACAGAGAAACGTTTTAACAGCTTTTATATGCGGTGTCAGCGAAGAATTCTTGGCATTATTAAGTGGAAAGATAAGATCATAAATACCGAAGTATTGGAAAGATCCGGTTGTATGACGGTTTGTTTCATGCTCAGCCTTCGTAGACTTAAATGGGTGGAACAGATTAGGAGGATGGACAACGGTAGAGTACCAAAGAATATCTTTTCTCCTCTCCTGCGGTAAACGATACAAAGATGTGTGTAAGCGGGACATGATTGATACAAGCATTGATAATACACCTTGAGAGAAAGTCACCGCTGATCCCTGTTAGTTTTGAGTCTACCAGAACCGCTGCCAATTGCCATATCGCAAGTCGTCCTTTCTCAAGCATTATGCCATGGAATCTCATCTGATTGACTCAGGATAGGAACATGAACTGGCTCATTGAAGAAAACGTTGTAACAATGACTTTAGGAACTCACTGGCGAACATGGAATGAAGTACAACGCTCAATAAAACCCCAACCACTACGTCTGTTTCTTACCAATGAACCATCGGTGTAGATGACTATGTCACCTTGATGTGTGTTACTCTGGATCAGCTGTTGCACTTCAAGCTCAGTGCGGTCCGCTACCCATACTCTGCACTCACGACCCAGTGTTATTATTACATTGTGCCAGTCTGTCATGATTTCCGGAACTTCAATCCTCTCTTTTTTCACGATTGATGGTTTCTAGATTACACACCTGATGTATAGATAGTTCTGCCTGTGCCATTCAGGACCTGTCTCATCTTAATCTATGACCCTTGATAATATCCATGGCTTCATGCAGGGGGTGATCCCTATCTGCAGCAACTCTCAGGTACCATTTGGCCTGAAGGACCTTATGCCAATCCGCCATTGTTGGTAGCGCCAGGATATGCCTCATGCATATAATTGGTGTGTCCTTTGTGCACCCCAAAATCATCCGCATGGCTGCTTATAGAAGTAACAGAAACATGTAGAGACTAAAGGACACACTATACAGCAAAAATTTAAAGCTGAAGTTACCAACCTGGATTCGACCCTGTCACGTCCAAATGAATCAATATTGTTCGAAGCGAGCTAATGGGGGAAAAAGATATCTTCATGGGCAGTTTACGGCAAATGAATATTAACAAATCGAATGGAGCTTAAGAAGGCAAATGGAGACAAAGAAGTCAAAGGAAATCCTTGAATGCGGGCATTACCTATTGGACTGGTTAGGGTATTACTGCACCTTCCGCAGAGGGCAGGCAACAGTTGAGGACGTGTTGATGTTTATATCGTGACATCAAAAAGACCCATGACCCACAGATTAGGTTATGGGTTTATCTGGTCTTATCGAGCCCCAAGGTTCTATCAGAGTTTCACGTTTACTTCAGATGCTACAATTGTGGTCAGTAAATAAAGTGCTCTTTCCCCTGCTTTGATTCGTACTGGGTGTTAGTTAGTTAGTTAGTTAGTTAGTTAGTTAGTTAGTTAGTTAGTCACGGTTCCAACTTCACAGCAACGGGTCGTCCCCATTGTGCTCCGTTCCTGTGCCAGTGAATCTCACACAAAATGCTCCTCACTGCCCCACGTGAAAAGTGGAACAGACAGGAGTCTCGACACACCGACAGCCCGCACAGGTATACTTTGCAAAAGGCTGCTCGCTGCCAGAATGCCAACACAAAAGTCAGCCACGAAATATACAGTTCATCGTCGATGGAAGCGGCAGTCACTAGAAAACCAGCAGCCACACATTTCTGCATAAAGTAACCCAGTTAATTCAGCGACAGGCCGTGCGTCATTTTTCCGAACATGTAGTTCACTCAACAAACAACCGCGGACAGATGGAAAAGCACTCCACACGAAATTCGCTGCTCACAGTGTCGCTCCACGCACTCAAATAAGTAGCAGGGCGGCGGAACCATGCACTATAGTCCAACATGAGGAAAATGTGTATTCAAATCGTAGCCACAAGCATTAGCACTACCGAAGCTTTAACAGTTCAAACCGCCTATTCTCCATCTTGGGTACCGAAACTCGTATTGGGTGCATACGACACTAACCCAAAATTCGTAAAGACCAATCGTTACTCGTTGGTTAATGAAGCCAGTTTCATACCGGCCGCCTTTACTTCCCAGAAGTGTCCTGGCAGACATTCTAGGTTTGGTCGACCGGGGAGCGCAGGCCAATGAAATATAATTTTGCTTTAGTCGGGAAAAAATTTCGCCTCAGTCGGGAGAAATTTCGCCTCAGTCGGGAGAAATTTCGCCTTAGTCGGGAAAAATGTCGCCTCAGTCGGGATTCGAAGACATGAACAGCGGACCCGCAGGCAAGCGTGCCAGCCACAGCGCTACCTGTCCTGCCACATTGAACGTGGTTATATTATAAACGAATTGCGTGTTATAAACAATAAAGTGCTAAGCCCTGATTCCTGCGTAACGTGATAGATGATTACTTCATAAGAGGTTTGGTAACTTATGGGCAATAAAACTAAGTGAAGATAGCCGAATGACAGTTTTATCTGCAGCTCTGATAAAGGTCTCATATATCCATTCACGCACGGCTGTCGCAGTGTAGTTGAAGCGGTTGGTCTCACCACGAAACATGTGACACGCAATATTATCATCAACAAGGGACTTGCCATCTGGTGTAGGCGTTCATGTCTCTCCACAGATCTCGGTCACACAGTATAGACCTTATAAAAAATGCATAATGTTTTAGAATGCGGTTCATAGTCATCATCACCATCGCATCTTGTTCCTCTTGTACCTTGCGTTGAATCATAAACGGCGGGAGAGTGCCCGTGGTGTAGGCTGGGAAACCGTGTCAGCGAAGTCATGTGCCACGGGGCTCTGGCTCGCTAGGGGGAACGGACTCCTCTTGGTCAGATTTTACTATTCTACACCTGCGACTGCTCGCTCCGTGACGAAGAAGTTATGGTCGCAGTTCGTAATCCTGCATACCCGCGTTCCTAACACAGCTGCGGGCGATTTGGTAGCAGACACCTTGGGTTAGTTTTTACGACATGGTATGGGTGTCGGTTGTTCAGAAAGCAATGGGAAACTAATGAACGTTAACTTGCAAAGAGATCACAACCGCATAAAATGCTGCGACGCCCTGTAAGGGATATGCAACCAACTTAAATTTAACACCTGCGACTGGCCTAACAAGCCGGCAGGGGATTTTCTTACTGCCTCCACCTCCCCCCTCCGCCCCCCCCCCCCCCCAGAGGAGCATAATTGGACTGGCCCAAATGGAAACGGACCAGGCAATGTTTAACGGATGCCGTTCACCCAAATAAAGATGACCAATAGCTAGAGCACCTCATGACCAATAGCTAGAGCATTTTATGACAAATATCTAAGGCATCACATGACAAATAGCTAGAGCATTTTATGACAAATATCTAAGGCATCACATGACCAATAGCTAGAACATTTTATGACAAATATCAAAGGCACATCATGAATAATAGCTAGAGCATTTTATGACAAATATCCAAGGCACCTCATGAATAATAGCTAGAACATTTTATGACAAATATCTAAAGCACCTCATGACCAATAGCTAGAGCATTTTATGACAAATATCTAAGGCACCTCATGAATAATAGCTAGAGCATTTTATGACCAATATCTAACGCACCACATCACCAATAGCTAGAACATTTTATGACAAATATCTAAGGCATCACATGACCAATAGCTAGAAAATTTTGTGACAAATATCTAAGGCACCTCATGACCAATAGCTAGAACATTTTATGACAAATATCTAAGGCATCACATAACAAATAGCTAGAACATTTTATGACAAATATCTAAGGCATCACATGACCAATAGCTAGAACATTTTATGACAAATATCTAAGGCACCACATCACCAATAGCTAGAACATTTTATGACAAATATCTAAGGCATCACATGACCAATAGCTAGAACATTTTATGACAAATATCTAAGGCATCACATGACAAATAGCGAGAACATTTTATGACAAGTATCTAAGGCATCACATGAGCAATAGCTAGAACATTTTATGACAAAATATCTAAGGCATCACATGACCAATAGCTAGAACATTTTATGACAAATATCTAAGGCATCACATGACAAATAGCGAGAACATTTTATGACAAATATCTAAGGCATCACATGAGCAATAGCTAGAACATTTTATGACAAATATCTAAGGCATCACATGACAAATAGCTAGAGCATTTTATGACAAATATCTAAGGCATCACATGACAAATAGCTAGAGCATTTTATGACAAATATCTAAGGCACCACATGAACAATAGCTAGAGCATTTTATGACAAATATCTAAGGCATCACATGAACAATAGCTAGAGCATTTTATGACAAATATCTAAGGCATCACATGAACAATAGCTAGAACATTTTATGACAAATATCTAAGGCATCACATGATCCAATAGCTAGAACATTTTATGACAAATATCTAAGGCATCACATGACAATAGCTGAGACATTTTATGACAAATATCCTAAGCATCACATGATCAATAGCTAGAACATTTTATGACAAATATCTAATGGCATCAAATGACCAATAGCTAGAGCATTTTATGACAAATATCTAAGGCCAGCACATGACACAATAGCTAGAGCATTTTATGACAAAATCTAAGGCACCACATGACCAATAGCTAGACATTTTTATGACAAATATCTAAGGCATCACATGAACAATAGCTGGACGCATTTATGACAAATATCTAAGGCATCACATGACCAATAGCTAGAACATTTTAATGACAAATATCTAAGGCATCCACCTGACACCAATAGCTAGATCATTTTATGATCAATATATTAAGGCCTCACATGGTCCAATAGCTAGAACGTATTATGACAAATATCTAAGGCATCACATGAACAATAGCTAGAACATTTTATGACAAATATCTAAGGCATGCCACATGACCAATAGCTAGAACATTTTATGACAAATATCTAAGGCATCACATGACAATAGCTAGAACGTATTATGACAAATATCTAAGGCATCACATGACCAATAGCTAGAAGCATTTTATGACAAATATCTAAGGCATCACATGACCAATAGCTAGAGCATTTTATGACAAATATCTAAGGCATCACATGACCAATAGCTAGAACATTTTATGACAAATATCTAAGGCATCACATGACCAATAGCTAGAACATTTTATGACAAATATCTAAGGCATCACATGACAAATAGCTAGAACATTTTATGACAAATATCTAAGGCATCACATGACAAATAGCTAGAACATTTTATGACAAATATCTAAGGCATCACATGACAATAGCTAGAGCATTTTATGACAAATATCTAAGGCATCACATGACCAATAGCTAGAGCATTTTATGACAAATATCTAAGGCACCACATGACCAATAGCTAGAACATTTTATGACAAATATCTAAGGCATCCACATGACAAATAGCTAGAAGCATTTTATGACAAATATCTAAGGCATCACATGAACAATAGCTAGAACGTATTTATGACAAATATCTAAGGCATCACATGACCAATAGCTAGAGCATTTTATGACAAATATCTAAGGCAGCCACTATGACCAATAGCTAGAGCATTTTATGACAAATATCTAAGGCACCACATGACAATAGCTAGAAGTATTTTATGACAAATATCTAAGGCATCACATGACCAATAGCTAGAACGTATTTATGACAATATCTAAGGCATCACATGAACAATAGCTAGAGCATTTTATGACAAATATCTAAGGCACCACATGACCAATAGCTAGAACATTTTATGACAAATATCTAAGGCACACATGACCAATAGCTAGAAGCATTTTATGACAAATATCTAAGGCACCACATGACAATAGCTAGAAGCATTTTATGACAAATATCTAAGGCACCACATGACCAATAGCTAGAACGTATTATGACAAATATCTAAGGCATCACATGAACAATAGCTAGAACATTTTATGACAAATATCTAAGGCATCACATGACCAATAGCTAGAACATTTTATGACAAATATCTAAGGCACCACATGACCAATAGCTAGAACGTATTATGACAAATATCTAAGGCATCACATGAACAATAGCTAGAGACTATTTATGACAAATATCTAAGGCATCACATGACCAATAGCTAGATCATTTTATGACAAATATCTAAGGCACCACATGACCAATAGCTAGAACGTATTATGACAAATATCTAAGGCATCACATGACCAATAGCTAGAAGCATTTTATGACAAATATCTAAGGCATCACATGACCAATAGCTAGAGCATTTTATGACAAATATCTAAGGCATCACATGACCAATAGCTAGAACATTTTATGACAAATATCTAAGGCATCACATGACCAATAGCTAGAACGTATTATGACAAATATCTAAGGCATCACATGAACAATAGCTAGAACGTATTATGACAAATATCTAAGGCATCCACATGACCAATAGCTAGAGCATTTTATGACAAATATCTAAGGCGCCACATGACCAATAGCTAGATCATTTTATGACAAATATCTAAGGCACCACATGACCAATAGCTAGAACGTATTATGACAAATATCTAAGGCATCACATGAACAATAGCTAGAACGTATTATGACAAATATCTAAGGCATCACATGACCAATAGCTAGAGAATTTTATGACAAATATCTAAGGCACCACATGACCAATAGCGAGAACGTATTATGACAAATATCTAAGGCATCACATGAACAATAGCTAGAACATTTTATGACAAATATCCAAGGCATGACATGACAAATAGCTGGAACATTTTATGATAAATATCTAAGGCATCACATGATCAATAGCTAGAACGTATTATGACAAATATCTAAGGCATCACATGACCAATAGCTAGAGCATTTTATGACAAATATCTAAGGCGCCACATGACCAATAGCTAGATCATTTTATGACAAATATCTAAGGCACCACATGACCAATAGCTAGAACGTATTATGACAAATATCTAAGGCATCACATGAACAATAGCTAGAACGTATTATGACAAATATCTAAGGCATCACATGACCAATAGCTAGAGCATTTTATGACAAATATCTAAGGCACCACATGACCAATAGCTAGATCATTTTATGACAAATATCTAAGGCATCACATGACCAATAGCTAGAACATTTTATGACAAATATCTAAGGCATCACATGACAAATAGCGAGAACATTTTATGACAAGTATCTAAGGCATCACATGAGCAATAGCTAGAACATTTTATGACAAAATATCTAAGGCATCACATGACCAATAGCTAGAACATTTTATGACAAATATCTAAGGCATCACATGACAAATAGCGAGAACATTTTATGACAAATATCTAAGGCATCACATGAGCAATAGCTAGAACATTTTATGACAAATATCTAAGGCATCACATGACAAATAGCTAGAGCATTTTATGACAAATATCTAAGGCATCACATGACAAATAGCTAGAGCATTTTATGACAAATATCTAAGGCACCACATGAACAATAGCTAGAGCATTTTATGACAAATATCTAAGGCATCACATGAACAATAGCTGGAGCATTTTATGACAAAAATCTAAGGAACCACATCACCAATAGCTAGAAAATTGTATGACAAATATCTAAGGCATCACATGACAAATAGCTGGAGCATTTTATGATAAATATCTAAGGCATCACATGATCAATAGCTAGAACGTATTATGACAAATATCTAAGGCATCACATGACCAATAGCTAGAGCATTTTATGACAAATATCTAGGGCGCCACATGACCAATAGCTAGAGCATTTTATGACAAATATCTAAGGCACCACATGACCAATAGCTAGAACGTATTATGACAAATATCTAAGGCATCACATGACCAATAGCTAGAGCATTTTATGACAAATATCTAAGGCACCACATGACCAATAGCTAGAACGTATTATGACAAATATCTAAGGCATCACATGAACAATAGCTAGAACGTATTATGACAAATATCTAAGGCATCACATGACCAATAGCTAGAGCATTTTATGACAAATATCTAAGGCACCACATGACCAATAGCTAGAACGTATTATGACAAATATCTAAGGCATCACATGAACAATAGCTAGAACATTTTATGACAAATATCTAAGGCATGACATGACAAATAGCTGGAACATTTTATGATAAATATCTAAGGCATCACATGATCAATAGCTAGAACGTATTATGACAAATATCTAAGGCATCACATGACCAATAGCTAGAGCATTTTATGACAAATATCTAAGGCGCCACATGACCAATAGCTAGATAATTTTATGACAAATATCTAAGGCACCACATGACCAATAGCTAGAACGTATTATGACAAATATCTAAAGCATCACATGAACAATAGCTAGAACGTATTATGACAAATATCTAAGGCATCACATGACCAATAGCTAGAGCATTTTATGACAAATATCTAAGGCACCACATGACCAATAGCTAGATCATTTTATGACAAATATCTAAGGCACCACATGACCAATAGCTAGAACGTATTATGACAAATATCTAAGGCATCACATGAACAATAGCTAGAACATTTTATGACAAATATCTAAGGCATGACATGACAAATAGCTGGAGCATTTTATGACAAATATCTAAGGCATCACACGACAAATAGCTAGAACATTTTATGACAAATATCTAAGGCATCACATGAACAATAGCTAGAGCATTTTATGACAAATATCTAAGGCACCACATGACAAATAGCTGGAGCATTTTATGACAAATATCTCAGGCATCACATGACAAATAGCTAGAGCATTTTATTACAAATATCTAAGGCATCACATGACAAATAGCTAGAGCATTTTATGACACATATCTGTCATGGGATACTGCGAGTTTAGTGATTCCCCGATAAACTGGAATATAAAATTACTTGCAATGTATGAGGATGGAAAATTATTGACAGTTAGTCAGAATAATAATCGAGTACTTCATTCTGAGGTGAGGACAAATGGACGGTCATTGACCGACTGGTATAGAAGTAAGATACAGTTGTGAGGGGTCATTGACTGCCGATCTTATCGGACAAACCACACGGAGACGGGAGGTTGAGGAAAACACGAAGACGTGGATCAAAGCGTTAAAACTGATTGATGTACGAGAGTTTGGGAAAGTGGGAATCAACGGAGAAGCCGAAACGGAGCGGCAACGAACGAATATGTGACTTCATAAACCTTTGATGGGGGAATCACGGCAAATTTGATTGTTGATCAAAAGAAACGGAGAATGGGAACCGAAGTATAAATAGTTGTAAACTTGTTTTTGGTGGGGAGTGTGCTACCAAACTGGACGGAGAATGGATCTATGCGTCCTTAATTAGAAAAGAAATATAAGTCCCTTATTGTTTAAAGGCGATGGGATATTGGTGCTTATGTGCTTGTGTATTTCGATTCATGGACTAACATAGATTATATAGCCTTAGCTTAATAGTCTAGCATAGGGAACTAGGTGTCTGTGCTTGGCTGTTACCATTTCCTTCTTTTAGCTAATCGTTTAGACTTTAGTGAACTCATCTGCCTTATGTCAGAGTATCTTTCGGAAGCGTCTGAGTACTTCTGGAGAAAGGCTCTCACATAAGAATTAGTCTGAAGCAGACTAATATCACCGGGTAATATATCACCCACAGGTTCTACGAAAACTCCGGACATACTCAGAGAACATAAGAAAGTTACTTCACTTGTGCAGAGATACAGTACCTCACCTTAAGAACTAAGATTATAGAACGGTACTTCACTGGTGCAAAGATAACTAATCACAAATAAAAGAACTCTGTAATTCAAAAGTATCCAGGTTAAGAAAGCGATGTAAAGGACGTTAATTCTATAACGGCAAAGTGACATAAGTATAATATATGTGACTGGTTTACTCATATAAAAGAACCAGGGAGAACTCAAGAACAGTTTCCATGCCTACCAAATTGCTAATTAACTAACTGTAGACAGTGGTGATGTGTTTTCAGTGATGGATTTTACTAACTTCTAAAAAGGAAATCTGTAAAAGTCAGAGATTTACCCTAATCGCATTATTTTATGGTGATCAGACGGTGAACATTTTTTCAATATTGGAATACGTCCAGACTCAAGCGGAGCGGAGCATCCAGGGTGAGAGCTGTCCATACATATGTGATGTCTTGTTGCATGGCCGTATGCAGAAGAGAGATGTGATACGGAGCATAGACATTCAGAGTCCTATCTCGCACTCAAAATAGAAGACACTACAAATTACATATACACATTCAATACATACAACTGACATAGTTTTCAGCAATAAATATTTTATTAATTGTTGGAGGAAACTGTTGTCAGGGTATGTTATGAAGGAATAAGAGAGAGGGAAAGAGAGATATAGTGAGTAGAAGACAGAACGGAGGAGTGTAGACAAAAGTCTGTCAATAATTCCCAAGTATAAGGATCTTAAAGGTGTGCTTGTTGATTTCACTTTCCTCCCGCGACGACAAGCGACAATATCTAAGGCATCACATGACAAATAGCTAGAACATTTTATGACAAATATCTAAGGCACAACATGACAAATAGCTAGAACATTTTATGACAAATATCTAAGGCATCACATGAACAATAGCTAGAGCATTTTATGACAAATATCTAAGGCACCACATGACCAATAGCTAGAACATTTTATGACAAATATCTAAGTCATCACATGAAAAATAGCTAGAGCATTTTATGACAAATATCTAAGGCACCACATCACCAATAGCTAGAGCATTTTATGACAAATATCTAAGGCATCACATGAACAATAGCTGGAGCATTTTATGACAAATATCTAAGGCACCACATCACCAATAGCTAGAACATTGTATGACAAATATCTAAGGCATCACATGACAAATAGTTAGAGCATTTGATGACAAATATCTAAGGCATCACATGAACAATAGCTAGAGCATTTTATGACAAATATCTAAGGCATCACATGACAAATAGCTAGAACATTTTATGACAAATATCTAAGGCATCACATGAACAATAGCTAGAGCATTTTATGACAAATATCTAAGGCATCACATGACAAATAGCTAGAGCATTTTATGACAAATATCTAAGGCATCACATAAACAATAGCTAGGGCATTTTATGACAAATATCTAAGGCATCACATGACAAATAGCTAGAACATATTATGACAAATATCTAAGGCATCACATGAACAATAGCTAGAGCATTTTATGACAAATATCTAAGGCACAACATGACCAATAGCTAGAACATTTTATGACAAATATCTAATCAAATCAAATCAAATCAAATCAACTTTATTAGGGTCAGAAATTGGGCGCGCAGGCCCGTCTTACATTCGGCCCTTCCAATCACTCGTCTTTCGTTCATCAAGAGCATTATACATTTGCATAGGAAGAAAAATAAACATTGTGAAATGAATGTTGTAAACATGAACAAGGCTAATTACCATGGTATGAAGCCCATCTCCCACCTATCCATACATCACCCCGCCCACACAACACCCCCACCTACCCACACACATGCGCACCAAGGGACACATACACACCCCCACCTACCGACACACACACCAAGGGACACATACATACCCCACCAACCGACCCATCCCCCACCCACACACACTGCCCTCACCTGATCCCCCAACCAAAACACACCCGCCACCCACAAACATTCCCCCACCAACCCACACATCCCACGCCCATCCACATTCTACCCCACACATCCTCTCCCCACCCACACCTCACACCACCCTTCCCCCAGCCACATCTCCATCGACAACATATTCCCCACCCACACACACAATCCCCCACCAACCCACACATTGCACATCCACTCACACATCCCCAAACCATACACACACATCCCCACCAACTGACATGTCCCTAACCCCCCCCCCCCCCACACACACACACATCTCCCTAACCACCCATACATCCCCAATCCACTCACACACACACCACCACCCACACATACAACTTCCACCCACCCACACATGCCTTAACCTAATCCCCCACCACACAATCCCCCACCCGCACATCACATACACCCCCTACCACGCACTATTCCCAACCCACGCACCACACACACACATATCCCTCACCAACACATCCCCACTTACACACCACAAACATATCCCCCACCCAGATACCACAAAATAATCCCACCCACACCCACACAGATACCCTTACCCATCCACCCCACATACCCCCACTCACACACCACAAAAATCCCCCACCCACACACACATACCTCACCCACACAATATCACCAACCAACACACCACACACCTCTCCCCACCCACACACGCATCACGCTCACTCATTCACTCTCCCGCTCACTCATTCACTTTCCCGTTCACTCATTCACTCTCCCGCTCACTCATTCACTCTCCCGCTCACTCATTCACTCTCACGCTCACTCGTTCCGTCTCTCATTCACACTCACTGACTCACTCACTTAAACTACAGTAATGAACATGAGTTTATATTATGCATGATAAAATCAAATGGTATTTAACTGATAATATGACAGATGAGAATACACAAACATATGGATTCGCGTGTTACATAACATGCGTGTTACATGACATGCATCTGCTCAGCTCTCTCTCTCTCTCTCTCTCTCTCTCTCTCTCTCTCTCTGTATTCTTTCATATACACACACTCACACGCATGCGCGCGCTCACACACACACACACACACACACACACTAACACATCAACTCTCCCACTGTCTCACTCTCTAACACACAATCCTTCACACACACACTCACTCTCTCAATCACACTCTCTCACACATACACATACACATGAACGCATGCACGCACGCATACACTCCCTCACTCACTCTCACACATACACGTACGAATGCATGCACTGACACATTCCCCCACCATTTCTCGCTCAATCACTCTCTCCACACACACGCATGCACGTGCGCACACACGCATTCACTCTCTCCCTGTCACTGACACCCACTTTCTCTCTCTCTCTCTCTCTCTCTCTCTCTCTCTCTCTCTCTCTCTCTCTCTCTCTCTCTCTCTCTCTCGCTCCCACACGCACGCACATATATAGTGAACAATTATAGTTAAACAATTATAATGAACAATTATACTGAACAATTATACCAGTAAATGAATTATGGTGGCATATAGTCGGTATGGATTAAGTATTGAAAGAGTTTTCGGTTAAATGTGTAGGGACTCATTAGAGTTTTCAGATCTGGAGGCAGATCATTCCATAAGTGAGCACCAGAATAGGCGAAACATGTTTTGTATAGGTCCAATCTAGGCTTTGAGACATGTAACAAATTTAGGCGCTTGCTGTTCATTGCATTAGACTGAATCAGCGGCAGAAGATACTCTGGGGTATTTTGAGATATAATTTTATTCACTAATTTGGCTTTGTTGAAAAGGAAGCGCTTTTGTAGTGGTAGAAGTCTTAGATGACTGTACAAATTATTACTTTCAACGTGCTTTATGTCAGAAACCAGACGAATAGCGCGGTTTTGTAGAGAACATAGTCGTTTTAAATTAGATTTAGGGCAACCATCCCAAACTGTGGAACAGTAATCGAGATGTGATTGGATATAGCATGTATAGAATATTTTTCGTGTCCTTTCGTCCAGGAAGTGCTGAATTTTAGCAAGTTGGTAAACTTTTTGTGCTATTTTCTTGGTAAGAGCGTGAACATGAGAGCTCCAGTTCAAATGGCTGTCTATTAAAAGCCCTAGTGTTTATGTTCAGTCACATTAACTATAGGTAACGTGCCCATGCGGAGTTCGAGCGGTGATCCAGTTATGGCTAGTGTCTGTAGTTTTTGTCTGGTCGTTATTAGCATGGATTTGGTTTTGTCGATGTTAATTTGCATGCGGTTTTCATTGCTCCATCTAGTAAGATTATCAAGTTCCTTTTGTAAAGAATTCTCTAATTCACTACGGTTTTCTTGACTAGTATATATAGTACAGTCGTCTGCGAATAGATCACAAGTTGTATTGATATATAAAGGAAGATCATTAATATAAACTGCAAAAAGCAGCGGACCTAGTATTGAGCCCTGAGGCTCACCAATATTAAGCTGTGTGAGTCTTGATAGACAGTTGTTGAAGGACACGACTTGTTGCCTGTCGGATAGAAATGACGTAATTATGTTCACCATGTTGGTGCTTGTCTTCATTTGCTTTAGTTTTCTAATTAAAATATCGTGATCTACCATATCAAAAGCTTTTTTAATGTCTACAAACACCGCTCCACAAATTCTACCGTTGTTGATGTTTAAGTGCCAGTTATCGGTCATTTTTGTTAGAGCACTATGGCAAGAATATTTAGGTCGAAACCCAGATTGACTGTTAATTATTAGATCATTGTTAATTAAATGGTGTAACGTTATTTTATGAATGTGTTTTTCTAGTGGTTTTGATAGCGACGATAGTAAGGAAATAGGTCTATAATTACCCAAAACGCTATTATCGATTGAGCCATTTTTAATAAGCGGAAACACTTTAGCAATTTTAAATGCAGATGGAAAGTAGTTTTTGGCCAGGCACTGGTTATATATGAACGTTAAGGACTCGCTAATGACTGGTGCAGCACAACGAAGAATTCTATTCTAAGTCATCACATGAACAATAGCTAGAGCATTTTGTGACAAATATCTAAGGCATCACATGACCAATAGCTAGAATATTTTATGACAAATATCTAAGTCATCACATGAACAATAGCTAAAGCATTTTATGACAAATATCTAAGGCATCACATGACAAATAGCTAGAGTATTTTATGACAAATATCTAAGGCATCACATGATCAATAGCTAGAACATGTTATGACAAATATCTAAGGCATCACATGACAAATAACTAGAGCATTTTATGACAAATATCTAAGGCACCACATCGCCAATAGCTAGAGCATTTTATGACAAATATCTAAGGTACCACATGACAAATAGCTAGAACATTTTATGACAAATATCTAAGGCATCACATGACAAATAGCTAGAGCATTTTATGACAAATATCTAAGGCATCACATGATCAATAGCTAGAACATTTTATGACAAATATCTAAGGCATCACATGACAAATAGCTAGAGCATTTTATGACAAATATCTAAGGCATCACATGATCAATAGCTAGAACATTTTATGACAAATATCTAAGGCATCACATGACAAATAGCTAAAGCATTTTATGACAAATATCTAAGGCACCACATGACCAATAGCTAGAACATTTTATGACAAATATCTAAAGCATCACATGACAAATAGCTAGAGCATTTTATGACAAATATCTAAGGCACCACATGATCAATAGCAAGAACATTTTATGACAAATATCTAAGGCATCACATGAACAATAGCTAAAGCATTTTATGACAAATATCTAAGGCACCACATGAACAATAGCTAGAATATTTTATGACAAATATCTAAGGCATCACATGACAAATAGCTAAAGCATTTTATGACAAATATCTAAGGCACCACATGACCAATAGCTAGAACATTTTATGACAAATATCTAAAGCATCACATGACAAATAGCTAGAGCATTTTATGACAAATATCTAAGGCACCACATGATCAATAGCAAGAACATTTTATGACAAATATCTAAGGCATCACATGAACAATAGCTAAAGCATTTTATGACAAATATCTAAGGCACCACATGAACAATAGCTAAAGAATTTTATGACAAATATCTAAGGCATCACATGAACAATAGCTAGAGCATTTTATGACAAATATCTAAGGCATCACGTGACCAATAGCTAGAGCATTTTATGACGAATATCTAAGGCATCACATGACGAATAGCTAGAACATTTTATGACAAATATCTTAGGCATCACATGAACAATAGCTGGAGCATTTTATGACAAATATCTAAGGCACCACATCACCAATAGCTAGAACATTTTATGACAAATATCTAAGGCATCACATGACCAATAGCTGGAGCATTTTATGACAAATATCAAAGGCACCACATGAACAATAGCTAAAGCATTTTATGACAAATATCTAAGGCACCACATGAACAATAGCTAAAGAATTTTATGACAAATATCTAAGGCATCACATGAACAATAGCTAGAGCATTTTATGACAAATATCTAAGGCACCACTTGACCAATAGCTAGAGCATTTTATGACAAATATCTAAGGCACCACTTGACCAATAGCTAGAACATTTTATGACAAATATCTTAGGCATCACATGAACAATAGCTGGAGCATTTTATGACAAATATCTAAGGCACCACATCACCAATAGCTAGAACATTTTATGACAAATATCTAAGGCATCACATGACCAATAGCTGGAGCATTTTATGACAAATATCAAAGGCACCACATGAACAATAGCTAAAGCATTTTATGACAAATATCTAAGGCACCACATGAACAATAGCTAAAGAATTTTATGACAAATATCTAAGGCATCACATGAACAATAGCTAGAGCATTTTATGACAAATATCTTAGGCATCACATGAACAATAGCTGGAGCATTTTATGACAAATATCTAAGGCACCACACCACCAATAGCTAGAACATTTTATGACAAATATCTAAGGCATCACATGAACAATAGCTAAAGCATTTTATGACAAATATCTAAGGCACCACATGAACAATAGCTAAAGAATTTTATGACAAATATCTAAGGCATCACATGAACAATAGCTAGAGCATTTTATGACAAATATCTAAGGCATCACGTGACCAATAGCTAGAGCATTTTATGACGAATATCTAAGGCATCACATGACAAATAGCTAGATCATTTTATGACAAATATCTAAGGCATCACATGACAAATAGCTAGAATCATTTTATGACAAATATCTAAGGCACCACATGACCAATAGCTAGGAGCATTTTATGACAAATATCTAAGGCACCACATCACCAATAGCTAGAGCATTTTATGACAAATATCTAAGGCACCACATCACCAATAGCTAGAGCACCAGATGACCAAGAGCTAGAGCACCTCATGAACAATGGACAGAACAGTTCGTGACCAATAGTTATTCCTACCCATTTCGCTATATAAATAAATTCATGTGCTATATGTTTTCTATGGATTGAAGAAAAGCAGTCAGCCATCTTCTATGTCTTCCCCTGTCACCTTTCCCACGAATCTTTCCAGTTGTTACATTATGCTTCATTCACCCCTCGCCCTCATAAACTAAGTACAGTAAGTATATTCTTCTTCTTCAGCTTTCCGAGTCATTGAGGTTCTTTGCTGCAAATACAATCCGTCTCCATTCGTCTCTCTGGTGGACCTTCTCTTGCCAGTCGTTGATTCCAAGTGCTTGTAGGTCTGTACATGTATTATCTCTCCACTGTCTTCTTGGTCTACCTCGGGGTCTACGGTCATTTATTTCCTGAGTGTAAGCGAGTTTTGTTTCCCTATTATCTTCCATTCTTTCTATATGCCCCAGCCATTGTAGTCTATTAGCCTTCATGATACCAGTAATTAGCGGGGACTTAAACAGATCATAAATGTTTTTGTTACTTCTTCTTTTCCACTCTCCACTTTGTGTATACCTAATGGGTCCAAAGATGCATCTTAAAATTTTGTTCTTAAAGGTTTGTAACAAGGCTTCGTCTCCTTTCGTTGTACTCCAGGTTTCAGAGCCACACAGCACAACTGGTCTGATCAGTGTTTTGTATATTGTGATTTTGGTGTTACGAGATAGCGCCTTTGATTTTAGTAGATGTTGTAGTACAGTAAGTATATGATCCTTGTCAAACCATGAGGCGTATTTGGGTAATTTCTTTTGGTATTTTTAAACCTATCAGTGGTGAGGTAAATTTCCCACTGGTTGCCTTTACCTTATATTACATTTATTGCTACCAATGTTAGGTTGGGTCGATCGAGCCGCTCAGGTCAATCAAAAACATTCAGTTCAAAGGGGATTCGAACACATGACCATGAAGCGAGCAGGCAATCGTGTCTCGTAATGTGACAGACAATACTGACTGGCTGTTTCTGGTGTTTGTGATAAATTCTTTGTGTGTGTTAGCGTTTGAAAATTAACATATTAAAAACGTCCTGATTCTAAGCTACAATTAACTCATCATCATCATGTACCATGCTGATTAGCGTGGACGGCCATGTTTCTCAATCTCACACGATCATCAGAGTCGTGGATCAGCTCCGTGTTCTTGTCTCGACCATACCATGTTGCCAAGTCATCCATATATTTACTTACTCTTTCCCCCTCAATCTTGCCAGTAGTTACAAAGCTCTCTAGTTTATTTCTTTTCATAACGTGCCCAACAAACCTTGACTGTCAACCTCTAATTTCTCTTTTTTTTAAAAGTCTAATTTCTCTAATCAATTTAGTTTTCATTTGCTTCCTGTAGGACTTGCACATTGGTTTTTCTGTCTGTTCTTACAATTAACTACGCGTCGTTCACAAATATCTTTTTGGCGTTCTCTGTGGGGAAGTAACCAAGCCGTCTGACTCGCGCACTAAAGCTCGTAAGTTCGAATTTGGACTGCGTCATCCTGACCATGCTTGCTTGTTTGTATTCGTTGGCTTGAGCTCCAACGCAAAGTCATGTATGTCGGATGATGGCATCATGTTGTCCAACATCAGTGTGATGTCATACAGGACCTGAGGTTTGCGTGAGTATCCGTTGTCCCATGTCTGGCTTATTGGTATGCAGACTGGTGGTTCCTCGCCGTACAGGCAGACACTCTCCGACTTCGGAGGAATCCTGACCATGAGTGCATGTCGTCTGAGACAGCTGCGGGTTACCGCGAGAGTTACGGGGCTAGTGCCGTGTACGATGCTGCTGGCAGGGGGCTTGTCCTTCTGCGGGGACAGACCCAGCCGGATGGGGTAAACCCGATGCAATGAGCTCTGTCCCCTTGCTTTTTAATATATATGGAGTTCAGCATGGCCGAATGGATACGAGCTCTTCCGGTGTGCTGGTTCCCAGGCAGTGAGTTCAATCTACACCGGTCAGTAGGACTAATATGTTGACTTCTCGTCCTTGACTTGGGGACGTAAATTATACGTGCCTCAGAAGTCGTTTTCTATTCGCCGGACGGCTAGGGAAACTGGTAGTAGGGAAAGCTAATCCACAGGCACACATCAATCGTAGTGCACTAGAAATAGTAGCACGTATCTGGACTACGCTTGAGTTCAACACGAAGTCTTATGTAATGATTGAAGTAATAATTATAGCATTTGGTTTTCCGTTTGTAATTCATTAACCACACACTCTCATAATACATTAACAGACACACCAGCTCCTAAATACCCAGCCTGGGACACGGACAGATCTAACGAACGGCTGTGTACTTTTGAGCAGATCATAGAATCCTTCACAAACCACAACCAGACAAGACATGGTTCGGCCTGGACCCTTGCAGACAGAGCAACTGGTCCATTCGGTCAAGCTGACCAATCAACTGCTACATCCGGTAAGATGAACTCATTAAAAATTACGTGTGTATTATTAATAACTGTTTACCGCAATCGTCGTAGGGGTGGGACGCAGAGGTGTTTCCAAGGCACCAGGGCCAGGTTCTATACTGGCCAAGACCTACTGACACGTCCTAGTCTTCCTAGTTCTGGGCAACAGGTCCCTTCGGGGTCCTGGCTAACGTCAGTAGGATCGCCGATTTCTCCGAGGCACCACCAGTCTGCACACCAATAACCCAGATATGGGACAACGGATACGCAAACCTCAAGTCCAGTATGACATCACACTGATGTTGGACAGCAGGATGTCTTCATCCGACATACAGGACTTCACGCTGGAGTTCACAGCCAGCGAACACAAGCAAGAAAGTAAGCAAGCATCGTAGAGGTCCACTGAACCGCGGAAGAGTAGTGAGCACCTAGAACATCGCCTACCGTCTCCGTGGTCAAACGTTTGTCCCGCATTGGGGTGGATTCGAACTTTTAAAATAGTTCTAGGCTTCCAGGTGGTCCCAATCTAAATTAATACCATGAAATGTCTTAGGAAGTAAAAGCACCCGGTTTGATACTGGCCATATCACTCACCAGCGCCGATTGTTCTATACAAATATATGTCTAGCAACTTATGCACAAGGCGCCTTAAGTAGGAGTATTACAGGGAACTTTAAATTCTGATATCTTGTCTGAGTTAATCTTGCGAATGTCATCATGCTGACAACTGATTGGTGTTTACACAACTGAATTTGTTCCACATTTGTTACTATTCGTGACTAATATGTATTTCCGGTCAGTTGAAGTTAAATGTTGACTTCTCGTTCAGAAAGCAGTGGCGCACTACTCAATTTAAAATTGCATAGAAAATCAACCTGTTGTTGATCGCATCGTCCTGCAACAGACACACAACAATTAACAATCTGTATTCAGCGAGCCAGCGGAGAACGCAATTTGTGGAGAGG
This sequence comes from Cepaea nemoralis, assembly GCA_014155875.1. NCBI lineage: Eukaryota > Metazoa > Mollusca > Gastropoda > Stylommatophora > Helicidae > Cepaea > Cepaea nemoralis. The sequence continues at coordinate 357,585 of JACEFZ010001920.1, read as the reverse complement.
CATGATCGCCCACGCCAGCCACCAAGGCACTGGATGATGATGATGCTGATGAGTTAGTGAACGCGTTGATATGATGGTTAGAGCATTACGCTGACTATGGCTTGAGCTCAGTAGGATGAAGGTTCGATGTCAGCTCTCGACGTTCTCTACAAGAGGTCAGCCCCTGGGGGGTGAGTGGTCTCGAGGTAAGGTGCCCGCCTCGAGTGCTGGAGGACCCGGCTTCAAGCCCCGGTGAGGACCGGGAATTTTTCACGTGAACGTCTAGTAACACATTGTCCCCTGGTCTCTGAGTAGTGAGATCGGACGCCCGTGGGTATTGTTGCACACGTAAAAAATCCCGTGGCAGTCGGAAATCTAAAAAGAGTAGCCTAACGGAGCTGCCCGGCCAAAATTTCGAGTTAAAAATCGACCCAAAGTATTTCAGAATCCTCGCTAGTGCTACGGAGTTCGTGCAAGTAGCTAAGATTCTCCGAAAAAAAAAGTAAGTTAGGAGTAGAACGGAGCAGTGTTGGGGTACACCCGTGTGCCGTGACGTTGATCCGTCGACTAAACTCCATCTATTCCTCCGTGCACTTTGGCGTACAAATTGTGATGAAGTTAACACTTTGTACCCACATAAGGTTCCTGCTAAGGGACTTGGGGGAGGGGGAAATTTTATAACAGTCTCTGTCTCTGTTAAGGGAATATAAGTTGGCGTGCAAGAGAAAAAGGGGCTAAACTTCAGTGCACGCGGGAGCACCCTGGAAAATGTAAATAACTAGGGATGCTCACGCGTGACGTGAAGATATAGCAACGGGTAGTTATGAGCCAGCAGTCTTAGAGCGAGGTCATGTTTAAGTCACCATCCAGTTTCGTTGATATATCTGGACCTCTGTTATTAATCTACAATATTTATACGAATCTGTAAACCTGAAGCAACTACTATTAAATGTCATACATCAAGAGACTGGAGTTATGTTATATCTGATTTCACCAATTCGCTACTCTGCAATAATTTGATTGTTTAAATAAATTTGATTTGGGCGCCCAGGTCGAACCAGCCTAAAATGGATACCAGAAAGTATATTGGGAAGTAAAGACGGCCGGCGTGAAACTAAACACATCTCCCACCCAGTGCTGATTGGTCTATACAAATATGGGACTAGCCCCATACGTCCAATTCGCCTTACGGCGTTTAAATGGTCCTTGACTTATTTTACTTACTAAATATACAAGTTGTTTGTAAAGTCTCACTGCACTTTGTATGTAGAACAAATATGAAACATTCTTACTTCCGTTGATAACACCATTCTGTTTGGAATGCAAAGAATTACTTTAGCAGGCCACAGCCAATCACTGCATTTTGCTTCACGATGGACTGTGTGGCACATTTTTCATGACATCATGTACTTCATTTTTCAAATTTGTTTTACTGACAAAGTGTAGTGAGACTTTACAAACACCATGTATATTTATTTAGTAACACATATAGTATGTTGTATTTTACTTATTAAATATATACGTAGCTACTAACACATATCACATGTTTTATTTTCCAGGTGCTTATATATATTTGAATGGCACTGACATCAGATCAAATACCACTGCCACGTTTGTCGCCTTGTCATCTGGATGTAGCAACGTCACTGTACATACAGTTTCAGTACTCCACCATCGGTGATGGAACCTACCGCATTCACATATATAGTTCCAAAGATCCAACGGGTGGACATGTATGGGAAAGCACGCTCTTGGTTGTGCTCAATGATATTAATACGCGTGGGCAATGGATAGACAGTGGTTTTACTGCCTGTGTGGATGGCGGGGGCACTGTAAGTTGATATAAGTTTATTTATGATTGATAGGTTTGTTTGATGTTTGCGTGTGGGTTAGCGTTACCTATTACCAGTGTCCCTCGTCATCAGGAGAACCCTCTCCAACTTCTGAGGTACTTGTAATTTACGTCTCCAAGTCAAGGACGAAAAGTCAATAGTTTAATCCAACTGACCGGTGTAGGGGTTGAACCCGTTAACTCGCCATCAGCACACAGGAAATTTAAGAGCAAGCTCTCTTATCCATTCGCCCATACTGACCTCTGATTGATAGCAATTTATATATCAAAAGAAAAGCCAGAGACTTATGGCACAATAAAGCGGCTGGAATAACTTTACTAACATACTAGAGCCCCAACAGGGCGAGGCTGTTTCTGTACGTCGTTATCTAAAAATGTAAAATTGTCTTGGATCATGGTGTTCCTGTGAAGAATAATGAGGTAGTTTCCACTTGAATTCCACACATCTTTGATCTAATTATTCGAACATTAGTAATGTTTAAAGTTATATGGTAAGCGCGTACCTTAATCTCTGGTATTCAAGCTAAAAGCCAAAGCGAGAGCAGAGATCTCCACTTAGTCCAGTGCAGTATTGTCCCTGCAGTATTGTCTACAGACTGGAATTGCATATCCGTTTCTTTTTCTTCATTTTCTGCAATCAATGTTTCCTATGCGTCTATTCCGTCATGATCTTTGCTTTATTGACTACACAAAGGCTTTCGATAACGTGAGACATGTCGACAAGATAAGGATGCTTGAAGATCTACAAATTGAAGGAAAAGACCTTAGACTTGTAAAAACCATATATTGGAAACAACAAGCTGCCATCAGAATTGATAACGCTGTAAGTCATTATCAGCCTATTAAAAGAGGTGTGAGACAGGGATGTGTAATGTCTCCAGATCGTTTTTCCCCGTATAGTGAAAATATTTTCAAAAATATAGAAGATATGGAAGGAATCAACATTGGAGGACGATACATCAATAACATTAGATATGCAGATGATACATTCTTGATTGCAGACAATGAACAGGACCTGCAAAATTTAGTAGATGCGGTTGTTGCACACAGAGAACAACTAGGGTTAGAACTGAATATTAAGAAGACACAGATTATGGTCGTCACTGGGAAGAAGGAAATACCACAATGTGATATACGAGTAAATGGGCATATTCTTAAACAAGTGAATCGGTACAGTTATCCCGGAACAGTCATAATATCTGATGGGAGATGCCTTGAAGAGATTAGAACAAGAATTGCCATTGCGAAGGTAGCCTTTTGCAAGATGAAAAGCATACTGACCAATAAAAAGATATCAATCGAAACGAGAAAAAGAGTGTTGAAGTGCTACATAGAACCTATACTTTTGTATGGGTGTGAAGCGTGGTCAATGAGCAGTTAAGCTGAAAAACAGCTGATGGCTGTGGAAATGTGGTTTCTGATTAAAATACAAAGAAAACCATGGACAGACAGAAAAGCCACTGAACAAGTCCTTCTAGAAACAAATGAAGATCGTAAACTGATTAGAGACATTAGACGTAGACAGTCAAAATATTTTGGGCATGTTATGAAAAGAAATGAATTGGAGAACTTGGAGCCAACAGGTAAGATCGAAGGGAACAGACCAAGGGGAAGACCAAGAATTAATTATCCTGGATGGCTTGGTCACATGGCGTAGTCAAGACAGGAACACGGAGCTGATGCACGACTCTGGTGATCGAGTGAGATGGCAGAACATGACCGCCCACGGTTATCGGCATGGCACATGATGGATGGATGGATTCCGTTATAGGTCATGTCGAAGGGTAGTCATATTTCTTCCCTCATTTCAGCGAAGCCAGGGCAGTCAGGTAGGACATGCTTTGGGGGTTTCTCCACATGTGCAAGAGGCAAAGTCAGAAAGACCCATTCGGCGGAGTTCACAACATCCTGTTCTGAGTCTGAAGATTAAGGTCTTTGCACTTGTGCCAAGCTCATTCATGTTGACGTGGTTCTGGTTTGTAGTTTTTGTTGTCTTTCTTCTAAATTTTTCTCAGAGAATGTTTTAGTATTCTTATCGAACTAAAGCTCTGAGATAGACAGGGCTGCTCGATGTTTCCTCTAGCCTTTGCCAGATGGCCTTTTCATTCCCAGGGATACCACACAGGGCTGGCATCTACTGCAAGATAAGGTCTGTTCTTGTATTCTGGTGCTGTCTTTTATTTTATGGATGATGCTGTCGAGTTTGGAGCATGTGATGCTTGCTTGCTTGCTTGTGTTCGTTGGCTTGAGCTCCAACGCGAAGTCCTGTATGTCGGATGAAGACATCCTGTTGTCCAACATCAGTGTGATGTCATACAGGACCTGAGGTTTGCGTGAGTATCCGTTGTCCCATGTCTGGCTTATTGGTGTGCAGACTGGTGGTTCCTCACCGTACAGGCAGACACTCTCCTACTTCGGAGGAATCGGCGATCCTATTGACTTTAGCCAGGACCCCGAAGGGACCTGTTGCCCAGGACGCTCGACGAGGACGCGTCAATAGGTCTTGGCCAGTATATAACCCGGCCCTGGTGCCTTAGAAACACCTCTGCGTCCCGGAGCATGAGATGACTTCGGGGACTGTCTTAGAACTGCTTCTGCTCGACTAGTTATGGTATATGCAGCTTTAGGAAAGGCTGCTGCCTTAGCTCTGAAGTTAGTGCAGATGTCACTGTGTTCCTTCAAACCAAGAATCATTGTCAGTAGGCATGTTAAAGAGGTTTAGAGGTGCAATTTGTATCTAACCTTTCTTGACCTGCAATTGTGTACATTGTAACCAAAATAAAGGCGAGTACGCAAAACACTAAATAAAAACCCACGACTTCAGCTTTGTGAACACAGAAACAGTTTGTTATAAATAATGCCAACTGACGCAAAGGTAACTACTGAAAATATCTGAACTTCCTGTCACACACTCTCATTCTGTGGAATGCTGACATCATGCCAAAGAGATAATCACGTGAAATCCCTATATCAGGATCTCTGTGCCAGGACAAATTCTTCAACATTCGGTGTAATGTGTACTAGTACACATATGTGCCTCTTCTATACGATATTCCGTCTGTGTCTGAACTGGTTAGGTATACTATCCACATCTTCAATGTCTCGGAGTTATTAAAACAGCCAATAAATTTGCTCACCAGTGCAAGAGTTAGTTAGGTACATATCCTTTACAGGACGGTGCAGTTAACCCCAGAATTAAAAGAAGATTATTTTTTTCTGGTTTCTTGGCAAGTTTACGTTCAGGCGTTTGCCAACGACCGGCACTCATACCAGTGAATGAAAACCACCGCAGGGTAGGTCTGCTTCCAAATCGCCCGCAGCTGTGTTTCAAATGCTGTATGCGAAATTGCGAATCGCGTTCGTAACTTATTCGCCACATCAGCGGCAAGAAGGATATCTTAAAGACAATGTATGAACGTATCATACTGACCGAAGCTACAATAGCAGATGAAACAACACACTTGTATTTAAGTGTGGAGTGAGTCTTGATTGAAGTGTGCTTCCGGCAAGGAAGGGCCTACCAGGAGATGAATTTGAAGTGGTGACAGCCATTGTGTAACTAGTATGTGCACCATACGACATTTGTTGAGGAAAGCGAAAGACGTACAGGTTGCGGTAGACAAGGTGACAGATTGGTGCAGGGACGCAGGGGCCATTTTAAACCCAGACAAGGCATCGGCTGTGTGGTACTCCCTGGATAACCGAATCGTCAAGGCAGACGTCCCAGATATTATGTTGAATGGATGTCCTCTTAGTCGAGAGAGTAAATTGAAGTACTTGGGTATCACCTTTGACAGGTGTTTGTCTTTTAAGGATCATGTGGAGGATTTGGTGGTGAAGGCTGGTAGGGGACTTAATGCATTGAGGGCTATGGCAGCAACCGGGGTAGATCAGAAGATGCTGTACAGGCTCTTTCAGCAGTTAATAATTTCTGTCATTGAGTATGGTTTGGGGCTGCTGACAGTATCAAAAAGCCAGCTTGAAAGGTTGGAGCGTATACAGAATGTTACCATGCGGTTAATACTGGGTTGCACAAATGACACACCAATTATCTGCATGAGGCATATCCTGGCGCTACCTACAATGACGGATAGGCATAGGATCCTTCAGGCCAAATGGTACCTGAGAGTTGCCGCAGACAGGGATAACCCGCTGCATGCAGCAATGGATATGGTAAAGGGTCATAGACTAAGTCGAGGCAGGTCCTGGATGGCACAGGCAGAACTTTCTATAAGTCAGGTGTGTGATCTAGAGACCATCAATCGTGAAAGAGAGTGGGTTGAAGTTCCGGATGACAAGACGGACTGGCACAATGTAATAATAACACTGGGTCGTGAGTGCAGAGAATGGGCAGCGGGCTGCACAGAGTTTGAAGTGCAACAGCTGATCTAGCGCAGCACACATCTAAGGTGACATAGTCATCTACACCGATGGGTCAGTGGTGAGAAACAGGATGTAGTGGCTGGGGCTTTATTGCAAAGGCTAATGGGCGAGTCTTGAAACAGGAGAGCCTGGCATATGAGACTACGACCTCCAGCATGAGAATGGAGGTGGAGGCAGTTACAGCGGCATTCCGGTGGCTAGAGTAGACTGCTGCAACACACGTTGTGTTCATTACGGATTCAAAGAATATGCTTAGCAAGGTGGAGAAAGGAATGTTTCGTGTGGAATGGCTCTCGTCGCTTCAGAGGTCACAGATTGTGAGAATTGTATGGATATTTTGTCTTGGCCATGCTGGTTTTTGGGGAAATGAACAGACTGATAGGCTAGCAGGGAATGCACCTCTTGGTGGTATCTTGCCTATGGACAAGGGGGAGGTGATCGTGCGCTTGTGGGACCAGGTGGAGAAGGCGGAGGAACAGATTGAGAACCCATATGTGGAAAGAATGAGATTGCGGGGGATCGGCAGGGGTTCTGGAAGAATCTCAAAACTGAGAGGGAAGATCAGGAGAACATTTAATCAGATAGCGGTGGGAACGATTAGTAGTATGACTATAATGAAATAATTAGACACGCAAGTATCCAGTACAACAATATTTAGACACGCTAGTATCCAGTACAACAATATTTAGACACGCAGGTATCCAGTATAACGATATTTACACACTCAAGTATCGTGCACAACAGTATTCTGACACTCAAATATAAAATGCAACAATATTTGGACACTCGAATATTCAGCACAACAATATTTAGACACTCAAGTATCCAGTACTAAAAATATTTAGACACTCAAGTATCGAGCACAAAACTATTTAGACACTCAAGTATTCAGTACAACAATATTTAGACACTCAAGTGTCGAGCACAACACTATTTAGACACTCAAGTATTCAGTAAAATAATATTTATATTTAAACACTCAAGTATCGGGCACAATAATATATAAACACTCAAGTATCTGTTACAACAATATTTACACACGCATGTATCCAGTATTTAAACACTCAAGTATCGAGCACAACAATATTTAGACACGCAGGCATCCAGTACAACAATATTTAGACATGCAGGTATCCAGTTAGAGACATGGAAACAATATGTCTATGGAAGAACGCCATTTGTCGGTGACATCTGCTATTGCTCTGTGCCTTCTATTAGAGTAAAGGATTTCAACCACCTCATACCGCCCTGTCCAGTCTTTCGCTGCCTCTTTGTCTGAAATCCTCTTTATTATTCATCTTTGTCTGAAATCCTCTTTATTATTCATCTTTGTCTGAAATCCTCTTTATTATTCATCTTTGTCTCAAATACTATTTATTATTCATCTTTGCCTCACATTATCTTTATTACTTAGCTTTGTCTCACATTCTCCTTATTATTTATCTTTGTCTAAAATTCCCCCCTCGATGTATTTTAGTCTCTCTCTCTCTCTCTCTCTCTCTCTCTCTCTCTCTCTCTCTCTCTCTCTCTCTCTCTCCCCCTCTCTCTATGTCAATAGCCCTGCGCGCCCCAGAAGAAGGACTATCTATAGCTTGTAGTTATACTGTTATCAAGTCTTCTCAATGTGTCATATCCAGCGGCACCTTCTTGCTGTGACCTCTTGATTGGCTAGAATCTATCTAGTTCTCTCTAAACCCGCATTGATGATTCAGTCACTCCATTTTAGTCTTTCTATTCTGCACAAACACCAGTTATTGAATGTTTGTAGTTTATAGGTCACAATTTTAGCCGTTCTCCCTATTTATCTGACCCATACAGCTGTGCTAATTTAACGTTAGCTTTATAAAATAAAACAAAGTAATGCAGTTTTACAGAACAAAGCAGGAAAGCAGGACGTTGGGGTGACAAGCCTACATCGCAGCAACGTCCCATGTTTTCTGTAATTGTGTTCTGTAAAGCTGCATTACTTTGTGTTACTTTATATTGTTTACATATGCACAGTTTTACCGCATTTCCACTAACTTTATTCATGATGTAACGTTAGCGTTACATAGGGAGAATGGGAGCCAACAAAACATTTAAAATAAAAAAAAAAACAAGCCTACTAGCAAAATAAAGTAAAAAAGTCGCTTAAAAGTCGACAGGGTCGACTTCATTGCACCGGGTATTATCTCATATGGCTCAGTCTCTTTCCGCAGAAGCGGAAAGCGTCGCACAACGCACGAACTCCGTAGCTCTAGCGACGACGCGCAGGAGTCTCCGAAAAATTTAACTCGTGACCCGAAGGGCGCGGTCCGGAATCGAACCCACAATCTTCGGATCCCGAGCCAAACGGCTTGACTACTTCGCCACGGAGACTCCCATAAGATGAAGTAAACCAGACCTATTCCTCAGTAGGTTCGCAGAAGACAGGAAACACAATCAGATACAATGTTAAGAGGCGACCATGGAAACGTACTAAGCTCATGATGTTATCTCTTAATTCTGGAGTTTGGCCTTTTAGTGATGCAATGTTTGCTTCTACATCTGGTTTGGCTGCAACAAAATTGTCATTCTGAAAGAAACAAAAAGTTACATATTCTGAATGTCTAAATAAAATATATTTCTATAATGTATATTTCACAGATTCTATTTGATGTGGATATAAGTTCAAGGAATTCCACGCTTGCTTTGAGAAATATTGACATCTCCTTATCAGCCTTAGAATGTTGGTCAGACAAAATCCCGGAAACTTCCGTAACACTTCCGATCACACACGAGAACCAGGAATCAGTTGGAGACTATATCTTATTACCAGAAAAGACAATAATAGCTCCATCTTACCAGCTATTTAAAACGGCTCCAGAATCATCTATTCCTGCAGCCCCAGTCTTCGACAATTGCCTATGAAACATCAGATCCGGTACATTCAGCGATGCCAGAACAAGATACTGCTTCAGCATTGGTTAAAAGCAGCGTGCCTATGTCACTTCGAATAAGACAGTTTCAGCCAGACTTAGCGAAGCCATTGGCAAAAACTGCAGCAACTGCATCACCAGAAAAATCTATGGCATCTCCTACAACTACATCATCAAAAACACTTGACTATCAAAAAGAAACAGACAGTTCAGAAATAATAAATAATAATACCTTAGCCGTTAGTATTACGAAACAAAGCGTCAACAGTAAAGACACAATAATCCATTCCATATATGTTACGACAACAACTAATGCAATACGAGCGCACAATAGTTCAATAGAAATATTTAACATTAAATCAGGCATAATTACAAGAACAGACACAATTGACAATAAACCAGATCCAACTATCACTAAAATAGTCACAATTACTACAAGGCTAAACCTAACTTCCACTACACTAGAAACGACTACCACTAAACTAGACCCACCTACCACTAGATTAGACACAACTATCACTAGATTAGACACAACTACCACTAGACTAGACCCAACAACCAGTAAACTAGACCCAAATATTACTAGACTAAGCCCATCTACCATTACAATAAATCCTACTACCACTACAGTAACAACAAATACCACTACAATAACACCAAATACCACTACAATAACACCAAATACCACTACAATAACACCAGTTACCACTACAATAACACCAAATACCACTACAATAACACCAGTTACCACTACAATAACACCAAATACCACTACAATAACACCAAATACAACTACAATAACACCAAATACCACTACAATAACACCAGTTACCACTACAATAACACCAAATACCACTACAATAACACCAGTTACCACTACAATAACACTAAATACCACTACAATAACACCAGTTACCACTACAATAATACCAAATACCACTACAATAACACCAGTTACCACTACAATAACACCCGTTACCACTACAATAACACCAAATACCACTACAATAACACCACATACCACTACAATAACACCAGTTACCACTACAATAACACCAGTTACCACTACAATAACACCAGCTATCACTATAATGACACCAAATACCACTACAATAACACGAAATACCACTACACTAACACCAAATACTACTACAATAACACCAAATACCACTACAATAACTCCAAATACCACTACAATAACACCAAATACCACTACTATAACACCAAATACCACTACAATAACACCATATACCACTACAATAACACCAAATACCACTACAATAACATCACATACCACTACAATAACACCAGTTAGCACTACAATAACATCAGTTACCACTACAATAACACCACATACCACTACAATAACACCAGTTACCACTACAATAACACCAGTTACAACTACAATAACACCAGTTACCACTACAATAACACTAAATACCACTACAATAACACCAGTTACCACTACAATAACACCAAATACCACTACAATAACACCAAATACCACTACAATAACACCACATACCACTACAATAACACCAATTACCACTACAATAACACCACATACCACTACAATAACACCAGTTACCACTACAATAACACCAAATACCACTATAGTAACACCAGTTACCACTACAATAACACCAAATACCACTACAATAACACCAGTTACCACTACAATAACACCAAATACCACTACAATAACACCAGTTACCACTACAACAACACTAAATACCACTACGATAACACCAAATACCACTACAATAACACCAAATACCACTACACTAACACCAAATACCACTACAATAACACCAAATACCACTACAATGACACCAGTTACCACTACAATAACACCAGTTACCACTACAATAACAATAACACTAAATACCACTACAATAACACCAGTTACCACTATAACAACACCAAATACCACTACAATAACGCCAGTTACCACTACAATAACACCCGTTACCACTACAATAGCACCAAATACCACTACAATAACACCAAATACCACTACAATAACACCAAATACCACTACAATAACACCAGTTACCACTACTATAACTCCAATTACCACTATAATAACACCCAATACCACTACAATAACACCCCATACCACTACAATAACACTAAATACCACTACAATACCACCACATACCACTATAATAACACCACATACCACTACAATAACACCACATACCACTACAATAACACCAACTACCACTACAATAACACCACATACCACTACAATAACACTAAATACCACAACAATAACACCAATTACCACTACAAAAACACCAAATACCACTACAATAACACCAGTTACCACTACAATAACACCAGATACCACTACAATAACACTAAATACCACTACAATAACACCAACCACCATTACAATAAAACCAACTCTCACTACAATAAAATCAAATACCACTATAATAAAATCTAATACCACTACAATAACACCAACTACCACTACAATAGAACCAACTACCACTACAATAGAACCAACTACCACTACAATAGAACCAACTACCACTACAATAGAACCAACTACCACTACAATAGAACCAACTACCACTACAATAGAACCAACTACCAGGAAGCAAGAACCACCTACAACTATAACAGAAACACCAACTACTGCAGCAGGAAGAACTATCACTTCAACAATTCAAAGTATCACCACCACAGTACTAACTACCACTAAAATAGAAACACCTAGCACTACAACAGAAACAATTTCCGCTACAATAGAAGCAACAAATACTACAATAGAAACAACAATCATTACAATAGAAACAACCAGCATTAAAACAGAAACACCTAGCACTATAACAGAAACACATTCCGCTACAAAAGAAACACCTACCACATTAATTGAAACATCTACTGCTACAAATAAATCGCCTACCACTACATCGGAAAGATCTACCACTACAGCAGAAATACCTTTAGCATCAACAGAATCATTTACTACTACATCAGAAATACATCTCACTACATCAGAAACAACTATCACATTAATTGAACCATCTGCCACTGCAGCAGAAACATCTACTGCCACAATAATAGAAACACCTTTTACCACAATAACAGAAACAAATGCTACTACAACGGAAATACCTACTGCCACAATAATAGAGACAACTACTACAACGATAAGAGATACACCCACTGCGACAATACCAGAAACGCCCACCACTGCAATAGTAGAAAGAAACACCACATCAGAAGCAGCTAGCACACCTAAAGACGAAGCCACAGACCAGCCTGAACCTATTAAAAGTGACCCAAGCAATGCGTGGGAAGATGGCGGGAAAGTTGCAACGATCTTCATCGTCTCGATTGCAGGTGTAGCTGTTGTGACAGCAACAGTTGTGTTTGTTTTCAAGCAGAGGCGCACTCATACAGGAAGATATGTCACAAACATGCATGAAATGGAATCAAATGGCTATGTGCATAATCATATATCTTTGAATTCATTGAAAACTAGGAACATTACGTAGATGTCTTTTCTATTACCTATGACATTGTGTTGTACATTGCATTCTAAGACTGGAAACTTAACTAAGATATCTTATTATGTTATCCATCATTTTGTATTGTAACTTTGTATTCCCTAAAACCTATAAACGTAACGTAGATATTTACAGTATTATCTATCATCTTGTGCTGTAACTTTGTATTCCCTAAAAACTATAAACGTATCTTAGATATTTATAGTATTATCTATCATCTTGTGCTGTAACTTTGTATTCCCTAAAAACTATAAACGTATCTTAGATATTTATAGTATTATCTATCATCTTGTGCTGTAACTTTGTATTCCCTCAAAACTATAAACGTATCTTAGATATTTATAATATTATCTATTACCTTGTGCTGTAACTTTGTATTCCCCGAAAACTATAAACGTAACTTAGATATTTATAGTATTATCTATCATCTTGTGCTGTAACTTTGTATTCCCTCAAAACTATAAACGTATCTTAGATATTTATAATATTATCTATTACCTTGTGCTGTAACTTTGTATTCCCCGAAAACTATAAACGTAACTTATATATTTATAGTATTATCTATCATCTTGTGCTGTAACTTTATATTCCCTAAAGACTATAAACGTATCTTAGATATTTATAATATTATCAATTACCTTGTGCTGTAACTTTGTATTCCCCGAAAACTATAAACGTAACTTAGATATTTATAGTATTATCTATCATCTTGTGCTGTAACTTTGTATTCCCTAAAAACTATAAACGTATCTTAGATATGTATAATGTTATCTATTACCTTGTGCTGTAACTTTGTATTCCCTAAAAACTATAAACGTAACTTAGATGTTTATAATATTATCTATCATCTTGTGCTGTAACTTTGTATTCCCCGAAAACTATAAACGTAACTTAGATATTTATAGTAATATCTATCATCTTGTGCTGTAACTTTGTATTCCCTCAAAACTATAAACGTATCTTAGATATTTATAATATTATCTATTACCTTGTGCTGTAACTTTGTATTCCCCGAAAACTATAAACGTAACTTATATATTTATAGTATTATCAATCATCTTGTGCTGTAACTTTGTATTCCCTAAAAACTATAAACGTATCTTAGATATTTATAATGTTATCTATTACCTTGTGCTGTAACTTTGTATTCCCCAAAAACTGTAAACGTAACTTAGATATTTATAATATTATCTATCATCTTGTGCTGTAACTTTGTATTCCCTAAAAACTATAAACGTAACTTAGATGTTTCTAATATTATCTATCATCTTGTGCTGTAACTTTGTATTCCCCAAAAGCTATAAACGTAACTTAGATATTTATAGTATTATCTATCATCTTGTGCTGTAACTTTGTATTCCCTAAAAACCATAAACGTAACTTAGATATTTATAGTATTATCTATCATCTTGTGCTGTAACTTTGTATTCCCCAAAAACTATAAACGTAACTTAGATATTTATAGTATTAGCTATCATCTTGTGCTGTAACTTTGTATTCCCTAAACACTATAAACGTAACTTAGATATTTATAGTATTATCTATTATCTTGTGCTGTTATTTTGTATTCCTTAAGAACTGTAAACGTAACTTATATATTTATTCCATTACCTATCTCAATGTGCCGTTTGTTTTTACAAAAAAATAACAATGAACGCCTTGAGCCGCAATGGTCATATGGTTCTAGACCCATGTGTACAGTCAAATCGGCACTCGCTGTCTGCAGCCTCTTCGAGGCAATCGTTATTGGTAACTCTGGCAGCCAAATGTATTCGCAACAGCCAAAGTTGTGTGAGGATATTCTTAACCAAGTAAACCGGTATAACTATCTCGAAACAGTCATAGCATCTGATGGGACGTTCCTTGAAGAGGCTAGAACAAGAATCGTTATGGCGAAGGTAGCCTTTTGCAAGTTGGAAAACATAATGATCAATAAAAAGATGTCAATTGCAACGAGAAAAAGAGTTTGGAAGTACTGCATAGAATATACACTTTTGTATGGATGTGTGACGTGGACAATAAACAGGCAAGCTGGAAAAAAAAAACTAATGGCAGTGGAAATGTAGACTTTGAGGAACATGCAAAGACTACCATGGACAAACAGAAAATTAAAAAAAGCAATGAACAAGTCTTACAAGAAGCAGATGAAACTCGTAAACTAGAGAAATTAGACGTAGACAGTCACACCATTTTGGACACGTTTTGAGAAGAAAGGAACTATATAACTTCGTAACAACTGGCAAAATTTAGGGGAAAACAACAAGGGGGAGGCAGAGAAGTAAATATATCGATGACCTAGCCACGTGGCATACTTGAAACAAAAACAGAGATGGTCCACACCACTGGAGATCGTGGATGGCGAAATATGACCGCCCAGTTTATCGACATGGCATATTATGATGATAAACTCATAACCACAGTGCCTTCAATGTCCATACATTAATTAATTAATTAATTAATTAATTCATTCATTCATTCATTCATTCATTCAGTAGCATGTCCTTTGCAGAACCTCGCTGCCATAACAACCATCCGGAAAACTGCTCGATCACAAGCAAGATATCCCGCGTCTGATACAACCATCTGGAGATCATCCGCCACATCGTGCACCCATCTTCTCTTTTGCTTTCCTCTTCCTTTCTTCCCAGGCATATACCGCCCCCCCCCCCCTTCCCATTAGTGTTCTCTTCAAACTTTCATGACATTTCAAGTGACCAAAACATATCAATGTTCTTTGTTTCATCGTCATTACTAGCCAACCCTCTTCAATATTCAGCTCTTGAACTATGGATCCATTTGTCGATGTCGATACACTGTTGCTAATATGTACATTATTTCATCGTTGTTGTGTAGTCTAGAATTTTGCTATACACAAACGACTGAATTTATCATGGTCATATATTGTTGATCATTCCCTTTATTGTTAATTCACTACAAACTTGTTGACTGTATCAAAAATATGGACTTTGTGATGTATTGTGGCAGCTTTATATTCAGAGTCGAAATTCGTGGCGTACATCATTACGCAAGGGTGCAGCCACTTGTGAAGCAACTAGGACTGCAAGAGCTGTGAAGAAAAGGCTGGACAGAATACCATTGCAGAAAATCCTCCTCCTGGAACGTCAAGCTTTCTTTGCCCATATTGTCAAAGAACATTTCGAGCCAAAATAGGCCTTATCAGCCATCTTAGAACTCACGGCTCCATACTTTCAACCCCACTGGATGAAATGAGTGGTCATCATCATTCATGATGGACAAACAACAACATATTCAGAGGGTAATCATAACCATTGAATTAGAGTTGAGTATAGTCATCATTTCGACATATAGTAAGGTGTGCTGTTTCTTCATATCCTTATGCCTTTAAGACACGCATGCCATGTCCTTTGTAGGCATGACATGGGTAGTTGGATTTTGATGGTTTTTTACGGTGTGAGTTAGCCAGTGTCAGTAACATTCTTTAGTCACGTTTTACGACATGTACAAAAGGTCTTCTTCTGCCCTTTATCCCCTATTGGGGCGTTGGTTCTCAACCAACTGGCCCCAAGCCGTCCTGTCTTGTGCCATCCCCTGCAGCAAACTCCATGTCTTACCAAAATTATTCATCTCTGTGATCTCTTCGCTGTGAAGCTTTAGGTCTTCCGCTATTTCGTCTGCTTTGTGGATTCCAGACAAGGGGTGTATACTGTGTACTACTATTTACTTCCCCTTAAGGACGCCGGTAACACACGGGCGATCTCATAGACATGTAATCATCATTATCATCACGTGCCATGCAGATAAGCGTGAGCAGTCTCACACGATCATCAGAACGTGGATCAGCAGTGTGTTCTTGTCTAGACCTTGCTATGTGGCCGAGCCATCCAGATATTTACTTCTCCGTCTTCTCCTTGTTCTTTTCTCCTCAGTCTTGCCAGCTGTCACCCAGTTCTCCTATTTATGTCTTTTCATAACGTACCCAAAATATCTTGGCTGTCAACGTTAATTTCTCTAATCAGTTTACGATTGTCGTTTGTTTCTTGTAGAATTGGCTCATTGGTTTTTCTGTCTGTCCACTTTATTCTTTGCATTTTCCTAAGAAACCACATTTCCACTGCCATTAGTTGTTTTTCATGACAACAAAGACATATGGCTCACTTTAACTGGTCTATTCCCAGCTTACAAGTTTAGCTCAGACAAGTAATTGCTATTTCACCATACTAATTCCAGCTTCTGTTCCAGTTAGAAGGCCAGGTGCAAGGTGACTAATTGATGATCCCATTGGACCAGTTCATCTCAAACTACTGACTTTCAGATCAATTCAGTATTTACGGGGAAAACCAATAAAAGTTCGGCCTCGTACAACCTGCCTATTCAGCGTCGATTATAATTGAGGTCCTTTTTATGTAGATTGTGATCATCTTTCCTTTCTATGCTCTCTTTCGAGTTAGGCCTAAACAGGACTGGTTATATTTCCCCCTCTATTTTCGCCGGAGGGTGGATGGGGGATGTGTCTCACAACATTGCAATATGCACTGTTTATGTTTACAACTTTCATATGATAATATTTTTGTTTTCCTTCATGTGAATGTATCATGCGTAATATGCATTGTTTATGCTTACAAAATCCATTTGACAATGTTTTTTCCCCGATGTTAATGTAACATGCACATTTGATGAATGAAAGATGAGTGATTGAACAGGCCGAATGTAAGACGGGCCTGCGTGCCCAATTTGTTACCCTTTTAAAATAAAGTTTGTTCGTTCGTTCGTTCGTTCCGGATACGGTTGGGTCTTTTGGGGCTCACGCTGACTAGCATTTTGTTTATTGCGTTGAAAAGGTCTTGATGAGGACCGGCCCTGAGAAGGACCTGCCAGATTCAGTAGTCTCCAGTTGGTCCTTGCTTTCTCCCAAAGGACTGGTCCGGTTTCATTCTCACCAGGACAGAACTTATCTAGTCCTATGACTTTCTCAGTGCCTGATCTATAGAAGGTGAGGAAACCTGAGTGCTTATGGAGCTATCCGTGTGTGCAATGAAGGTTTCATTTACAAATCTCAGACGCCAACCTGGAAAACTGTATATGTCAAAGTTTTACTGTTCCCTCGGACTTTGGATCATTCCACGTTGAACTGTGCATCATTCCACATGCCCCTCGTAAGAGAAGGGTATTCGTACACTTCGAAAAGCGCTAGGAATTACAGTTGATCATGAAAAAAAAATTAATAACAGTTTATCATTGCAATAGAGTTATACTCTAGCTTACTAGAGTTTACACTATTTATCATACTTATCCTCTGTATAATTTATCATACACATCCATTGTATAGTTTAGCATATACATCCATTGTATAGTTTATCATACACATCGATTGTATAGTTTAGTATACACATCCATTGTATGGTTTATTACACATCCATTGTATAGTTTATCACACAATTTCATCGAATAGTTTATCATACATGTCTATTATATAATTTATCATATAGATCCATTGTATAGTTTATCAGACACCTCCATTGTATAGTTTATCACACACTTTCATTGTATAGTTTATCATACATATCCATTGCATAGTATATCATACATATCCATTCTATAATTTATCATACACATGCATTGTATAGTTTATTAGACACCTCCATTGTATAGTTTATTACACATCTATTGTATCGTTTATAACAAGTTGATACGTGTCTGGGATAATTGTCTTTATTGGTTGAAACAATGTTCATCTGTGAATACACATTTTGTGAACAAATAAATAGTTTTTAAAAGTAATATATTGTTTTATTTGTCTGTCTTCCTTTCTGTCTATCTGTTTGTTCTAATGTGTCTCTATTTTTGTTTTTGTGTTTGCTAATCTGTATGTCTCTATCTGACATTTTTTTTTTTTAAATTCTTGTCGGCAGTTGTCCGGCACGTATTTACCAATAATGTATTGTCAATTCAGGTCAAAGGCGATGGATAATAAGAAGTCATACTAGTCTAATGAGGTAATAGCAGCTGAAAGACTCAGTGACACATTTGATAAATACAACAATAATAACAACAACAATAAAAACCACAACAATATAAACAATAACAACAGCAATATCAACAACAACAATGTAAACAATAACAACAACAATATCAACAACAATACACTTAAGGGCAGTATATCAGTGTCACGTGCTTTCACTTGTACTATTTTATATCAATATGAATGAAATAAGACAAACAAACACACTTGTTGCAGACAAACCACACGTCTAAACATACCGCAAAGAACACCAACATAGATAACCGAATGAGTTACTCTTTTGCTGATGATCCCAGTTGTATATACGAAGACCAAGTCAGATTATTAGTTACAATATCCTTTACAGGACGTTGCAGTCAACCCTTGCATTTTTCTTATTGTTTGTTATTTCTTGACAAGTTTACGCTCAATTGTTTGCCGTTACTTTATGAACGACCGGCTTCCATATCAGTGTAGGAAAATAAGCGCAAGGGGGTCTGCTTCCAAATCGTCCACAGCTGTGTTTCGAACGCGGTATGCGGGCTAACGAATTCCGTTCGTAACTCCTTCGCCACGGAGTAGGTTAAAAAAGAGATTACAAGGGCAAATAAATGTATTATTTATACAAGTGTAAATAAATGTATTATTTATAAAAGTTTAAATAAATGTATTATTTATACAAGTTTATATAAATGTATTATTTATACAAGTTTAAATAAATGTATTATTTATACAAGTTTAAATAAAAACAAAAAGTCCCGAAACAAGGACCTGCTGTGGGGTCTATAGTGTAATAGCGCCACCCCATGCTGTTGGCCTGGATGCACGGGAGGAAGAGGCGGGCAATCTTTGCCTCTATTGGCGGACGACGATCGCCGGCGTCTGAATTCACAAATAGCATTGTCACAGACGGTGGAAGACTTCACAGAGAACTACATACAAGACGCCAACAGACCAATGCAAGGACTTGCCGACTGTAACAAAGCATATGAAAACATCAGTCACAAGTCGATATGTAAGACGGGTTCGAGTGCAGCAAAATGTGAATATACAATGAGTAAATCTTCGTTAGCACACACAAACAAAGATACCGACACACATTGGCTAGCTACACCAAAGTAAAATAGCTTTTAAAGCTTGGGTCCTGGGGGAAACCAGTTTCATCTTCCGTTTATGTTGAATTATTCACGGTACAAAATTCAAGCGATATGATATAAATACCGTGTTTTTAACATTACTCTGCTGCCAATGCTAACCATAGAGGATCTTGTCGAAAGTGCAGGAGAGGAAATGGTTATAAAGCAAATTGTCTTCTTTCTCGTTCACATCCGAAACTTCCACAGTTATATATCTAAGTCAGAGACAGGATCCCGCTGTGAGTATGTGAAGTGTTGGGACCATCACATATTTATAAACCCTGAGTGTACAGAGAATTGGTGGTTGGTCTTTCCCTCTCGTAGCAAACGAAGAGTGCTGATTTCAAACCATTGTCCAACCGCGCTCATACCACTGTCCGTTATGAATCCGTTATATACACTAATGAAGCCGTTATATACACTAACGAATTAGTTGTTTTACACTAATGAATCAGTTATATACATCAACGAATCAGTTATATACACTAACAAATCAGGTTTTTTTTACACTAATGAATCAGTTATATACACTAATGGATTAGTTACATACACTAACGAATCAGATATATACACTAACAATTCAGTTATATGCACTAACGAATCAGATATATACACTAACAAATCAGGTTTTTTACACTAATGAATCAGTTATATACACTAATGGATTAGTTACATACACTAACGAATCAGTTATATACACTAATGAATCAGTTATATACACTAATGAATCAGTTATATACACTTCCATTGGCACCTTGCCGTCTTGACAGACGATAGTTTGTTCTTTAAAAAGGCACAATAACTTTTAACTATGACGGTAGCGAGTGTGACTGATAAGGCCAATTTGCGCTGTAAATGTTCGTTCACAGTGGGTGCATGTGAACACGTGGTCATTTCCACCATCATGCACCATCTTACGTCTTACACGCTCGGTGTGTGACTTATCTGCAATAATTTTCTCCTTTGTCTTTATTCCATTTCTGATCTTTGCCCTCCATGCAACACGTTCAGCGGCGACTTGCTCCCACTGTGCCTCTCCATAGCACAAAGCCTGGGCTAAAATATAGATATCATGTGTTGCCCATGCAGCATGATTTATTTACACTAACGGATTAGTTACATACATTAACGAATCAGTTATATACACTAACAAATCAATTATATACAATAAAGAATAAGTTATATACACTAACGAATCATTTATATACACTAACGAATCAGTTATACACACTAACGAATCAGTTATATGTACTAACGAATTAGTTATACACACAGACACATTTCGAATTTTGGAATCTCATATTTAATGTTAAAGTACAGAATCAACCCAGAAAAAATATGCAAATCGTGTGTCGTATATATATATATATCCCCATCGGTGCTACGAGTTCGTGCACTGTGATGAGACTCTCATTGTGTGATTTATAGAAGAAAACTGACGCACTGTCTGTAGTATCCATGTTCAGTGTGAGTGACTCTGTACAAACCAAGCATTCTGGCCTAAATCACAACCATCTACAACACACAAAGCTGTCTGGCCTAAATCACAACCATCTACAACACACCAAGCAGCCTGGCCTAAATCACAACACACCAAGCTGTCTGACCTAAATCACAACCATCTACAACACACCAAGCAATCTGGCCTAAATCACAACCATCTATAACACACCAAGCTGTCTGGCCTAAATCACAACTATCTATAACACACCAAGCAGTCTAGCCTAAATCACAACCATCTACAACACACCAAGCAGTCTGGCCTAAATCACAACCATCTATAACACATTAAGCTGTCTGGCCTAAATCACAACCATCTATAACTCATAACTGGGGTGGCAGTAGCAGAGTGGCCAGAACGCTTACCTGCGGACCCGATGGTCATGTGTTCGAATCCGCTCCAGGTAGGGAGTTGATAAAAGCTGACTTGGGCTCTCAGACCTACAATAGGTGCCAGGAAATATTCTGGGAAGTAAGGGCGGGCAGCGTGATAATGATCACATAGCCCAGCGAATGCCGATTTGTCGATACAAAAATATACGGCTAGCACATTATACCGAGTTGGTCATTTACTCGAATCTCCATTAAGACGGGAGTCTCCATCAAGACGAGAATCTCCATCAAGACGGGAATCTCCATCAAGGCGGGAGTCTCCATCAAGACGGGAGTCTCCATCTAGACGGGAATCTCCATCAAGACGGGAATCTCCATCAAGACGGGAATCTCCATCAAGACGGGAGTCTCCATCAAGACGGGAATCTCCATCAAGACGGGAGTCTCCATAAAGACGGGAGTCTCCATCAAGACGGGAATCTCCATCAAGACGGGAGTCTCCATCAAGACGGGAGTCTCCATCAAGACGGGAATCTCCATCAAGGCGGGAATCTCCGTCAAGACGGGAGTCTCCATCAAGACGGGAATTCTTGTTATACCTTGACCTGAGCTGATCTAAATGGGTGTAAGGATTGACTGTGGAAGTATACGGTACCGGTATCATATTGATAACATCATGCGTGGAGTGCAATGTGGTCTTTCACATATGCGGCTAGCACCATATACCCAAGAGGCGCACTTACATTTCCTTGATTACATACCTCTCTGTAGTCAAGTTTTTGTGACGTGCCTCACATTCTAATGTTGATGATGGTTTCATCAGTTTCATCTTTAGCTTATCTCTGGGACACAGAGGTGTTTCCAAGGCACCAGGGCCGAGTTATATACTGGCCAAGACCTATTGACGCGTCCTCGTCGAGCGTCCTGGGCAACAGGTCCTTTCGGGGTCCTGGCTAAAGTCAGTAGGATCGCCGATTCCTCCGAAGTCGGAGAGTGTCTGCCTGTACGGCAAGGAACCACCAGTCTGCACACCAATAAGCCAGACATGGGACAACGGATACTCACGCAAAACTCAGGTCCTGTATGACATCACACTGATGTTGGACAACAGTATGCCTTCATCCGACATACAGGACTTTGCGTTGGAGCTCAAGCCAACGAACACAAGCAAGCAAGCAAGCTTATCTCTTACACACTTTGACATCTACATATTGTTTATCTTCTGTTTCTTTTTCCATACATATCCCAAGAAGACGAAGGAGAAGGGGAATATGAGACGAAGAAGGAAAAGACGTAGCAGTTGTAGTAATAGTATGAGTAATCAGAGTTGTAGTTATAGTAGATTGATTGATTGATTTAGGAAACGACATCACAGAATTCGGGGCATTCCCATAAGTGCTCCGTCCCCATCCTCAGTAGCCAGCGAAGAGTTATAGTAGTAATGGGAGTTACTGCAGTAGTATAGTAGTACTAGTAGTAGTAGTTTTAGTAGTAGTAGTAGTAGTAGCAGTAGCAGCAGCAGCAGCAGCAGCAGTAGTAGTAGTAGTAGTAGTAGTAGTAGTAGTAGTAGTAGTAGTAGTAGTAGTAGTAGTAGTAGTAGTAGTAGCGGCGGTGGCTTCATTGGCAGCCGCATCAGCAGCAGTAGTAGTGGTAATACTGGTAGCAGCAGCAATAGTAGTAATAACTGCAGCAGTAGCAGGGGGAGGAGGAGGAGAGGAGGAGGAGAAGGAGGAGGAGGAAGAAGAAGAAGAGGAAGAAGAAGAAGAAGAAGAAGAAGAAGAAGAAGAAGAAGAAGAAGAAGAAGAAGAAGAAGAAGAAGAAGAAGAAGAAGAAGAAGAAGAAGAAGAAGAAGAAGAAGAAGAAGAAGGTACGAACGAAGGAACAATCTTTAGAAGAAGAGGAATTGAAAACCTCAAATATGTGTACAATATCTGTGCAGACCAGGAAAGTTTCAACTAAATATTAATTAATGAGTTAATTAATTAATTAATTAATTAATGTGACAATAAGCTGTCGAGATTCTCGCTAAGAAATGTATAGTATCTTGCACAAGAAACCCAATTTCGTAAAACAATACTCAAGATACTGATAATGCGCAGTATCCACATTGATGTCACCTTTACTGATTGCATTCTAGGAATCATAAACCTGTATGAATGTACTAGACTTGTCGGATCACGCAACTTCAAAACAACTTTGTTGATCATGAGAGAACATTTCCAAATATTAAGTTAACGTTTGCTATCCATTATTATGTTGAATATATCCCTTATTATCATTGGAGTGTGGTTGTGCTTGACCGAAAACTCTAGAGCTGGTAAGTACTTTGATTTTACATGGCCACTTCTTCATCTTCTTCAAATGTTTTATCTACTAGCACGGATCACCATGTTTCTCTACAATATTGTAGAGTTTTTGGTTAACAGTCGCACACATTGCACTTCGGTATCTCCATAAGGGCTGCAGTCTCCTCCCATAAATCACTCAAGAAGTACCTCAGTACAGTTTACAAACTCTATATTTATTCATTCATTCAGTAGCATGTCCTTTGCAGAACCTAGCTCCCATAACAACCATCTTGAAAACTGCTCTGTCACAAACAAGATGCCCCGCATCCAATACACCCATCTGAAGATCATCCGCCACATTTTGCATCTTTTGCCTTTCTCTTCCTCTCTTCTCCGGCACATACCCATTATTGTTCTCTCCAAACTTTCATGACGTTTCAAGTGACACAAATATTTCAATTTTCTTTGTTTTATCGTCTTTAGTAGCCAACCTTCTTCAATATCCAGCTCTTGTCGTATGGATACATTTGTTCTTTTCTGTATCCTAGATATTCTTAGAACCCGTTTATAACATTTATAATCAAAGGCATTTATGCGCTGTTCAGCTTGTAAACTCCACATCACCGGTGATAATTCACATGCGCGTAAACCAGAACAACACACGTTATAGATAGATACCTTTCTCGTGGCTAGCTTTTCTAATTTTAATTTTTGTAGGCAGTCGCAAAGTGGTTAAACCGTGTGTCTCGCGCTCCGAAGGTTTTGGTTTCGATTCCGGGCCAGGTCCTTCGATTCATGAGTGCAATTGTCTCATAAGCTCCTGGAGGTCGTCGCTAGAGCTACGGAGTTCATGTTTTCTGCGACACTTTCAGCAGGTCGCCCTGCGGAAAGAGACCGAGTCATGTGGGATAAAACCTCTTGCTTTTTAACTGACTAAGTGCCTTGGGATGATTAGTTGTCTCAGGCAACTTCTCCTAACTGCCATTGGCTTATTTACAGTAGTTTTCTTATGCAACCCCCGTTAATGTGATATATAAACAACATATCTGCTACCATATTTAAACAAAATTAAGTCATAACTGTGACACACCCTTATATCCCATTATCCGCCATCCGTTTTTGTTTGGTCCAAATATACGTTTTCGTTTGGCACATAATCTGTTAAATCCTTTTATTTTAATTTTGGTGGGCAGCGTCAAATGTCACATGTTCTTTTCGATATCCAATTGCCAAGGAATGTAAATTGCTGGAGATATCTTGAGCCAGCTGGGACACATTCTATAGTTATGGGTTCAGGTGGATCATAAATCTGTTCAAGGAAGACATCTGTTTTGGAATGTGTAGTTGATCATACACCACAGCACACTTGTTCCTACAGCGTGGTCTTGTCGTCATTTAGAGGTGGAATGATCACTTCGGTTGTGGTCACTATTTCAGCTTGAAGGATTTATCTTCTTGCTTTGGTTAATGATGTGTGATTCTACAATGTGTATCTGACAAAATACAGCGAAATATACCAAACTATAAATCGTGCAATCTATTGTTTGTGTCTTCGTGATTCAAAGTCACTACGGGAAAATTTTGTTTTGAACTTTTGTATTGTCTAATGTGTTTCTGTCTGCTCCCCTTTCCTTTGCTTCTGAGTGCTGACCCTTTCGTGTGTGTCTTGTATTCAACCGCCATTGAAATTTTAACTGGCGCAAAGTGCACTCATGTGCTCTAAAATTCTCGCCTTTATCTGGGCAGGGTTGGCATCAGATCCGCTACCCCAGGATCACTAGTTAGTTGTTAAGCATCATTTAAAAAAAAAAGAAAATACGCCAACACAGTTCAGATCGGGAAACAAACCTGGGCTGCTCACGTCAGGGGCGGAATTCTCTACCACCAGGTCACACCGTACACATCATTCCATAGGTTGGGAGAAGGCGGTAGCCGTTACTGAGAGGTTCAGACAGTCGCCTCAGACTCAGAAGGTACTCGGTTCAATCCCAGCATAGGGCTTGGAATGTTTTTAATCACTATTGCTATCCAGCTATATCCCACGCCACCTGATATCTGGGGTAGTGAGATCGGATGCCTAGCCTGTTCGGATAATGGCATAAAAACAGAAAGTTCTGAGTGCAAGTTGTGCATGTCAAAAATCCGAAGACAGCTGGAGGTGGCGAAGGGTTGGTCGCAATAACGCCGCCCTGGCAAAATTGTTAAACTAGAAAACTTATCCACGGGTAGATAGAGCCAGTGATCTTTTGGTGGAATCGGTTTAGAGGAAGCACTATTACACAAATGCATGCCGAAGTCGGACGTACTGGCCATTGAGATGTACACCTGAGGCCAAAATAGGCCTTATCAGCCATCTTAGAACTCACGGCTCCATAATTTCAACCCCACTGGATGAAATGAATAGTCATCATCATTCTTGATAGACAAACAACATACCTGAGGCGTAGATAGATGACAAATAATTGACTATTCAAACAATCATCGAGAAATATTAACTTTTCTTTTAATGTTTCGATTAAAACAACCCCAAGTTATTAAACGTACGACGCGGTTGTACAAGGGTGAGAACAAATATAAAGCTGAATATTTATTATGTTCAAAACGATATTTTCCTTTAGTGAATGTAAACAAAGAAGCCACAAACAATAAGTTGCAACGTTTGTTGCCTGGCATATGTCTCTACGTATCATCAGGTGATAAAGTTAACAAAGCAAAGGACATTCGTATATTGATTGATCTTTATTGTAGAAGGGTTACAAATTGGGGACGCAGGCCCGTCTTACATTCGGTCCTTCCAGTCACTCATCTTTCGTTCATCAATAGTGCATGATGCATTTACATAGGAAAAAACATTGTCAAATAAATGTTGTAAACATAAACAATGCATATTACCATGTTATGAGACACCCATAACCATCCACACATCCCCCACCCACCACACATCCACCACACACACACATCCTCCACCCACACACACACCCCTACGACGCACACACCTCAGGCATACATGTATTCCCCCACCTACTAATCCCCACCCACACATCTACCACATACACACATCTCCCCTACCACACGCACACATCCCAAACCCCACACACACTCGCCCACCCACACATCCTCCACCCACCTACCCACCCACAACCACTCAGCCAAACACACATACCCAACCACATATTACCCCACCCACACAAACATCCCCTGCATACCCACACATCATGCAGCCACCTACACACACCCCCACCAACACTCCCCCACCACACAATCTCCCCCACCCACACACACATCCAGCACCCACCCCTACACACAGCCCAACCCACACACACCTTCACCCACACAATCTCCCCATCCACACACACGCCACACTCATCCCCAATCTCACACACACTCACCCCCCACACATCCTCTACACATCCTCCACCCATCCACCTACACACTCCCAATCACCAATCCCCCATCCACTCATCCTTCAACCACATATCCCCCACCCAAAAACACATCCCCCACCAACCCACACATACACCACCCATACACATCCCCCACCCACACAAACATCCCCCACCCATACACACATCCCCACACACATCCTCCCATCCAAGTTCTTATGTCTCAACCTACAAAAACCTTCACCACCCACACATACATCCTCCACCAACCCACACACACACCCCACCCACACAGACATAGCCTCACCCACACACACATCCCCACACGCATCCCCCAACCGACATACATCCCTCTCCCACCCACCCATACATACATTCCCCACTCACATAACTCCCACTCACGAACATCCACACACTCCAACCATCCCACACCAACCCACACACATCTCTCCCCTATTGTATTCGACGAGCAACAAACGATTGCTGAAATATGCAGAGGCCTCAGCAATTAGGTGTGTCACATCAATGTTAGGCAGACAAAATGGTGTTATAGTGAATCGGCGATTGCCGTGAGGATAACAAATACTCAATATTGGAACAGTATCAGCGACCCTGTGCATTACTTACTTTATCCATAATTGTATTCACCTGCTCGCTTCATATGATATATAACTCTGTAGTATGCACCCGACGAAGTGCAAATAATTATGTCAGGCAACAAATTGTGCAAGCTACTGCTTACGCCTTCTTTATATTTAAATATTTTTAAGCGTGTAATTTCTCAGATACATCATCAGTTTTGAAGTCAACAAAACATACCACGGAGAAGCCGGATGTGATCTCATGGACACCTTCATCACAGAAACTACAATCTGCTAAAATACCAACCAGCGCCCAGCACAATCTGCACTGCAGCTCTAGAGGTTTCGAGAGTCAAAGTTGTAACTTCCAGGATAACACATGCACCTACGACACTTCTGCTGGGAGTAGTTCCGGTTTCCACTGGGTTCTGAGTGGTGGGGCCAGCAGTCCTGTGTTCCCGCCAATTTCAAATCTGTCGGGTAAGATATATTATACAAAGTAACATAATTAGAAATTAATAATGTTATTATAATATATGCCCTCCTACACAATCATCTGTTTCTTTATCTGTACGGGCTGGGTTATTTTGTTTATAGACTAACATGTGCAGAACACTAGCCTCGTGTGATAGTTTGTGGGTTTATTTATGTTTTTATGTATTTCTCTGTATATCTGTCCATCTATCCATTTATCTATCCATCCAGTCAACCCATTATAATTTTCTTTCTACCGGTATCTGCCTGTCTGTCAACATGTTTGA
This sequence comes from Cepaea nemoralis, assembly GCA_014155875.1. Taxonomy (NCBI): domain Eukaryota; kingdom Metazoa; phylum Mollusca; class Gastropoda; order Stylommatophora; family Helicidae; genus Cepaea; species Cepaea nemoralis. The sequence continues at coordinate 328,988 of JACEFZ010001920.1, read as the reverse complement.
TTATCTGTCTGTCGGTCCGTTTATCTATCTATCCTGCCTCTCTCTCTCTCTCTCTCTGACTGTCTATCCGTCTGTTTGTCTGTCTGTCTATATGTTTATTTACACGTCTGTTTGTTTTTCTGTCTGTCTGTCGATCTTTCTGCCTATCGCTGTCAGTCTATCTGTCTGTCTGTCTATTTGTAGTTCTGACTGCCTATATGTTTGTTTATTTGTCTGACTATTGATCTGTTTATATAAATATAGGCCAAATCACACCGGTGTACACATACAATGAATGAATCACAAAACACGAGAAGCAGAATCGGTAAGCTTTGCTACAACACGGCCACAAGTGACAAAATGAACGTTGCGGCCAAAACCTTCGTCAGCACACAAACAACAAACGTACACTACATGAACACACACACACACACACACACACACACACACACACACACACAGAGTATATATATATATATGTGTGTGTGTGTGTGTGTCAAAGGATATTGTGTCAAAGGATATTGGGCTGTGTCAGACAGAGTTCTATTAGTAAAATTAAACGAAAGACCTTTTAAAATAAATGTAATTCAAGTATATGCCCCAACAAGTGAAAGCAGTGAAGAAAGTATAGAGGAATTTTATAATGACATGGAGTCTGCTTTGAAGAACTGTAAAAAATCAGAAATAAATATCATAATGGGTGATTTCAACGCAAAAATAGGAAAGCAAAGCGATGGATGCAGTGTAGGCAACCATGGTTTGGGAGAGAGAAATGAAAGAGGTTACAGACTTGTAGAATGGGCAAAAGATCAAGAAATGGTTGTAGGAAACACCTGGTTTAAACAACATCCTAGAAGATTATGGACATGGAGGAGTCCAGACAGCAGGATTAAAAACCAGACAGATTACATCCTGATAAGCAAAAGGTTTCGAAATGCATTAACAGTTGTAAAAACAGTTCCAAATGCAGACTGTTACAGTGATCACAGATTAATTACTGGCACATTGAGGGTAAAGAAAGTCAAGTATACAGCAGGAAACCCTAAATATGACTTGTGCAAATTGAAAACTGACAAAGAAATACAAGATAATTTTAACATAGAAGTAAAGAACAAATTTGATTTACTGTCTGATCTAAAGATCCTATTTCAAGATGTAGATGATCAATGGGAAATGCTGAAGAATTCAATCAGTTGTGCAGCAGAAAAAACTATTCCAAAAGTAAAGAAAGTGGGCCGTAAGACATGGATGACTGAAGAAATTTTACAACTAATGGAAACAAGAAGACAGAACAAAAATAATCCTGCCAAATATGAAGAAATTCACAGAAAAGTCAGAACCTTATGTAAGGAGGCTAAATAAACATGGCTTGAGAAAAATTGCAGAGAAATTGAAAAACAACACAACAGTAAAAATGCGAAACTAATGCACAAAAGAATTCAGGAGATTACTAATCAAAGAACACGTACATCAGCAGGCTGCCTAAAGACAAAAGATGGAAGAGTCATAATAGAAAAAGATCAGATTTTACATGTATGGTCAGATTACGTGAAAAACCTTTATGACGATAACAGAGACGAACAATATATTGTTCAAAATAACAATGAAGAGCCAGCAATTTTGAAGATGGAGGTTCAGAATGCTCTTAATCATATGAAATCTGGCAAGACCCGTGGTCCAGACAGCGTCACAACAGAAATGATTAATGCTTTAGAAGAATATGGAATAGATAAAGTTACCAGTCTGCTTAATACAATATATGATACTGGAAATATACCTCATGAGTTATGTAATTCTGTATTTATTGCAATCCCAAAGAAATCAGGAGCCTTGGAATGTGATCAACATCGAACAATTAGTATAATGAGTCACATCACGAAGATTTTGCTAAGAATTATCATGCAAAGAGTTAGGAGGAAAATACAACCTGAAATAGGAGAAGAACAATGTGGGTTTGTAGTAGGCAAGGGTACAGTAAATGCTGTGTATATACTGAGAACCGTAATCGAACGTTCTATAGAAGTAAACAAAGATCTACACCTTTGCTTTATTGACTACACAAAGGCTTTTGATAAAGTGAGACATGTCAACATGATAAGGATGCTTGAAGATCTACAAATTGATGGGAAAGACCTTAGACTTGTAAAAAACATATATTGGAAACAACAAGCTGCCATAAGAGTTGATAATGAAGTAAGCCAATATCAGCCTATTAAGAGAGGTGTGAGACAGGGATGTGTAATGTCTCCAGATCTGTTTTCCCTGTACAGTGAAAATATTTTCAGAAATATTGAAAATATGGAAGGAATCAACATTGGGGGACGATGCATCAATAACATTAGATATGCAGATGATACAGTCTTGATTGCAGACAATGAACAGGACCTGCAAAATTTAGTAGATGCGGTTGTTACACACAGTGAACAACAAGGGTTAGAATTAAATTGTAAAAAGACACAGATTATGGTCGTCACTAGGAAGAACGAAATACCACAGTGTAATATACAAGTAAATGGGAATATTCTTCAACAAGTGAATAGGTACAATTATCTCGGAACAGTAATAACATCTGATGGGAGATGCCTTGAAGAGATTAGAACAAGAATCGCCATGGCAAAAGTAGCCTTTAGCAAGATGAAAAACATACTGACCAATAAAAAGATGTCAATTGAAACGAGAAAAAGAGTGTTGAGATGCTACATAGAACCTGTACTTTTATATGGATGTGAAGCTTGGACAATGAGCAGCCAGGCTGAAAAACATCTGATGGCTGTAGAAATGTGGTTTCTGAGGAAAATGCAAAGAATACCATGGACAGCCAGAAAGACCAATGAACAAGTCCTTCAAGAAACAAATGAAGATCGTAAACTGATCAGAGACATTAGACGTAGACAGTCACAATTTTTTGGGCATGTTATGAGAAGAAATGATTTGGAGAACTTGGTGACAACTGGTAAGATCGAGGGGAACAGACCAAGGGGAAGACCTAGAAACAAGTATCTGGATGGCTTGGCCTTGTGGCATGGTCGAGACAGAAACACGGAACTGATCCACGACTCTGTTGATCGAGTGAGATGGCAGAACATGACTGCCCACGCTTACCGGCATGGCACATGATGGATGGATATATATATATATGAAACAAAGGTGAAAACAGGAGCAAGAACCACTTACTTCTGCTACGGTGATGTGAGGAGAAGAGCGCAACCCTGACTGTGTAAGGCCAAAGAAGAAAATGAATAAAGAGAGAACCTCTCACCGTCCCCCGTTAACAAGAATAGTAAAGAAATCAGCTTAAGAAGATCCAGGAATGGGCCGACAAGGAATTTGAATAATGTTCTGCAATTCCAGGCAACTCCGAGGGTTGTTCTAGCACCAAGGGTTATATAATTAGAGTCTATCAACAAAACGACAAAGTAAGAATAACACCGGCATCATTTGTTTATTAAACTTCTAAGAGCAAGCATAATATGCAGACATGTAGCATCAATAAAGAAGTTAGAATCCAGCAAAACTAAACAGCAAAAATTTTAATCCAACAAACAAAACTCCTAAGTATAGCAAACACTTCAAAGTACAGCAAACACTTCTAATCCAGCAAAAACTAATCTACTAAAAACTAATCCACCAAAAACTAATTCATCAGAAACTAATCCACCAAAAACTAATTTACCAAAAACGTCTAGTCTACTAACACCCCAGGTAAATCTAAAATCTAAAACTAGAATTCTGGCTTTACCACTGCAAAACCTTTCAAGGTGAAAAGCAACAAGTTTACTATAGGCATTGGCGCCTCATGACTGGGTGGGGTGGACTACAGAAAAGACCGGTTCTACCTGTGCATGCGGTTTTATAATGGGGTTAGAAGATTTCCCAGGGTTCCAGACCAATCAGACAGTCCGCGCCCCCTGGTGGAATTCCATCATCATCGCGAGCCGAGTACATTATTCCCCCTCTTTAACTGTTTTCGTTCCGACAACTGGACCTTACACCTCCAGTGCCCTGGGTAAAGGAGGGATAATTTCTAACCCCTTACTTTATAATTATCCACTATTAATGAGACTCAACAAAATTGTCTTATCCTAATCAGACATTACCTACAAAGTGTAAAACACCCCAAGAATGTACATCAGATACCAACAAGGATAATGGTTACATGCAAATACAAGCTACATTTACATTGATACCAGTCATTATTCATGACTAAACTAATATACACAGCGTAAAAAAAAATAATGAAATCAACAGGGAGACAGTCTCCCGCCACCTTGGTGTCCACAATATTATACGAACAATTACAAAAACAATTAATAATTCTCCCTCCTTAACTGTTGTCGTTTCGACAACTGGGCCTTATGCCCCTGGTACACTTAGCGAAAAAAAAACCTGTCACTCTTATGCCCCTGGTATACTTAGCAACAAAAACCTGTCACTCTTGGGGACATTGCCCTCAACACCTGAACTGCTGGTTACATCCCTGAACAGTACCATTATAACAAAAATATACTTGTTCTATCCAGACTTATAATGTGAAACAGAATCCATGTAAATCACCAGTCACCAATAAGCCCAAAATAACATTAATCTCAACACGTAAGTATAAGCCATCCTTACACTAGTACAAGTTGTTAATACTTAATGATCAAATTAACATCAGTGAGGAGGAATAGCCCCTCTGCTGCAAGAACAATTAAAAAAATGAATACAATCCTCACTTTTCACATAAAAATAATTAAACAAACATAAAAGCTACATAAACAATAAACCAACAACCTTTATACTGGTTACCGCTTGCCCCAACTCTGGACATTCAAAACAAAATGTATTTAAAAATAACATCATCTGTCTCCCATTAGGCGGATTCTCTCTGATCGCCTCGTGTTCAAGTCTCCTGGTTCAAACATGTACCAGTCACTTCTTGGTGTTGTTCCTCAACCTCTACCACGGCAGGCAATTCTGGTAGTTTTATCGTTGTTTCCGGTACCTCAATTACAGCATCTTTCTCACGCCGTTTTAATTCGTGTCTTGCTGCTCTAATGTCAGGTCCATTCTCTCCCACTCTTCTAATAACATATGGGCCTCCTGATGCTTTTGGAATCTATACGACTGTATATTTGTCTACAGACCATTGGTCTTTAATCTTGCACCTCTCTGTATAGTGGACTCTCTTCCTAACTACTTCTCCTGTGGTTAGCACTTTAGGAGATGATGTCTTGTCACGTCTCTCTTTCCTTACAGAAGCTAACTTTCTTAAGTGTTCGCCTGCCCTAACACGCACGTTACGCAGACGGGACAGCTGTCCAGTCACCTAATTCTCAACATTCGGTTCCCCATCATTAAAATCACTATCATCACTAGCATCTAACGTGAAATCTACTGGCAATTTGGGTTCCATCCCAAACACCAAGTAGTACGGGGAATGCCCGGTGGACGAGTGGGGCGTAGAGTTATAAACTAACAAAACTTCAGCTAGATGCTCAGACCATTTTCTTTTCTGGTTTGCCTCTAGTGTCCTCAGAAGATCATATAGGGTCCTATTAAACCTCTCGCACTGGCCGTTCCCTTTGCAACTCGTGGTACGGGTCTTTTGAATCCCATATACCCTACAGAGTTCTGCAATCACAGCCGATTCAAAGTTCCTGCCCTGATCTGAATGTAGCCTATGTGGTACACCTAAATACAAAAACAATTTCTCAACCAGTACTTTTGCAACTGTCGAGGCTTTCTGATCCCTTGTGGGTGCAGCAATTGTAAATTTGGTGAAAACATCTGTAATGACCAACACATTTTCATACCCCCGAATATCCTTCTCCAACATAGTAAAATCCATGGTCACTACCTCAAAAGGCCTAGATGCTAATACATTACCTGAAGGACCTTGCAGCTTAATATGGGGTGGTCTAGCAATATTACACCTCTGGCATCTTTTACAAAACAGTTCAACATCTTTCGTGATGCCAACCCAATAACACCGACTTCTCAGGATTTGTATCATCCTATCCCTGCCCTGATGGCTAGTGCTGTGCACCGACTCTAACACTCTCTGTTTTAATGCACCAGGTACCACCAATTGAGAAATCCACCCTCTACCCGGCTTCCTTAATGTCCTGTACAACAACCCATTAACCACACTCAACCTCTTTCGCTGCTTCAACAAGCTTTTGGTTTCAGGTGGTAAACCCCTCATCTCTATTTTACTCAGTCTCACTCTCTCACTCACACAAGTTAACACTTTATATACATGCACATCTTGTAGTTTTCTCAACTCTTCAGCTGAATATGATGGTAGTGATAGCAGTGGCACATTATCTACAGGATTATTCTGTCTACATTTACAATTGTTCCTATCCTAGCAGTTCTTAATTCTGGACTGACTGGTGTAGTGGCTATGTGACTGATTGGAATGTCACCTTCTTCATCTGATCTTCCTGGTGCTTTAAAAGGGTAGAGGGACAAATAATCAGCATTTCCATTAGCACGACCTGGTTTGTGCTTAATGGTGTAGTCAAACATCGACATCTGTGCTATCCATCTCTGCTCAATGGCACCCAGTTTTGCCTTTTGCCATAAGGCTAAATTCCTACTATCTGTAAAAACTTCTACTTTAGTACCCAAACGATAACTTCTGAACATTTCAGTCATAGCCCACTTCAACGCGAGCAATTCAAGCTTAGAACTGCTTTTAGCATTTCGTTCTGAGGGACGAAGCGTACGGCTAGCGAAAGCTAGAACTCTTTTCTTACCAGCTTGAATTTGCGAGAGGACAGCACCCAAGCATCTACCTCCAATATGAACTGAAACGAGAAGTCTGGGAAGCCTAAAAGGGGTGTTGATGTCAGTGCCTCTTTTAAGCGATGAAACGCCTCATCACACTCTGGAGTCCACAACCATCCTATGGGTCCCTTCTTCTTCTTAGTATCACCGGTTTGCTGCTGGTTGAGTTGGAAAACCAGCCCATGTAGTGGTCTTGCAATATTAGCAAACTTTGGAACAAACCTTCTATAATAACTGGCTAACCCTAGAAATGACCTAAGTTCTGTCTGAGTTCTGGGCACAGGTGCTTCTTTTATGGCTGCCGCTTTATCATCCATGGTGCCAATGCATTCTTCTGAAATTGTGTGCCCTAAAAACTCAACCTTGTTCTGAGATAAGTTATCTTTTCAAGATTTAGTTTTAGTCCAATGGACTGCAGTCTCTCAAACACTCTCTCAAGCCTACTCAGATGCCCTGAAAAATCCCCAGAAAACACCAAAATGTCATCAAGGTATACCAACAAAATCTGGAAAAAGTAGTCATTCAGAGAGCATTGCATTAACCTATGGAAGCTGCTCGCGGAGTTTGCCAGTCCCATCGGCATACGCGTATACTCATACAAACCAAACGGGGTGGTAAAAGCAGTCTTCTCTTGATCCTCTGGTTTCATGGCCACCTGTTAATACCCACTGGCAAGATCTAAAGTTGAAAACAATTTGGCGCCATCGAGTGCATCTAGATGTTCATCTACTCTAAGGAGAGGGTATGCATTTCTTTTTGTCCTAACATTTACAGCCCGATAATCAACACATAACCTAAGCCTACCATCTTTTTTCCTCACGAGGACAACCGGGGAAGCCCAAGGGCTGGAAATTTCCTTAATTATCTGACTATCTAATAAAACTTGTAAATGATTTTGTACTTCTCTATAAAATGCTGTGGGAATTCTCCTATAAGGCTGCTTGATGGGGTCTCATCTGTCAACTGGATACTATGGGTTACTTTATCTGTATAGCCTATGTCAGTATCTCCCTTGGCAAAAAGACTATCACATCTAACTAATAATTCCTCTAACTTCTTCCTATCTCTATCACTACCCTAAAAACTGCTCAAATCTACAGTGCACCTAACATTTGCTATCCCTCCAGCATATGGCCGTGTTGAAACCTCAACTTCCTGAGCACTTACCATTTTGAAATGGTTGGTCAAATCCACACAGTAGCATCTGAAATATCCCCAACTTGAGTACCCTTCGACAAGAATATGTCTTCGTCCCCCAGACTGACTGCTTGGACTTGGCATACGCCCCATCTCAAGGTAGTCAAAGTGTGGGACAAAAGCAAACCCTTGTGTTCCAAGTCTCGAGTTGGGCTGAAAATTACATTTATGTCTTCATGCACAAATCTAACACATTTTAAACTAATTGCAATGATGGAGCGGGCAGGTACACAAATTCTAATATTAACATAAACTTTAACACTGTCCAGTCCGACTCCAGGAATCTCCTCCGCTGGGCTGCTCTATTTACGAAATCTACAAAAATCTGGTACTGATTGTAAAATGTTCGTGCCAATAATACCCGGCACTCTTCTCTCCCCATTGTCCATGTCTTTGGTGACAAAAACCCCACAGTCCTTCACTTGTGTCGCACACAGCACAATGTCACACGAAGTACCCCACATACGGAATCACTACGCCATTCGCGGCCGTTAACTTAACGAATTGTACTTCCCTTAGAACAATGTCCTGGAACATGTCCTTGAAACAGGCCTCAGTAATAGTGGATACTTGAGACCCTGTATCGATGTCGCACTGAACAATCTTGCCACCTATCAAAACAGTCTCTTCGGGCCCACCCCCCCCCCCCCCCCCCCCCACAATTTTAATATTTGAGCCATGACTCTCCCCTTCTAATACCTGGCTCCCAGACTTATAGGGGTCTCGTTTAATGCCTGCCTGCACTCACGTCTCAAGTGACCTACACGATTGCATCGCCAGCAACGTGGCGTTTGAGGCTGTCGATCGCTGGTAAGTCTGTTGAGCCTGGCACTAATCTCAGACATCTCCCTCTGCAAAAAGTCAATCTCACCCTGCCTGGAACTAAACTTCCTTGGTGGTACTCGGACTGGCTCAATATGTGCAGGCCTACATTCTACCGTTTGTGGCACTACCTCAGCCTGCACTGGCCCATCCTGCCCCTGCTGAAACTCCACTTTCACTGATGAAGGCATACATATCTGAATTTCCCCAGAGTTCTCAACATTTCTGGCTCTCACTTTACCTCTCTGACTTCAGCACCCGGCGGGGACGCACACCTTCCCATGTTTGTGCACACTCCCTGATCTGAAGAAATGTCACAGACGAATCTTGCGAGATCTTTTCTTTTAAGACAGTTTGGGTGAAACTGTCCCTTATGTCAGCCACAAACTGGTCTCGAAGGGCCTCCCCATCCAACACAGGGACACCTTGCGTTTCCTGAGCCTTCACTACCCTCTTGAATTCAGCACTGACGCTATGGGAGAAGTCATGGACTGTCTCCCCAGCTCGCTAGCGTATTGTAAATAACGTTGCCAGGAGCTCCCATAGACTCTTCTTCTCTCCAAATATCTTCAGTAAGGCCTGCAGCATGGCCTCGGCGTCTTCCTCAGAGGCATTGAGTTCTAATTCTCTCCTGTCAGGACTGGTTATGCTGTCCAAAATAACGTCCACCTTATCGATTGTCTCTAACATGCCAGCCCTCCATGCTGACCTCACCTCCCTGACGTACTTTTCTACCGTTGGTCCACCTTTCTCCCCAAAACACCGAATAGGCTTTCTGGTTGGTACCACAACATACCTTAAAGCCTCAGTGAGCTCACGTGGTGGAGCGTCCACTGGGCGGGAATCTTCGGTTCCCATCGTAGAAACTGGTGGCGACTCGTCTTGTTCAACTATCGCTGCAGCACGAGTACTTCTGGTCTCCATCTTAAGGATACAATACAATGCTACGGGTGGTTCTGCAATGGAGCTTAACTAGCTAACCTGGGTATTGCTATATCTAGAGGACTATTACCAACTATACCCACAAATGAACCGACAAAGGAACCAACTAAAGACCTCAACTAAAACAATCACTGGATACTAAATCAATCCTATTAGAATAATTCTAAGGCTGTCAATATCCTGGAAGGCTCGCCACTTGAAACAGAGATGAAAACAGGAGCAAGACCACTTACTTCTGCTACGGTGATGAGAGGATAAGAGCGCAACCCTCACTGCGTAGGGCCAAAGAAGAAAATTTATAAAGAGAGAACCTCTTACCGTCCCGGTTAACAAGAATAGTAAATAAATCAGGTTAAAAAGATTCAGCAATGGACCGACAGGGAATTAGATTAATGTTCTTCAATTCCAGGCAAAGAATTACTCCAAGGGTTGTTCTAGCACCAAGGGTTATATAATTAGAGTCTTTCAACTAAACGACAAAGTAAGAATAACAACAGCATCATTTGTTCATTAAACTTCTAAAAGCAACAATAATATGCAGACAAGTAGCATCAATAAAGAAGTTAGAATAAAGCAAAACCAAACAGCAAAACTTCTAATCCAACAAACAAAATTCCTAAGCATAGCAAAAACTTCAAAGTACAGCAAACACTTCTAATCCAGCAAAAACTTCAAGTCTACCAAAAACTAATCTACTAAAAACTAATCCACCAAAAACTAATCCTCCGAAAACTAATCCACCAAAAACTAATTTACAAAAAACTTCTAGTCTACTAAAAACCCAGGAAAATCTAAAATCTAAAACTAGAATTCTGACTTTACCACTGCGAAACCTTTCAAGGTGAAAAGTAACAAGTTTACTATAGGCATTGGCACCTCATGACTGGGTGGGGTGGACTACAGAAAAGACCGGTTCTACCAGTGCACGCCATTTTATACTGGGGTAAGAAGAACTCCAAGGGTTCCAGACCAATCAGACAGTCCGCGCCCCCTGGTGGAATTCCATCATCATCGCGAGCCGAGTTCATATCTATCTACCTATCTATCTATCTATCTATCTATCTATCTATCTATCTATCTATCTATCTATCTATCTATCTATCTATCTATCTATCTATCTATCTATCTATCTATCTATCTATCTATCTATCTATCTATCTATCTACCTACCTACCTACCTACATATCTATCTATCTATCTATCTATCTATCTATCTATCTATCTATCTATCTATCTATTTATCTATCTATCTATCTATCTATCTATCTATCTATCTATCTATCTATCTATCTATCTATCTTTCTATGTTCGGCCCGAACATAACAACAAAATATAGATAGAATAGAAGAATAGATAGAAAATATGATTGGAAGAGATCTATCTAAAGTAAACTTGGCTCCCGTTCCCGACTATCTGTCTGTCTGTCAGTCTGTCTATCTGTCTGTCTATCTGTCAGTCTGACCTGACCCGGCTGCACCAAGTCCCTGGTGGGGAGCATCTAATTTAATTCATATATATATATATATATATATATATATATATATATATATATATATATATATATATATATATATATATATATATATATATATATATATATATATATATATATATATATATATATATATATATAGCCAGGGGACTTAACGTAAGATATAACAGTGCTACTAAAAGTTATATCCCTTTTTTAAAATATTTTTTTATATTTTCTTATGTTCAGTCATGTAATTACAAAATTAAATTTTAGGAAGGTAATAGCTGATAGCTGATAGATAAAACTATGACAGTTGGTTGAACGGTCCATCCGATTGAGATGAAATTTTCTATACGTCTTCCTTTCATTCCAGCGCAGCCAAATGTAATAATTTTTTTAGTGTGAAATCGGCTACTTACTTAATATTATTTAATTTTTCATTTTACATTGTAATTTATATACAGCGAGGGGACTTAACTCTAGAAAAGTTATTTCAAGGGGCATAACTTTTAATAACATTACTGTATAACTTACAGTCATATTGTTGCATCGTTTTCAAAGATTTATAAACTCTTTGTCTATAGTTATGTACCGGCATATGAGTTATAATAAATAATGATACAATCTTTAAGGCATTTTCAAAGTTTTCATAAAAATAATGCATAATGCATAACATTGTAACTCATCTTTTTATGCTTACGAAGTTATCTACAGTCATGTAGGTGATTAGAAACGGTTTTCATTAGAAATAATGGATGGTGTGTGGAAGGACATTCTTTTCAGTTACTTTATTTTGTATGAATTTAATGAGACGCTACCCGCCAGGAGCTGGGCGAAGCGACGCCGGGTCAGATAGATAGACAGACCCACCTTTTCGCTGCAGTTATCTATAGGCATATGCGTTATAATCCTCCTCCTCCTACCCTCTTCCTCTTCCGCTCCCCCTCTCCATCCTTCACCTCCCTCTTTCTCCTCCTCCTCCTTCCTCCTCCCTCTTCCTCCTCCTCCTTCCTCCTCCTACTCCTTCCTCCTCCTACCTCTTCCTCCTCCTACCTCCTCGCCCTCCTACCTCCTCTTCCTTCCTCCTCCCTTCTCCTCCTACTCCCTCCTCCTCCGTCCCTGCATCCCTCCTCCTCCCTTTTTCTCCCTCCTCCTCCTCCTACCTCCTCCTCCCCTTACTCCTCCCTCTCCTCCTCCCTCCTCCTCCCTTCTCCTCCTCATCCTCTCTCCTCCTCCCTCCTCCTCCCTCTACCTCCTCCCTCCTCCTCCTCACTCCACATCCCTCTTCCCTCTTCCTCCTCCTCCCTCCTCCTCCTTCTCCTCCTCCTCCCTCCTCCTCCCTCCTCTCCTCCTCCTCCCTCCTCCTCCATCTCCCTCCTTCTCCCTCTCCTCCTCCCTCCTCCTCCTTTCCCTCCTCCTCCTGCGTTCTTCTCCTCCCTCATCCTCCCTCCTCCTTCTCCTTCCTCCTCCCTCTTCCTCCTCCTCCCTACTCCTCCTCCCCTCCTCCCTCCCCCTCCTCCTCCTTCTTCCTCCCTCCTCCTCCCTCTTCCTACATCTCCCTCCTCCTCCCTCTTCCTCCTCTCCTCCTCCCTCCTCCCCCTTATCACTCCTCCTCCCTTCTCCTCCTCTCTTCTTCCTCCTCCTCCCTCCTCCATCCTTCCCCCTCCTTCTCCCTCTTCCTCCCTCCACCTTCTCCCTCCCCCTTCTCCTCCTCCCTTATCCCCCTCCTCCCTCCTCCTTCTCCCTCCTCCTCCTCAATCCTCCTCTTAATCCCTCCTCCTCCCTCCTATTCCTCCCTACTCCTCCCTCCTCTTCCCTCCTCCTCCTCTTTCCGCCTATCTCTTCCTCCCTCCTCCTCCTCCCTCCTCCACCTCCCTCTTCCTCCTCCCAGCTCCTACTCCTCCTTTTTCTTCTTCTGCTGCTGCTGCTGCCGCTGCTCCATTTACCCAAGTTAATTGTTGGGGAAGATGTAAAGACCTTTCAAGTGCTCTTTCTAATGCTTTTTGTAAGTTGGTCTTCGTTTATCTAGGTTGTTCTAACTGCAACCAATAAATGATTAGACAGACAGGCAGACAGACAGACAGACAGAGAGTGAGGGACAGACAGACAGACAGACAGACAGACAGACAGACAGACAGACAGACAGACAGACAGATAGACGGGAACGGGAACTTATATGACTACTTATATGAATTAAATGAGATGCTCCCCATCAGGGACTGGGCGAAGCCGGGCAGGGTCAGGCAGACAGATAGACAGACAGATAGACAGTTGGAAACGGGAACTTATATGACTACTTATATGAATTAAATGAGATACTCCACACCAGGAGCTGGGCGATGCCGGGCCGGGTCAGACAGACAGACAGACAGACAGACAGACAGACAGACAGACAGACAGACAGACAGACAGACAGACAGACAGACAGACAGACAGACAGTCGGTAACGGGAATGAGAACTTATATGACTACTTATATGAATTAAATGAGATGCTCCCCACCAGGGACTGGGCGAAGCCGGGCCGGGTCAGACAGACAGACAGTCAGACAGACAGACAGACAGACAGACAGATAGTCGGGAACGGGAGCTTTTATGACTACTTATATGAATTAAATTAGATGCTCCCGACCAGGGACTGGGTGAAGCCGGGCCGGGTCAGACAGACAGACAGACAGACAGACAGACAGAGAGACAGACAGACAGACAGACAGACAGACAGACAGTCGGGAACGGGAGCTTATATGACTACTTATATGAATTAAATGAGATGCTCCCCACCAGGGACTGGGCGAAGCCGGGCCGGGTCTGCTAGTGTATATATATATATATATATATATATATATATATATATATATATATATATATATTATATATATATATATATATATATATATATATATATATATATATATATATATATATATATATATATATATATTCATTCATTCGTTTATTCATTCGTTCATTCATTCATTCATTCAGTAGCATGTCCTTTGCAGAACCTCGCTCCCATAACAACCTTCCCGAAAACGTCTCGATCATAAGCAAGATGTCCTGCGTCTGATACACTCATCTAGAGATCATCCCCCACAGCCTGCACCCATCTTCTCTTTGGCCTTCCTCTTCCTCTCTTCCCAGGTATATACCCCTCCATTATTGTTCTCTCCAAACTTTCATGACGTCTCAAGTGACGAAAATATATATATTTTCTTTGTTTTATCGTCTTCAATAGCCAACCCTCTTCAATATTTAGTTCTTGAAGTATGGATGCATTTGTTCTTTTCTTTACCCAAGATATTCTTAGAACCCGTCTTTAACATTTATATTTAAAAGCATTTATGCGCTTGTGAGCTTGTTTAGTAAGTGTCCAGGTCTCACAGGCGTGTGTTGCAATGGGAAAGATGCATGCTCTTAAAAATCTAATTTTTGTAGTTCTATCTGTCCCACTCCATATATTTTTCAGATGTTTTAGTCTTTGAAGAGCAATTGATTATCGGCGTTTAATTTCTTTCATTGTGTCACCATTTTTGATAATCAATGACCCAAGGTATTCGAAATTTTCCACCACCTTCAGTCTTTCCTCATTAACATATATTTCTTTCTCCATAGTAGTTTTATCTATATGCATTATCTTTGTTTTTGCTATGTTAAGATATAAGTTATGATTTTTACTATTTCTTTGGGTTGAGGTTATTAAGTTTTCTTTACCATTCTGTGATGTGGATAGTAATACTGTATCATCAGCATATTGAATCTCTGGTATTTCGTGACCACCGATATTTAGGGCATCATATTGCTCCCTGGTTATATCATCTCTGATATTTCTCATTATATTTTCGGCATACATGTTAAACAGTTAGGGTGACAGCACACAGCCCTGACGGACTCCTTGCATGATGTCAAACCAATCTGATGTCTCGCCATCTGTTCTAACCGCTGCTTGTTGGTCTAGATAGAGCATTTTTATGAGTTTTATTACATGTGATGGAAAGCCCATATCCTTCATGATTTCCCAAAGCTTCTGATGTTGTACACAGTCAAATGCCCTTGAATAATCCACAAAACATGAGAATAGGTTTACATTAAATTCTCTGCACTTCTCTATTATTAAAAGCATGTTGAGTAAAGTAAAGTAAAGTAAAGTAAAGTAAAGTAAAGTACAGAACAGTACAGTACAGTACAGTACAGTACAGTACAGTACAGTACAGTACAGTACAGTAAATATATATGTAGTGATATGTGTTGCAGGCACATACGCATACATGGATGTCAGCGACCCCCATATCCCGCTCCAGTCAACCGCTACGATCAGTGTTGGTCTAAACACAGATTACCCCCAGGTAGTCTGTATTGAGTTTCATTACGCCACAGTTGGCAATGCCAGTCACAGTCTACGAGTGTTCGCTGGGCGTGGAGATGGAGGTACTTCAGGAGTTACAGCTGGTCACTTTGGCGAACTTGAAGAGGTGAACACAGGAGGCAGCTGGGCAGTGGCTAGTTTTGTGGGCTGTCTTACTGCTTCTGATGTAAGTTCAGCTGTATCTGTTAACGTGTCTGCTCATTTGTTTTAGAGTAAAGTAAAAGTTACTTTTACAAGCTTATTTTTACAAGCTTATATTAGGGGGCTGCGTGGTCTCGAGGTAATGGTGTCCGCCTCGAGTGCTGGAGGTCCCGGGTTCATGTCCCGGTGAGGACCGGGATTTTTTTTCACGAGGACTTCTAGTAATAAAATTTCCGGAAGCCCGTGTGTATTGCTGCGCACGTAAAAAATCCCTTGGCAGTTGGAAATCGAAAAAGAGTAGCCTACGGAGCTGCCCGGCCAAAATTTCGAGTTAAAAATCTACCCAAAGTATTTCAGGATCCTCGGCGGTGCTACGGAGTTCTTGCACTTAGCTGAGTTTCTCCAGACTCGGGTTTGAGTTAGGAGAAGAACGGAACACTTATGGGTTACACCCGTGTGCCGTGATGTTAATCCACCGACTAAACTAAACTTTACAAGCTTATTGATTACATGGTGTTGGTCCTATATTATTAGACCAATCGGCACTCTCTGGTTAATGGTGTTAATATCAGGCCGGTGACCATTGCTTCTCGTGCCATTTCCTGATACCCTTTGTAAGCTGGGTCCGTCTGGGAGCCAAAGGTCAATTTTGAAAATATGCCTCACTGGCAATTTGAACACATGATCACCGGGTCGTCAGTCATCCATTGTCCCATATTTTCTTGGATTAGTCTGACAGAAGAAGAGTGCTTATGTAGTCTATTAGTGTCGCTCCATCGCTCCTTGTTTTCTTAGATTAGTCTGACAGAAGACGAGAGTTGGAGTCGACTGTTAGTAGCACTCCATCGTTCCCTATTTTCTTAGATTAGTCTGACAGAAGACGAGTGTTTAAGTAGTCTATTAGTGTCACCCCATCGTTCCCTATTTTCTTAGATTAGTCTGACAGAAGACGAGTGTTTAAGTAGTCTATTAGTGTCACCCCATCGTTCCTTATTTTCTTAGATTAGTCTGAGAGAAGACGAGTGTTTAAGCAGTCTATTAGTGTCACCCCATCATTCCCTATTTTCTTAGATTAGTCTGACAGAAGACGAGAGTTGGAGTCGTCTGTTAGTAGCACTCCATCATTCCCTATTTTCTTAGATTAGTCTGACAGAAGACGAGTGTTTAAGTAGTCTATTAGTGTCGCCCCATCGCTCCCTATTTTCTTAGATTAGTCTGACAGAAGACGACTGTTTAAGTAGTCTATTAGTGTCGCCCCATCGCTCCCTATTTTCTTAGATTAGTCTGACAGAAGACGAGTGTTTAAGTAGTCTATTAGTGTCACCCCATCATTCCCTATTTTCTTAGATTAGTCTGGCAGAAGACGAGAGTTGGAGTCGTCTGTTAGTAGCACTCCATCATTCCCTATTTTCTTAGATTAGTCTGACAGAAGACGAGTGTTTAAGTAGTCTATTAGTGTCGCCCCATCGCTCCCTATTTTCTTAGATTAGTCTGACAGAAGACGAGTGTTTATGTAGTCTATTAGTGTCACCCCATCATTCCCTATTTTCTTAGATTAGTCTGACAGAAGACGAGTGTTTAAAGTAGTCTATTAGTGTCGCCCCATCATTCCCTATTTTCTTAGATTAGTCTGACAGAAGACGAGTGTTTAAGTAGTCTATTAGTGTCACCCCATCGCTCCCTATTTTCTTAGATTAGTCTGACAGAAGACGAGTGTTTAAGTAGTCTATTAGTGTCACCCCATCATTCCCTATTTCTGTGATTAGTCTGATAGAAGACGAGTGTTTAAGTAGTCTATTAGTGTCGCCCCATCGTTCCCTATTTTCTTAGATTAGTCTGACAGAAGACGAGTGTTTAAGTAGTCTATTAGTGTCGCCCCATTGTTCCCTATTTTCTTAGATTAGTCTGACAGAGGACGAGAGTTGGAGTCGTCTGTTAGTAGCACTCCATCATTTCCTATTTCTGTGATTAGTCTGATAGAAGACGAGTGTTTAAGTAGTCTATTAGTGTCGCCCCATCGTTCCCTATTTTTTTAGATTAGTCTGACAGAAGACGAGTGTTTAAGTAGTCTATTAGTGTCACCCCATCATTCCCTATTTCTGTGATTAGTCTGATAGAAGACGAGTGTTTAAGTAGTCTATTAGTGTCGCCCCATCGTTCCCTATTTTCTTAGATTAGTCTGACAGAAGACGAGTGTTTAAGTAGTCTATTAGTGTCGCCCCATTGTTCCCTATTTTCTTAGATTAGTCTGACAGAGGACGAGAGTTGGAGTCGTCTGTTAGTAGCACTCCATCATTCCCTATTTTCTTAGATTAGTCTGACAGAAGACGAGTGTTTAAGTAGTCTATTAGTGTCACCCCATCGCTCCCTATTTTCTTAGATTAGTCTGACAGAAGACGAGTGTTTAAGTAGTCTATTAGTGTCACCCCATCATTCCCTATTTCTGTGATTAGTCTGATAGAAGACGAGTGTTTAAGTAGTCTATTAGTGTCGCCCCATTGTTCCCTATTTTCTTAGATTAGTCTGACAGAGGACGAGAGTTGGAGTCGTCTGTTAGTAGCACTCCATCATTCCCTATTTTCTTAGATTAGTCTGACAGAAGACGAGTGTTTAAGTAGTCTATTAGTGTCACCCCATCGCTCCCTATTTTCTTAGATTAGTCTGACAGAAGACGAGTGTTTAAGTAGTCTATTAGTGTCACCCCATCATTCCCTATTTCTGTGATTAGTCTGATAGAAGACGAGTGTTTAAGTAGTCTATTAGTGTCGCCCCATCGTTCCCTATTTTCTTAGATTAGTCTGACAGAAGACGAGTGTTTAAGTAGTCTATTAGTGTCGCCCCATTGTTCCCTATTTTCTTAGATTAGTCTGACAGAGGACGAGAGTTGGAGTCGTCTGTTAGTAGCACTCCATCATTTCCTATTTCTGTGATTAGTCTGATAGAAGACGAGTGTTTAAGTAGTCTATTAGTGTCGCCCCATCGTTCCCTATTTTTTTAGATTAGTCTGACAGAAGACGAGTGTTTAAGTAGTCTATTAGTGTCGCTCCATCGTTCCCTATTTTCTTAGATTAGTCTGACAGAGGACGAGAGTTGGAGTCGTCTGTTAGTAGCACTCCATCATTTCCTATTTCTGTGATTAGTCTGATAGAAGACGAGTGTTTAAGTAGTCTATTAGTGTCGCCCCATTGTTCCCTATTTTCTTAGATTAGTCTGACAGAGGACGAGAGTTGGAGTCGTCTGTTAGTAGCACTCCATCATTTCCTATTTCTGTGATTAGTTTGATAGAAGACGAGTGTTTAAGTAGTCTATTAGTGTCGCCCCATCGTTCAATATTTTCTTAGATTAGTCTGACAGAAGACGAGTGTTTAAGTAGTCTATTAGTGTCGCTCCATCGTTCCCTATTTTCTTAGATTAGTCTGACAGAAGAGTGTTTAAGTAGTCTATTAGTGTCGCTCCATCGTTCCCTATTTTCTTAGATTAGTCTGACAGAAGACGAGTGTTTAATGTAGTCTATTAGTGTCGCTCCATCGTTCCCTATTTTCTTAGATTAGTCTGACAGAAGACGAGTGTTTAATGTAGTCTATTAGTGTCGCTCCATCATTCCCTATTTTCTTAGATTAGTCTGACAGAAGACGAGAGTTGGAGTCGTCTGTTAGTAGCACTCCATCATTTCCTATTTCTGTGATTATTCTGATAGAAGACGAGTGTTTAAGTAGTCTATTAGTGTCGCCCCATCGTTCCCTATTTTCTTAGATTAGTCTGACAGAAGACGAGTTGTTTAAGTAGTCTATTAGTGTCGCTCCATCGTTCCCTATTTTCTTAGATTAGTCTGACAGAGGACGAGAGTTGGAGTCGTCTGTTAGTAGCACTCCATCATTTCCTATTTCTGTGATTAGTCTGATAGAAGACGAGTGTGTAAGTAATCTATTAGTGTCGCTCCATCATTCCCTATTTTCTTATATTAGTCTGACAGAAGACGAGTGTGTAAGTAATCTATTAGGGTCGCTCCATCGTTCCCTGTTGTCTTAGATTAGTCTGACAGAAAACGAGCGTTGAAATCGTCTGTTAGTGTCACTCCATCGTCCCATGTTTTCTTGGAATAGTCTGACAGAAAACGAGGTTGGAGTCGTCTGTTAGTGTCACTCCATCGTTCCATGTTTTCTTAAATTAGACTGACCGAAGACAGTGTTGAAATCGTCTGTTAGTGTCACTCCATCGTTCCATGTTTTCTTAAATTAGACTGACCGAAGACAGTGTTGAAATCGTCTGATGTTGTTATTGGTGTTCAATTCGTCGGATCATGTCACATTACTTCGCGCTAAAATACGTCATATGATTATGTCTCTCCCGTGTCTCCAATTCTCAACATCATCAGATTACTTAGTACAAATCCATCCATCCATCCATCATGTGCCATGCCGGTAAGCGTGGGCGGTCATGTTCTGCCATCTCACTCGATTACCAGAGTCGTGGATCAGCTCTGTGTTTCTGTCTCGACAATGCCACAAGGCCAGGCCATCCAGGTATTTACTTCTCGGTCTTCCCCTTGGTCTCTTCCCTTCGATCTTGCCAGTCGTCACCAAGTTCTCCAAGTCATTTCTTCTCATAACATGCCCAAAAAATTGTGACTACGTCTAATGTCTCTAATCAGTTTACGATCTTCAATACAAATACTGGCGTGAAATCGTCTGATAAATACCTGATATACAACTACAGGGCTGTGCGGTAGATTTTCTCAGTATGATGCAAGTCTTCGAAATGCCGCCCCTCTTTCGCTGCTTATGCTGTCCCTTTACGGTGCCGTTTGGTGCGGCCGCCTCTCTGTATCATAGCACGACACCTGAATCATCTTCGGTGCACAACTAACAACTAGTCCATAAGTGTTCATTCCCTTTCCTCAGTATCTCTCTCAGCGTAAAGCGAACGATGTTCTGTGTTCGTTGTGTATTCCTCTATGGCTTCCCTCATGCCGCTCTAACTGCGTGTGTCATAAATAACTAAATCAACACATGGCCGTGAGTGTTGAGCAGTTAGTAAACGTAAAAAATCTTTTGAAGCCACAGAAATGTGCTTGTACAGAAGATTGCTGAAATACCTTGGACGGCTCAGATTAATAATCAAAATGTTTTACAAGCGGTTAAGACACAAATACAACTGATCAAAAACATAAAAATGAGGCAGTCTACATTTTGGGCCGCATAGTGAGAAGATGAAATGTTCTAACAAACTGACAGATTTGTGGAAAGGGTGATAGAAGAAAACACTTAGAGAACATTCTTGACAGCCCTGTACCATCTCATGGACAACTTGATGCATTCTGTTAGTGATCTTGAAATACTGTAAAGCCGGATGTCTACACCAGCAACTCAGGCACTTGATTATTATTGCGATAATTACAATTTTAATGATAATTACAATAATGATGATAATGATGTCTGTGCACAAAGCTTTTATCTGTTACAAAACAGAAATACAATCCCATATTTGCTATTGTTTCTGTCAAGTCAAACGAGTGTGATGTTTTTGTCTCCAGGTGTCGTTTGAGAGTAAGAAAGTATCAAATACAAGCACTGTGGCAATACAACTCGTCAAGGCAACATATTCTAATTCTACGTGCCAGGCAAATTACTCTACGACCAAGACAACACCATCGACAACGTCTTCGACAACTTTAGCAAAGCTAACGCCATCTACAGCTGCAATATCGACTACAACATCGACAAACCCAAGCAGTGCAACAATATTGACTGTCGCTAAACCACGAATGTATGCCCAGAACAAAACAACTTACAACAGCACCATAAGAACTACCACTACAATACCAAGAACAATCACTACAACGCCAACGACTACAGCACCAAGAACAATCACTACGACACCAAGAACTACCACTACAATATCAAGAATT
Organism: Cepaea nemoralis; assembly: GCA_014155875.1. Classification (NCBI taxonomy): domain Eukaryota; kingdom Metazoa; phylum Mollusca; class Gastropoda; order Stylommatophora; family Helicidae; genus Cepaea; species Cepaea nemoralis. Next base: position 307,390 of record JACEFZ010001920.1, on the reverse strand, counting down.
ACCACAACAACAACATCAGAAACTACGACTACAATTCCAAAATCTACCACTACAACACCAAGAACTACTACTACAACAACAGAAACTACCACTACAATACCAAGAACTACCACTACAACACCGACTACTGAAGCACCAAAAACTGCAACTACATCACCGACAACTACTACAAGAAACCCAATCACTGCCCGTACAGTATCACTTACTATTTCTGCAACATTAAATACTGCCACCACAACTACTTCCATTACCACTACAACTCAAGCTCCCAATACAACTAAAACCAATCCCACTACTACCACAACTAGTAACACAACCACTAAAACTAGTCCCTCTACCAATACAACTCAAGCTCCCACTACAACCCAAGCTCCCACTACCATTACAACTAGTCCCACTACCACAACAACTCAACCTTCGACTACCAATACAACTCAAGCTTCCACTACCGCTACAACTAGTCCCACTACCACTACAACTCAAGCTCCCACTACCAATTCCACTACCACCACAACTAGTTCCACTACCAACACAATTCCTGCTCCAATTACCAATACAATTCAAGCTCTCACTACCACAACACCTAGTCCCACTACAACTAGACCCACTACAACAAGTCAAGCTCCAACTACCGCCACAACTCAAGCTTCCACCACCACCACAACTAGTCCCAGTACCACTACAACTCAAGCTCTCACTACCACAACAATTAGTCCCACTATCACTACAAATAGTCCCACTACCACTACAACTCAAGCTCCAACTACCACTATAACTCAAGCTCCCACTAACACAACAATTAGTCCCACTACCCCCAAAACACAAGCTCTCACTACCACAACTATTCCCACTACTACTACAACTCAAACTATCACTACTACCACAACTATTCCCACTACTACTACAACTATTCCCACTTCTACTACAACTCAAACCCCCACTACCACCACAACTATTGCCACTACTAATACAACTCATACTCCCACTACCACCACAACTATTCCCACTACCACTACAACTATCCCCACTATTACTCTTACAACTATTCCCACTACTACTACTACTATTCCCACTACTACTACTACTATTCCCACTACTACTACAACTCAAACTCCCACTACCATCACAACTATTCCCACTACAACTACAACTATTCCCACTACTACTTCTACTACTATTCCAACTACTACTACAACTCAAACTCCCACTACCACTACAACTATTCCCACTACTACTACATCTCAAACTCCCACTACCACTACAACTATTCCCACTACTACTACAACTATTCCCACTACCACTACAACTATTCCCACTACTACTACAACTATTCCCACTACCACTACAACTATTCCCACTACTACTGCAACCATTCCCACTACTACTACAACTATTCCCACTACTAATACAACTATTCCCACTACCACTACAACTATTCCCACTACTACTGCAACCATTCCCACTACTACTACAACTATTCCCACTACCACTACAACTATTCCCACTACTACTACAACTATTCCCACTACTACTACAACTATTCCCACTACTTCTACAACTAATGCCACTACCACTACAACTATTCCCATTACTACTACAACTATTCCCACTACCACTACAACTATTCCAACTACTACTACAACTATTCCCACTACTACTACAACTATTCCCACTACTACTACAACTATTCCCATTACTACTACAACTAATCCCACTACCACTACAACTATTCCCACTACTACTACAACTATTCCCACTACCACTACAACTATTACCACTACAACTATTCCCACTACTACTACAACTCTTCCCACTACTACTACAACTATTCCCACTACTACTACAACTCAAACTCCCACTACCACCACAGCTATTCCCACTACTACTACAACTCAAACTATCACTACTACCACAACTATTCCCACTACTATTACAACTATTCCCACTTCTACTACAACTCAAACCCCCACTACCACCACAACTATTGCCACTACTAATACAACTCAAACTCCCACTACCACCATAACTATTCCCACTACCACTACAACTATCCCCACTATTACTATTACAACTATTCCCACTACTACTACTACTATTCCCACTACTACTACAACTCAAACCTCCACTACCATCACAACTATTCCCACTACAACTACAACTATTCCCACTACTACTTCTACTACTATTCCAACTACTACTACAACTCAAACTCCCACTACCACTACTACTACATCTCAAACTCCCACTACCACCACAACTATTCTCACTTCTACTACAACTCAAACTCCCACTACCACCACAACTATTCCCACTACTACTACAACTCAAGCTCCCATTACCACCACAGCTATTCCCACTACTACTACAACTCAAACTCCCATTACCACTACAGCTATTCCCACTACTACAACAACTATTCCCACTACCACTACAACTATTCCCACTACTACTACAACTATTCCCATTACCACTACAACTATTCCCACGACTACTGCAACCATTCCCACTACTACTACAACTATTCCCACTACTACTACAACTATTCCCACTACTACTACAACTAATCCCACTACCACTGCAACTATTCCCATTACTACTACAACTATTCCCACTACTACTACAACTATTCCCACTACTACTACAACTCAAGCTCCCATTACCACCACAGCTTTTCCCACTACTACTACAACTCAAACTCCTATTACCATTACAACTATTCCCACTACTACTACAACTCAAACTCCCACTACCACTACAACCCTTCCCACTACTACTACAACTATTCCCACTACTACTACAACTATTCCCACTATTACTACAACTAATCCCACTACCACTATAACTATTCCCATTACTACTACAACTATTCGCACTACCTACTACAACTATTCCCACTACTACTACAATTCAAGCTCCCATTACCACCACAGCTATTCCCACTACAACTACAACTCAAACTCCCACTACCACTACAACTATTCCCACTACTACTACATCTAATCCCACTACCACTACAACTATTCCCACTACTACTACAACTATTCCCACTACCACTACAACTATTCCCACTACTACTACAACTATTCCCACTACCACTACAACTATTCCCACTACTACTGCAACCATTCCCACTACTACTACAACTATTCCCACTACTACTACAACTATTCCCACTACCACTACAACTATTCCCACTACTACTGCAACCATTCCCACTACTACTACAACTATTCCCACTACCACTACAACTATTCCCACTACTACTACAACTATCCCACTACTACTACAACTATTCCCACTACTACTACAACTAATCCACTACCACTACAACTATTCCCATTACTACTACAACTATTCCCACTACACTACAACTATTCCAACTACTACTACAACTATTCCCACTACTACTACAACTATTCCCCACTACTACTACACTATTCCCACTACTACTACAACTCATTTCCCATTACCACTACAACTTTTTCCCACTACTACTACAACTCAAACTCCTATTACCATTACAACTATTCCCACTACTACTACAACTCAAACTCCCACTACTACTGCAACCATTCCCACTACTACTACAACTATTCCCACTACTACTACAACTATTCCCACTACCACTACAACTATTCCCACTACTACTGCAACCATTCCCACTACTACTACAACTATTCCCACTACCACTACAACTATTCCCACTACTACTACAACTATTCCCACTACTACTACAACTATTCCCACTACTACTACAACTAATGCCACTACCACTACAACTATTCCCATTACTACTACAACTATTCCCACTACCACTACAACTATTCCAACTACTACTACAACTATTCCCACTACTACTACAACTATTCCCACTACTACTACAACTATTCCCATTACTACTACAACTAATCCCACTACCACTACAACTATTCCCACTACTACTACAACTATTCCCACTACCACTACAACTATTCCCACTACTACTACAACTATTCCCACTACTACTACAACTATTCCCACTACTACTACAACTCAAACTCCCACTACCACCACAGCTATTCCCACTTCGACTACAACTCAGACTCTCACTACCACCACAACTATTTCCACATCGACTACAACTCAAACTCTCATTACCGCCACAACTATTCCCACTACTACTACAACTCAAACTCCCACTATAACCACTACTATTCCCACTACTACTACAACTAAAGCTCCCACTACCACCATTACTATTCCCACTACTACTACAACTAAAGCTCCCACCGCCACAACTAAACCCTATATTACTACAACTAAACTCCCTACCACTACAACAGCATCCACTACCATTATTACACCACCAACTATCACAACATTAACAACAACGACTATAGTGTGTTTTTTTATTTTTGCCTCAATATAAAATTCAATATCTCAGTAACCAACTGAGGGAAATGATGAGATTTAGTATTTAACCTTATCATTATGTCTACCCAAAAAAATTTTTTTTTTGTTCTGGAGATTTCACAGAAGATTTCAAAGTTTGTTTATATGCGGTTTATAAATTACGAATTAGAGATTACGTCCATCATTTTAACAGTATTACAGCTTCACCAAGACACGTCCCCGCATTTTTTAAAATTTTCACGTGATTTCCGTTTTGAAACAAACAGCGCGAAGATTCAGAGGTGTCTCCAAATGGAGGTTCTTTCATGAAATGTGATTATATAAATAAACTAACTGACAAGGCCCGGCTTCTGGCGGAGATCTATCTATCTATCTATCTATCTATCTATCTATCTATCTATCTATCTATCTATCTATCTATCTATCTATCTATCTATCTATCTATCTATCTATCTATCTATCTATCTATCCATCCACCCATCCATCCATCCATCCATCCATCCATCCATCCCTACATCCATCCATCCATCCATCCAGCTACCTATCTACCTACCTACCTATCTATCTCCTGCCTGCCGGCCGACCGACCCACCGACCGACCCACCCACCTACCTTTCTGCCTACCTACCTACCTACCTTTCTGCCTACCTTTCTGTCTGTCTGTCTGTCTGTCTGTCTGTCTGTCTGGCTGGCTGGCTGGCTAGCTGGCTGTCTGTCTGTCTGTCCGCGCTATTAAATATTGATAAAAGTTACTGGAAAAATGTGAGGACCATGTGTTGAAAGAGGAAGAGGACTATTGGAGAAAGGATGGATTGAATTTTATGCAACCGAGAGCAATCATCAACCTACTGGAATCGTCCGACACAGATTAAGGTCTGAGCAGATCGCAGACCTTAATCTACGTACACACTTACTGGGATATTTTGCTCCAACTATTCAGGCGAATTGCAGGCCCTAAACATTACAGCATCAGCATCAGCTGAAGAAACAAGAAGGAAATGAAAAATAAGGTAAGAAATATAGTCCTTCTACTTTCCTGTTAATTTACAAATTATTTACCCCGTGCCTCTGTAAATTCTCTGTCTTTACTAATATTACACATTGCACCCCTCTCGGGATTCTCCGTGGTGAAGTGGTCAAGCCGTCTGACTCGGGCTCCGAAGGTTGTATGTTCGATTCCGGGCCGCGTCCTTCATTTCACGAGTGCATTTTTTCGGAGACTCCCGAGGGTCGTCGCTGGAGCTACGGAGTTCGTGCTTTGTGCGACGCTTTCCGCGCTGCGGAAAGAAACTGAGCCATATGGGATAAAAACCCGGTGCAATGCAGCCGACCCTGTCGAATTTAAGCTACTTCTTTCATTGCACCCACTCCCATACGAATCCGGATACGCCTTTGTGTGTCATCTGAATTGACAGGTCTCCAATTACTGTAAACTTAACTTTGTTAGCGAGAAATCACTAGTTGTTCAGCAAAACATCAAAGGAATGTCGCCGCTTTTGATGATTTAAGTTGTTTTTTGGTACCTATCAAAGACATATTCCTTGGGTGGGGGTAAATATAAGACGGCTGGAAAAATTTCATAACGATGCAACAGATAGTTTTCAAAATAATTGATCGTGAATGGAGGCATTCAAATCGGGACATACTATACAACATTGCGCTCAAAGACTTCACCACAATCGTTTACTATAAGTGTGCTTACATCTACTTCACAAAATACCAGAGCAGCTTATCCCTCAACGCGGCCCCCAGAGCAGACCAATATAAATCTACCTTCCACAACGGAATCTAGGTACACACACAACCAACCTGGCACAGAATCCCGGCACAATCAACCAAGTTCAGCGACGATGCCAACTGACAATACCACACACATGTCATTGGAAAACACAACCATAAATGTGGGAAATAGAACAATGTCAAACAAACAAATGGGTGACTCGGGTGACGGACTAGGTACAGAAGCAGTAACTGCCCTTAGTGTGACTATTCCTGTGGCAACAGTGATTATATTGACTGCATTGCTTCTCTACTGGAAGCATCGTAAAAGAGTATGTGAGATCCGTGACAACGATGTTCAGACTTGCAGCAGAGATATCGATGCTACTTTCCCTTTGTAAAAACATTGCCATCAAGTGCCATGCTAATAAGCGTGGGCGGTCATGGGTCGCCATCTCACATGATCACCAGAGTCGTGAGTCAGGTTTATGTTCTTGTCTCGGTTATTCCAGGTGGCCAAACCATCCAGATATTTGTCTATCTGCCTTCCCTTTTGCTCCTTCCCCATCAGTTTTGCCAATTGTCATTAAATTTTCCAGTTCATGTCACCGCATGACGTATCCAAGAATGTCGTGAAGTTCTCGAATCGATTAATAGTTTTTATGTTGTTTTTATCCCCAATCAAAGGAGAGGTAAAGTGCCTTCTTCCGCCGACTAACCTAAGGGACACCCTCGAGCAAGGTGGCAGTAGCCGTTTAACCACCCCTTTCCCCGCCCCTTCCCGGACCAGGCTCACGTGAAACAACGAAAGCAGGTGGTGGATGAAACGAGAGAGCAACCGACATATAGTTTTTGGTTACGGTCAACAATTTCACAACGGTAGACAGATGATCTCTTTATGGAGAAAACGGTTACGGCCATCGACCAGTATGGTCATTGTCAAGAAGGAAAGCAACGGCAGACTACCTGCTTTACAGATGCTTAGAATATCGTGATTTATAAAATACAGGAAAAAAAATAGCAGACGTACAGAAACAAATGATCACTACCAACACCAGCCATAAACAAGGACTGTCAGTGTTGTTACTATTCCTGAAACAATAGAGATTGTACTTACTGCATCATTTTCCGCGAAAACAATGGCCAGTTTTGTGTGTGTGTTGTGTTGTTGTTTGTTGCAGATATAACATCACAATTGACACCCATACTACTTTTCTTTTGTTAAATATTCTTTTTAATGATGCATGCCATTTGCAGATCTTTACGATAAACCATATGTTCTTTTTAGGGGTGGGGAAGGGATTGATTTTACTTTCAGTAATTTGCCACTACTACTACTACTACTACTACTACTACTACTACTACTACTACTACTACTACTACTACTACTACTACTACTACTACTACTACTACTACTACTACTACTACTACTACTACTACTACTACTATTATTACCACCATGGTCGATTTCCACAGGACATCTTTTTGTGTGTGTGTGTGGGGGGGGGGGGGGTGAATTACAAAAGGGTAAATGATTTTGGGGTCTGCCTCTACAACGGTACAAAGATGTGTGAAAGCGAGACATGATTGATACAGGCATTGGTATTTAACCTTAGGTGTAAGTCGCCGTTTATCGCGTTGCATGGAGGGAAAAGATCAGGCGTGGAATAAAAACATAGGAAAAAATGATTGCAGGTAGGTGAGACAGTCTGCGTTTGAAACGTCAGATGGTGCGTTATGGTGGAAATGACTATGTGTTCATATGCATCCATTGTGGACGAACATTTGCTACGCGAATTGGCCTGATAAGTCACACTCTCTACCACCATAAGTTGTAGCCATTATGCCTTTCTTTCTTTCTTTCTTTCTTTTTTTAAAGCACAATATAACACACTATCGTCTGTCAAGACAGCAAGGTGCCTGTCGGTCATTTATTTTAACACTCTTATATATATATATATGAATGCAACATGCATGATACATAATGTATAAATGATCCGTGATATGAGTGAATGGAAGGACTGAATGTAAGGCGGGTCTGCGTGCTTAATTTGTGACCATTACAAAATAAAGTTCATTCGTTCGTACTCTTCTGCTGAAGAATTTGAGGTTTGTTTTGAGTCTGTGGTGATTGTTTATTATTTCTTCCCTTTTCGGAATAAATCTTCAAGATGTAATTATTGTTGTTATCGCTCATTCACTCCTTGCCTCCTTTCTCGCTCCATAAGAATAAAACAGTTACAGTAACTTACAAATCACACGGAACATTGGCCACGGTTCAAATTACGAGCGTAATATCAATATATCATCTATTTCCCGTACTTTTCAGTGTCGATTTATTTCACCAATTTCATTCACGCTAAATGAAAAATATATCAAACTTAATTCCTCTCATAAATTAAACTCAACAGAGGGTTCTCAACTTTCGTGAGCTCGCTATGTCATTGTCGGCTGGACCATGTGTCCACTTCGACGCCAGGACTCCAACTGTCAGTAACTCTAGTATCTTTCTCACATCATGAGTACTTGTCCGTGATTCTAAACTTGCACGCAATTTATGAGCTCCAAACATCTCACTTAGTCAACTCGCCTTCATTCAATCATCTTTGCTCCGGGTACACGGTGGCATATAGCACTCTATGACATCTCACTTAGACAAATCGCCTTTCTTCAATCATCTTTGCTTCCGGACTGGCATATAGCACTCTATGACATCTCACTTAGTCAGCTGGCCTTCATTCAACCATGTTTGCTCCAGGACTGGCATAAAACACGTTATGACATCTAACTTAGTCAGCTCGCCTTCATTCAATCATCTTTGCTCCAGGACTGCATAACACATTCTATGACATCTCACTTTGTGAGATCGCCTTTATTCAATCATCTTTGCACCAGGTACTCGCTGGTATAAAACACTCTATACCATCTCACTTAGTCAGCTCGCCTTCATTCAATCATCTTTGCTCCAGGACTCGCATAAAACACTCTATGATATCTCACTTAGTCAGCTCGTTTTTATTCAGTCATCTTTGTCCCAGGACTGGCATAAAACATTCTATGACATCTCGCCTTCATTCAATCATCTTTGCACCAGAACTGGCACAAAACACTCTATGACATCTCGCCTTCATTCAATCATCTTTGCCCAAGGACTGGCATAAAACATTCTATGACATCTGACATAGTCAGTTGGCCGTCATTCGACCATCTTTGCTCCAGGACTGGCATAAAACACTCTTTGATATCTCACTTAGTCAGCTCACCTTCCTTCAAATTGCACCAGGTACTCGCTGGCATAAAACACTCTATGATATCTCACTTAGTCAGCTCACCTTCCTTCAATCATCTTTGCTCCAGGTACTCGCTGGCACAAAATACTCCGAAAGTATCCGCTCTTTGGGATCTGTATAATGAGGAAGAACAGACAAATCATCATGATCTGCGGAGAATGGTGCGGCCGGGAGTGAGAAGATCTGGCCGACACTCAGTACTCCGAAGAAAGCCCAGATGGACACATAATCAGACTGCAACGGGTATCATTAGTATTGGGACTCTTCGCTGGTTGTTAAATTGGGGAACGGAGTGCGTATGGGAATTTCGCCAAGTGATGTGGCATTGGTTCTTAACTGAACTCAACTCAACTTAACTCAACTCAGCTAAACTTTCGTATCTATTTTGTGAAACCGAGTCTACTTTAGTGTCATGCTAATCATAAAATGTTCACTCCAGCTGCCTCCACGGGGAATCAAACCTACGATAATTATGTTGAAAGCTACGTGCTCTACCACTTCGTTATAATGTAACAGAAACTGAAGTCAATATGTATGAACATATTTCCATTGTTACTAATGCCGGTAAATTAACAAATGAATGAACTACGCACATGGTTGATAACACAGTTCACCAAACGACGCCCAAGATTATATTTTAGTAACGTAATGTCGCGGTTAAGATGTTCCATATATAGATACCGCATTTCATGTTGCTACTCAGATACGGTAAACAACATAACGCCCTTCAATTTCGGTTTTAGAGATTAACTTGAATGGGAAACAACTCAACGATACAGTAAACATCACAGCGTCTTTCATTTTCAGTTTCAGAGATTAACTTCAATGAAGAAAAACACAATAATAAAGTAAACATCAAACGTCTTTTCGTTTCAGTTTTAGAGATTGATTTCTATGAACAAAAACAAAATAACGTACACCCCCCTGGCCCAAGCTAGCTCTGTTATCAAATCAAGTACCTTTTCTGTTAACAAACGAGTTTCTCAAAAGAGTCATATTACTCGGTTATAATGTGTGAAGTGTTATTGTTAACGGGGTTATGATACGTTAAATTTCATCTTTCCTAAACCAGTCTATTTCTTCTTCAAGAGTTCCACGTCAAATGTGAAGCAAATATTTGTGTCCTGTTCGGCTGACAAAACCACTTTTTCCCCTGAAGAATCGTCTCATTCTTAATACGGGAGTTCTTCAGCCACGAGAATTCAATAACCAACATTCTTTAATTTGGCGTTCATTTCAAGTACTTCGTTCAAACACACCACTGCGCGCAATTCTGAAGCAGACAGCCTTGCTCTGGTTTTCATACAATCATTTAGAAAGCAATGGCACACTACTGAACGTAAACTTGCTAGGAAATCACAGACAGCTAAAATATGATGGCGTCGTATTATAAAATGATATACATCTAACTTTTTTTCAAGTATTTCCTATGATTGTGTATACTTCGTTGTCACTTTTGGAATAATACTTTTTTGTTCGGAGTGTATTTCGGTTGTCATTAGTCAGGTCTTAGTCATATGACTGAGCTACACCTTATGACAGTTAACGCTACTATTTGCTTTCTGTTAGCGCCGAATATGGGCGGCGCATACCAAACCCGATACTCCACATTGCGCCAACGGCTTCGGACAGAGGAGCGCATTTGGGAGGGTACAAGCCTTAACCTACGGCGAGGAAATGCAATCTAAATACTAAATGTCATGGCAGGGCAGACTAGGCCCTAAGCCTTGGGTGGTGTCAAGAACCTGAATTCACACAGGCATGCTGGCCACTTCATTGATGTCATTCGTACCTTACGATCACAAACACGAGTGTACAAATGGTATCCATAGTAATATTTATTTTCAGTATTTCTTTCACACAGTTTTCGCTCAGGCGATAATGCCTTCACAGATACATATATCACTCGCATCAATCGCTCTCACAACTCAAATACATTCGCTCGCTATATCTATGTCCTTCCTAATCTACACAGTCGCTAGGGAAAATCACACATCTGAACGCTCCAACAGTCAAGTCCGGTCTGCCTGAGTTTACAGGTCTCGCTACTCTTTGCCCCTCAATTCCCCGTGCGGTCAGCAGCACTGCGTGCTGGTCACTTGTCACGTAGTCTAGAGTCTCGTACTCGTTAACCTACAGTCGTACTATCGTTCAGTCTGTTTACGGGTAGTTCCCCGTGGTTAACGTTCCCTGTCCTATCCTGCTAGTAGATTCCCGTTATGTCCTGGTTGTGACACGTCTGTGTCCTAACTGTGTCTTGTCTTATAGCTGGTTGAAGGTCTACGTCCTTCTGCTGTCTCTATCTGTCTATTCTCTGATAACAGTCCTTATCTATGTCCTGTCTCTCTCTCTCTCTCTCTCTCTCTCTCTCTCTCTCTCTCTCTCTCTCTCTCTCTCTCTCTCTCTCTCTCTCTCTCTCTCTCTCTCTCTCTCTCTCTCTCTCTCTCTCTCTCTCTCTCTCTCTCTCTCTCTCTCTCTCTCTCTCTCTCTCTCTATTCTCTTATACAGGTCCTTATCTATGTCATGTCCTTACTTTTGTCCTGGTCCTACTTATATCAGTTACTCAACACTTTGACAGGTGGCAACTGGTCTAGGATTAAAGCTCCGACAGGCGGACAGTTAGAGCATTGCTTTGCTGATCCGGCAGCTTCTGCAGCTTGTCTTGTTCCAAATGCATTGGTGTTACTATTCCTCTGGGATGAACTAGGCAGGCCGATAGAGAGATCATGCTGCATGGGCAACGCATGGTCTCTATATTTTAGCCCAGGCTTTGTGCTACGGAGAGCTATAATTCCATCCCTGGTCTTAACCGGCCTCGGAATCAAAGCGAGAAGTAGCAGTTACGGGTTATAAGTCCTTGTCAATTGGCGTAGACATGGGGCGACACGGGTTGCCTCTGACGGTGGGAGACACCTACAGGTATCACTGATCAGCTACCACCCGCCTCAAGTTGGACAGCCGCCGGCCAATTGGGTGCTGATCCGCCTCAACCTACTTGCTTCAATGAGTGCTTGGGGCTAGACACAATCTGCATCGCAGGCTGTAAAACCAATGCACTCGACACTAAAAAGAAAAAAAAATAGAAATCTCAAGCTACGGCTTGCAACCTGAAACATAAGAACTATGTGTCCTTAATTTTAGACAGATCTGATGAATATTGACGATGTGAGAAAAACGGCTGTGATTGATGCCGAACTCAATCGTCTTAACACTGATATTGCTGGCCTGCAGGAGACTCGCCTCGCTGAGGAAGGGTCCCTCGGGGAAAAGTATTACACCTTTTTTTTTAGTTTTGAAAGGCAGGGGCAGGAAGTAAAAAGACAAAATAGAGTGGGCTTTGCGGTGAAGAATTCACTACTGGGAATTACTGAAATTCCAGCTGGAGGTAATGCAAGATCTCTGCGCTTGGCAACCTCTTATGGTTTTGCCATCATTATCACTGCATATGCACCAACACTCACTCCCTCTGATGATATGAAGGATTCCTTCCATGAGGAGTTAGACTCTGTGATCAAGGCAGTACCAAAATCTGACTACACTAATATGCTCGGTAATTTCAATGCTCGTGTGGGCAAGAGACACTTGTACATGCCTTAAGGCATATGGCGGGCTATTTGATCTCTATATGGTGCCAGATCTATATTTTGATAGAGCAATCGACACTCCAAGAATAATGTGGTCAGTATTCCAAAACATTTCTAGTATCCTAGAGCACGTCCTATACGGGGTAAACTGACATGCTTGCTTGCTTGTGTTCGCTGGCTATGAACTCCAACGTGAGGTCCTGTATGTCGGATGAAGACATCCTGTTGTCCAACATCAGTGTGATGTCATACAGGACCTGAGGCTTGCGTGAGTATCCGTTGTCCCAAGTCTGGCTTATTGGTGTGCAGACTGGTGGTCCCTCGCCGTACAGGCGGACACTCTCCGACTTCGGATGAATCAACGATCCTACTGACTTTAGCCAGGACCCCGAAGGGACCTGTTGCCCAGGACGCTCGGCGAGGACGCGTCGATAGGTCTTGACCTGTATAGAACCCAGCCCTGGTGCCTTGGAAACACCTCTGCGTCCCACTGACAGCAGCAAACTGATTAGAGAAATTAGACGTAGACAGACGCATTTTTTGGGTCATATTAGGAGAAGAAATAAACAAAGAGAACTTTGTGACAATTGGCAAAAATGAGTGGGAAACAACAAGGGGGAGGCAGAGAAGTAAATGTCTGGAAGACTTGACCACATGGTAATGGTCGTGACAAGAATACAGAGCTGATATACGACTCTTGTGTTCGTGCGAGATGCGAAACATGGTCGCACACGCTTACCGGCATGGCACATGAAGAAGTAGCCATTTTATGTTGGGTCGATCTGGAGCCCAAATGAATTAAAACCAGTATTGGAATCTACCCTTTGCGCATGTAATCCATAACTTGGCGAGTGTCTAATCACTACGCTGCCGTGACTGCCACTTCACAGTTTACCACTAATTAAATGTTATAGGAAGTCAGTCAAGCAACTTATGAAGCGTCATCTCAACAATGAAGGTTCGTCGCAATGTACCACCAACACTTTCTGTCTCTCACCTTGTGTTCCACTCTAACAGACTACTGCTTGTCCATCTCTTGTTCTCTTCCCACATGTATCGTTTTCTTTCTTGTTTGCCTTCGGCTCTTCCTTCTTGAATTGCGTTTATCTGGATAAAATAGTTTTATAAATGGGAACAATCATTCAGGTACCGTCATCACATAAGTTGGCGAAGGGGTCTAAACACTGTCTGCTCCTTTTGATTGTACATTTCCACGTTTTCCACTAATTAAATGTTATAGGATCCCAAAAACTTGTAATTGTCTTCCAACATGTTAGGTTCCGTCCAATTACCTTCCAATATTTTTTCTCACTTAGTGTTATGTCTTTTTAAATTTCCCTCTGTTTTTTTCTTTCCCACATGTTCGTTTTCTTTCCCTGTTTGCCTTCCTCTTCTTTTAAATTGCGTCCCCCCATCCCCATGAAATAGTTGAAAAGGGGAAAAATTTTCTTCTGTATATCCAATAATTCTGCATGGATCTATTTGACCTTCTCTGTTTTGTTTCATTGTCCAGCTTGCGCCATCTTAGTGTTAATTTACAAAACTTGTAAAATTGTCTTCCTTTTTAACTTGTTAATCTCCTCTAATAGGGTTTTTATGATATCATGTTTTATTTTTACCTTCCTGTTTTGTTGATTTCTTGTTTTCATTCCTTTTTTCATAATCTTTTATTTATTTCCCCCCCCCACCCCAAAAATCGGGAAAACTTGCATATTGTTCTGTATCCCCACATTTACTGTGTGTTTAAATTTTTTGTCCAGGCGGAACGTAGTTTTATTTAAACATTACATTGAAAATTTAGCATATTTTTACCCCCGTTGTAAATCTTTAATGTAATACTATTAATCATGGGAAAAATTTTTAATTTTCTTTTTTTTTTTCCACTTCTGCATAACTTTTTTTTCCCAGATAAATTGCTTTTTCAGTACTCACATTTACTGTGGTGTTATTTAGAAGGGGAACGCTTATTTAAATACACTAAAAAACTTAATTGTCTCCCGGCTTCATACCCCCTTTCATAAGGAAATTTAAAAATGCAACTCACAAATTAAAGACACAACAGAAAATCCCGGAATTGAGAATTAAAAGTGATTACAATTAATTACGTACATCAAGTCTTCATGTTAACGTATATTCAAGCAATAAACTTTAGCTAGGACTAACTCGTAATAATTAAAACGGAACTAGTTACTCCCTGCATTGAGCTACTTAGGCTGTCGACTAAGGTGCAGACGAATAAGGTGAGGCTAGTAGGGATCGTTAAAAAACATGGAACTGACCATTCAGGACCGTATGACTAGCCTTTCAGAAGCGTTAGTTGCACATCATTTACAGGGTGTTGCAAGCAACTCCAGCATTTATTAGTTATTGGAGATTTACTAGGCAATGTTAGTTCAGCAGTTTGCCATCGCTTTTTAAGGGACCGAAGCCTCATACCATTGAGATCAGCACAAAATCGTCTGCTTCCAAATCGCCAGCAGCCGATTGCAAAGTCTCGGCTCTGTTAAAGTTAGACTCTGTATAGCAGGAAATTATGAAACTGCGCGTCTCACTATCCCGTAAGCAACAATTGAGTTTTTGGATCACAGTTTTTATATAGAATAAAAACCATGTATAATTTTCAGAGAAGAGGAAATCACAGTTTTTATATAGATTAAAACACCAAATTTAATTTTCAGAGAAGAGGAAAACTTACAACAAGTCAATACAGTTTCCTGTCTATGCCACATAATACAGAAAGGGTAGCCAATGTGATTCGCAATCCCACATACTGCGTTCGAAAACAGCTGCAAGTGACTTGGAAGCTGATAGCCTTGTGATCCAGAACACCAGTTTCAGAGACCTGTGGAGAGATATGCACGTCTACGTCAGATATTTGTTGGACAAAGATAATCCTGCCTCTGTAGGGATTGAGCAAGGATCACTATCTTGATACACAAGAACACTAACCAGTATGCCAACTCGAGGTGCCATGGTTGCTAATATGTCGGCCCTCTCGTTTCCCCACATCCAAGCATGGCCTGGGCAATAACTCCACAAGTTCTCGAAAGATTTTAGGCTTCTCTAGTAGCATGCACTGATACCACAACCGCCATCATCATGTGTCATGCCGATAAGCGGTCGCGGTCATGTGTCGCTATTACACACGAATGTCAGAATTGTGGTTCCACATTGCTATTATATCGGCCGAGTTGGGGTGAGCGCCCAACCTTGCAAAATACCCTCATGTGCATTCATCACCTCTGGCAGCAAAAGTCCAACTCCTTGGCTTCACGTGGTGGAACCGTTTTAACTAGTAGGAGAAGGGGCGAGGGAGAGTCTCTGGTGCCGTAAATAATCCAGATTGCTCTAGATATGTATGTACATACATTCGTAGACACGTGTGTACACGCATACATATCTACACTCGTGTCAGATCACAATCTACTCCAGCAAAGAAAGGGTGCTGAAGACGGAGGCGTCCAGCAAGAAGGCACACCACAGAAATCAGGATGCCACGCTATCATGCCCTTGAAAATGTCGATTACTTCAAAACGTTATGGTTCTCACCCTACTATGGACCCCCAGGCAGGTTCAGCCTCGAAATGGTCCAGCCAAAACGATTGGGAGGGGTGGGGGGGGGGGGGGGTTCTCAGATGTTCTGTGGAGCTAGGGTCATGAGAATAAAGGGTATGGCCATACTAAACAGAGACAGAAAATTATGCACTGGAATGCGGAGGGTGTCAAAAAAAAAATAGAGCCAGAAAACATCTTGAATAATAATAATGATGATGATAATATTAATAATAATAATAATAATAATAATAATAATAATAATAATAATAATAATAATAATAATAATAATAAAGTAAATTCATGTTCCTTGCAATAAACTCACCTCAATTAAAACGTAGCCTTCAAAATCAGAGGAAATCACCACTACCAGTGTTACCGATATGACCGAAAAGACAGGCGAAAGGGTGGGATACTGATCCTTGCAAAATTGTACTATACATAGATGAGGCCGAGTATCAGACACTTAAACTTAATTCCAATTCATGTCTTCCCTTAGTGAATTTGAATAACGAAGACTCAAACAATAGATGTTTCGTCGGGTTTTGGTTTCGGCTGTTGGCAGTGGCGCTCTATAAATCCCATTTAGGTGTAAGACATTCTTTACAGTTTCAAATTCCTGTGCAAGAGTGTCCTAGGTGTGTATCTTCATGGCTCGGTCAAACAGTATCCATACTAAGTCACGTTTGTGCCGAACGGGTACGGAGCTGTGGATCAGGGTTGCCATTCTAGATATTTTATATCCAGATCTAGAGGTTTTTGCCGGCGTCTGGATACCGTTTTCTGACGTTTGGATGCTGGATGCAATTCTAGATACTTTTCATTTGGAGTTGGATATATTGAATACTTTCAAGATTTTACTTTTCATTTGGTGTCATTTACCCATTTTTTGTTTGATCTGGACGCGCGTAAATATGGTAACTGCCATTATTTAAACTTTCAACTGACTTGGGTCAACGCTCAATAATCGGGCAACTCCCCCCCCCCCCCCCCCCCGGTACGGAGTAAAAGGGCGCATAAATTATAATAACATTATTTGAACTGTAAACTCACTGTGCTGCGACTTATTGCTGTGATGCCGACTTTGTGATTCTTTTCATGTGAATTTGGCTGCAACTGGTACAGATAATGCTTCGATAATTGTTGGTATCAACCATGGCGTAATTGAAGGAAGATATCCCATCTTTCTTCTTCTTCTTCAGCATTCCGAGCCATTGAGGTTCTTTGCTGCAAATACAATCTGTCTCCATTCGTCTCTCTGCTGGACCTTCTCTTGCCAGTCGTTGATTCCAAGTGCTTGTAGGTCTGTATGTATATTATCTCTCCACCGCCTTCTTGGTCTACCTCGGGGTCTACGGTCATTTATTTCCTGAGTGTAAGCGAGTTTTGTTTCCCTATTATCTTCCATTCTTTCTATATGCCCCAGCCATTGTAGTCTATTAGCCTTCATGATACCAGTGATTAGCGGGGACTTAAACAAATCATAAATGTCTTATATCCCATCTTTAATCCTCATAAAATGTGCGCGTCGTTCCTTGCAGCTAGCATTATCACATGCCTCATCAGAATGTTTACCAGGGAATTTGGAATTCCTTATTGCTGAAACACATAACTGGTTCTCCAAATCATTCTGTCAGTCAACCATCCATCCATCCATCATGTGCCATGCCGGTAAGCGTGGGCGGTCATGTTCTGCCATCTCACTCTATCACCAGAGTCGTGGATCAGCTTCGTGTTTCTGTCTCGACCATGCCACAAGGCCAAGCCATCCAGGTACTTGCTTCTAGGTCTTCCCCTTGGTCTGTTCCCCTCGATCTTACCAGTCATCAAGTTCTCCAATCCATTTCTTCTCATAACATGCCCAAAAAATTTTGACTGTCTACGTCTAATTTCTCTAATCAATTTACGATCTTCATTTGTTTCTTGAAGAACTTGTTCATTGGTCTTTCTGGCTGTCCATGGTATTCTTTGCATTTTCCTCAGAAACCACATTTCAACAGCCATCATATGTTTTTCAGCCTGACTGCTCATTGTCCACGCTTCACATCCATATAAAAGTACAGGTTCTATGTAGCATCTCAACACTCTTTTTCTCGTTTCAATTGACATCTTTTTATTGGTCAGTATATTTTTCATCTTGCTAAAGTCTACTTTTGCCATGGCGATTCTTGTTCTAATCTCTTCAAGGCACCTTCCATCAGATGTTATTACTGTTTCGAGATAATTGTACCTATTCACTTGTTGAAGAATATTCCCATTTACTTGTATATTACATTGTGGTATTTCGTTCTTCCTAGTGACGACCATAATCTGTGTATTTTTACAATTTAATTCTAACCCTAGTTGCTCACTGTGTGTAACAATCGCATCTACTAAATTTTGCAGGTCCTGTTCATTGTCTGCAATCAAGACTGTATCATCTGCATATCTAATGTTATTGATGCATCGTCCCCCAATGTTGATTCCTTCCATATCTTCAATATTTCTGAAAATACGTTCACTGTACAGGGAAAACAGATCTGGAGACATTACACATCCCTGTCTCACACCTCTCTTAATAGGTTGAGATTGGCTTACTTCATTATCAACTCTTATGGCAGCTTGTTGTTTCCAATATATGTTTTTTACAAGTCTAAGATCTTTTCCATCAATTTGTAGATCTTCAAGCATCGTTATCATGTTGACATGTGTCACTTTATCGAAAGCCTTTGTGTAGTCAATAAAGCAAAGGTGTCAGTCAACAGCAATATAATAATTTATGTAAAGCATTAAATGATAGTTCCTCACCACTGAAAATTCTGTCATATTGCAAAACTAGATGGTTATCAATTCAACCAGCTGTTGAAATAATTGTGAACCGATGGTTGGAGTTGAAGACACACTTCGAAATAACAAGACAAAGTGAAAAGTGCTACACAGTTGAAATACTATATGGAATGTACAGTGATGAAAAAAATGGCATTCCTTCTCTTTTTACAACCCATTTTAAGTGAAGTGCAAAAAGTTAATAAACTGTTTGAATCTCAAAATGTTGATAAAGTTAAATTACTTGACGATCTGACTTTGCTATTTCACTCAATTGGTAAAAGACTTATATTGCCAACTTCTAAAGCTGACTTGTTCACTTGCACTATAGAAAACTATTTTGCTCCTAAGCCATTCCTGGGATACCACATCGAATCAAAAATTGATAGTTTAAAAACAAAAGGACTGTTAACAGAAAATAAAGAGAACAACTTGAGAAAGCGCTGTCAAGATTTTCTTCTCTCATTATTCAAGCAATTGAAGCAGAGACTTCCTGAAAATTTAGATGTATTGAAAAATATTTCACTCTTTTCTGTTAACAACATACTTCAGTCAGTAAAGGACATACAAAATATAGTCAAGTTATGAAATTTTTAGGGGCTACAGATAATAGTGTGGCGGAAGCAGAATATCAGTTAAACAAAATAAATTTGATTGACTGGGAAAACAAAACAGAAACTGTAGCCTTTTGGAGTGAAGTAAGACAATTTAAGGACGCCTCAGGTAACAGTCCATTCTGAGAGCTCTTTGAATGTGCGATGTCTGCCATGATACTACCAAATTCAAATGCTGATGCGGAAAGAGTTTTCAGTACTATGAATTATACAAAATGTTAACTAAGAAACAGGATGAAACTTGACCTCTTAAATGCTATTTTGACAATAAGATTTGGCCTGATGAGAGCAGGAAAATGCTGTTCAACTTATCAGATCCCTGATCGTGTATTAAAAGAAATTGGAACAGCTAAAGCATACCAGAGTCATTCTGAATCTGAAGCTTCAACTTCATCATCCAAGCTAAGCGCATCTTGTGAGACAGACATAATTGAAGACGAGGACATGATTCTATAGGGTCAGTCACATCATTTTTTTAAAATGTTGCATGTCCCTTACAGGACGTTGCAGTCAACATCAGCATTTTCAGCTGCTGTTGATGTACTAGGCAAGATTACGATCAGTAGTTTGCCATTGCTTTCTGAGTGACCGGCTCACATACTCCGTAGGTTACCAGCGCGGCCCGAACCGCTGCCGGTTCAGGCGCAGCTGCGTTACTCACGAGAATATACGGGGTTACGGCGAAAGCCGTAAAATCCTACGGCAGGGAGACCGGCAGTCATATCAATCCTTATGTAATTTCTTACTTTCTCAATCTGGATATTTTTCCTAGATACTTTCCAACGAAATCTAGATATTTATGGATGTTGTTTGGGCCGTTTCTAGATATTTTTGGTCCCAAAAAAGTGGCAACCCTGCTGTGGATATTTAAGTATTAGCCTGTCCGCACACACCGACCTTTGAATTGTGCCGTCTGCTCTACGTCTCATTAGAATATCTAGGAACGGCAATGGCAATGCTTTGCTGAGTTCTTCTTCTTCTTCGTTCATCCGGAGTTTTTTTTTCGGATGTGATTGCGTTGTGCCTGTTTACAGCAGAGCTGCGTTCTTGCGCCGTTAGGCCGACACATCCGACTTCTGCGGGCATTTGTTGACCGGGTTAACCTTCCCGGGGTTTCTTAGGACGTTTGACTCTCACTGTTGTGGTGTTATCCCCCATCCCAGCTGGTCCATATAGAACAGCCAAAGATCCTGGTCAGCCCTCAAGGGAAGGCAGGGGCAGACCATGGGCATTCCCCGCCATCCAAGGAGGCTTCCATACTTGCAGAGCCGATACATAGCGCTCTGGTACTGGGCTCACCCAAGGAATCGTCACGTCCTGCACATGGCTGCTTAGCCTCACTTCCGTATATTGGGCCGTCTGTTCATCACAGGCTGTTCCTCCGGAAAGCAGAAGTATGCAGTCTGCAGATGACATCCACACAGTGAGCTTTCGATTCGGACTTTCCATGTAATGGATTTGCTATCCAAGCAATATTCCATTTCGTGCCACTAGGACACTTTTCCACCTTTTATGAAGCCCACACAATGGGCTTTTGATTCGGACTTTCCACGTAATGGATTTGCTATCCAAGCAATATTCCATTTCGTGCCACTAGAACACTTTTCCACCTTTTATGAAGCCCACACAGCAAGCTTTCGATTTGGACTTTCCACATAATGGATTTGCTATCCAAGCAATATTCCATTTCATGCCTCTGGGTCTTCATGCACCTTTAAATGTCAACCTGTATGCAGTTAAAGTAAGCTGCGGTCAACTTGAGCTTGTTGATATCTCCATAGAGCTTGTCTTCAAATGAAGCAGGTGTGGGCCAAAATATCTTTCTCTGTTCTGCATACGTTGGGCAATCCTGCAGCAAATGTTTTGCTGTCATTTTTCCAGTTCTACAATTACATTCATCGGTATCGCCTATCTTTAGTTTATTGAACAAGTGGTATTTCAGCCTGTTATGTCCTGTGCGGAGTCTGAAGATTGTTACTTGTTCTCTTCGGTCGAGTTTGTAATATGCATCATCCTTCTGATGGCCTGGATGCTCTGATTCCCATTTGGTTCTATAAGTGCTTTTTATCAACCTCTTTGCCTCATTATAGGTTATGTCTATGTCGGGCTGTGGTAGTCGTCCGCCCTCTTTTGCCAGTCTGTCAGCCTCTTCGTTTCCAGGTATACTGCAATGTGATGGGATCCACTGTATTACAACTTTTTTGGATTTCTGGCATAGACCATGGAGTGCTGCTCTTAGGTCAGTTAGTTCTGTGCTGTTATTGCTCTTCAGTATTGAGACAGCTGACTTTGCATCTGTGAGGATAGCTATTTGCTTCTCTTTATTTTCCTCCATCAGGAGCATTTCTGCTGCAGTTTTCAAAGCCTCTACCTCCGCTTTGAAGTTACTTGAAAATTTTCCAGTTGCCATTGAATGTGTTTTTTTCACTCCATTTTTTAAATTTAGGAGAATTCCTCCTCCTCCATTCTCTATTGAATTTTTGGCTGATCCATCTGTATATGCATGGGTCCAATTCCTGCTTGGGTAATGTTCTTTTATGTAGTTTAGGGTTATTTCTCTTCTTTCGGTTTCATGCTGAGTGTTCTTTTTCTCAATACCAGGAATGTTTTCTATCATCTCAGGCAGTTGCTGCTGTCTCCAAGCTGGGAACTTGTGTGCATTGTGTATGGGCTTGACTGTTGATATGTTAAGTATAGGATCTGCCCTAATCCTTCGTTTTGCAGTTTCTACAAAGTTGCTACGCTTCAGTCTTCCCTTTCCAAAACCATTAAATCTGTTGTACATAGGGTGGTCTGTCAATCTTCTAAATTTTTCTGCTTGTTGCTGGGCTCTGCTATCTCTTCTATCCTGCATTGGTTGTAAACAAGTGATCTTTTCTAGTTCATTAATAGGTGTTGTCTTCAGGCTTCCAGTTATGATTCGCATTCCTTGGTTTTGGACTCTACTTATTTTGTTAAAGTTTGACTTAGCTGCTGTTGCCCAAGCTGCAATGCCATATTCCAGTACTGGCCTCACCCGTCCAGTATATAACTTCTTGAGAACTTTCTCATCTGCTCCCCACGTTGTACCAGCATGCTTTTTCATGATTGCCATTCTCTGCCTTGCTCTTGTTCGATTTTTCTCAACCTGTGTCTTCCATGTCAGGCGACGATCAAAGGTGACTCCTAGATAGTTTGGATTTTCTTCATGGCGCAATATTTTTCCATTCAATACCAGCTTAGGTTGCTGAGTTTTATTTGAGAGGGAGAACACTGTACATGTTGTTTTCTCCTCACTTATCTTCACTAGCCATGATTTTGACCAGTCCTCTAGCGCTAATAAGGCTTGTTGTATTCTGCTGTTAGCTGTACTAATATATTCTTCAGATGTCCATATGGCTAGGTCATCTGCAAAGGAGGATGTGTGTACTCTGGCTGGAAAATTTTCTGTGATGTCATTTATATATGCTAGGAATAATGTTGGTGAAAGAACTCCTCCTTGGGGGACACCTTGCTCCAGCAGCATCATTTTGCTTGTTTGTCCTTGTACTTTTGTCCTGGCAGTTCTGTTCTCAAGGTAGTGGCTGATCCATTTATACATTTTCCACAAACATGCATGTTTTGCAGTTTTACTTTCAGTCCTTCCTTCCATACTTTATCAAATGCTTTTTCTAAATCTATCCAGACTGCTAGTGTGTGCTTTTTCTCTTGGAAGGCATCCTCTATTTCCTGAGCTATATAGGTTATTTGATCTTCAGTGGATCTGTACTTTCTGAATCCTGCTTGGTGTGGTGTTAAGAGTTTGTTTTCTTCCAGATGCCATGTTAGCCTGCCATTGATAATGCGTTCCATTAATTTTCCTACACAGCTAAGTAGACTGATAGGTCGATAGCCATTTGGTTCTTCCAGGTCTTTTCCTTTCTTTGGGACTGGTATTAGTATAGCTTCCTTCCATGCCTGTGGGACTATTCCTCTCTTCCAGCTGTTATTTAGGACTGCTAGTAGTTTCTTTTTTGCCTTGTTGCCTAGTCCTATTAGCATTTCATTTGTGATTCCATCCTTTCCTGGTGATGTCTTCTTTTTTAGGGTATTCATTGCCTGTTCCATTTCTTCCAATGTTAGATTTGCCATCATATATTCTGCTGCTGTCTCTGTATATCTATGATGTATCTGTTTATCTTTGATTGCTTTCTTCTGTTCGGCTGTAATATCAATGTGGTTTGCACTGGCATAGTGTTCCATTAGTGCATTTGCAGCCTTTTTTCCTGTAAGCAAGGCATTTCCTTGTTTAATTGTTATTTGTTTGTTTCTAGGTCCTTCATTGTTCATGGCTTTCACTAGTTTCCATAGTTTGTTTCCATCCCTGTCAAAATTCAGGTTTTCTGTTTTTTTCCTCCAACAATCTCTTGTTGTTTGATTTACTGTTCTTTTATATTTTGCTGAGATGGCTTTGAGAGAGATGTTCGCTTCAGTTGTTTGTTCTCTCTCTGCGGTCTTCCTAGCATCTTCAACTTTGTCCTCCAAATTTTGTAGTTCTTCAGTCCAGTATGGTTTGTAATTTTTCCTCGCTCCTCTTGGAATAGACTCAGTGGCCGCCTGTATTATTGCTCTGTTTAGACTTTCCACCATTTGCTTCATGTTGCCATATCGTGTATTTATGTTTTCACAATATTTGTCTGTTAGTATGGCAAATCTGTCCCAATCTGCTCGTTTGTAATTCCAACGGGGCAAAGGCTTTTGCTCCTGTGGAACATACTCCATATTTATTACAAGCTTGATTGGTCTGTGGTCACTACCTGCTAATTGGTCAAGCACATGGCGATCGATTTTGTGGAGGATGTCTCCTGTGCAGAAAGCTAAGTCTGGAGTAGAAGTGGTAAGCCATCTTCTGGAGTAGAAGCTCGGTGCGTCATCCGCTTTGTTGAGTAGATGGAGATTTGAGTCTATTTCCCAGTCCTCCACTTCATCTCCTCTTTTGTCAGTATCTGGGTATCCCCATCTTTCTGAACGGCTATTAAAGTCTCCGACAACAATGCAATTTGTGTCAGTTATTTCCATGTTTGAGAGTGTAAGATCCTTATCTGCCGGGCTATACAGATTGTAAATTCTTATTTTCACGTCCTTTATCATTATATCAACACCTATAATTTCCGTTTGGTTGTCAGAGATCACAGATACTTCGCTGCAAGGTATTGTATTTCGTGTAAGTATTACAACTCCTCCTTTGTGTCCTTCGCGGTCGAAACGTGTGGCCTGATATCCCTGAACTGAAAATGTGCGATTGGCGTTGAGGTGTGTCTCTTGAATGCATGCCACATCTATTCTATCTTTATGAAGACGCTGTGTTAGGGA
This sequence comes from Cepaea nemoralis, assembly GCA_014155875.1. Taxonomy (NCBI): domain Eukaryota; kingdom Metazoa; phylum Mollusca; class Gastropoda; order Stylommatophora; family Helicidae; genus Cepaea; species Cepaea nemoralis. The sequence goes on along the minus strand of JACEFZ010001920.1, from coordinate 282,103 downwards.
GGCTTTCTTGTTATAAACTCCTTCTGCATTCCATTGTAGTATGTTGAGTGTCCGGGGTGTTTGGTCAATAGCTCTTAACCTACTCCTCTGTGCCTTGACTCCACAGCACAGGGGAAGGTGACCACCAGTAGTCATGGGTGGACCCCCTCGAGGCAGGGGGCCCGGCACTATCACCGCCTGATGGGACTTCACGGGATTAGCACCATAACGATTAATTTTCATCTGTGGCATCATGAAATGATAAAGTTACGTTGCACTTCTTTGTCAAGCCTGTGGCTCAGTACATCCGATTTCGACAAGCATTTGTTCGGGATGCTTTCCCTAGCCTTTGACTGTCCCCAGTCTACCTACAAGGCAGCAGGTTTGTACGTCGCTTGGTCTGGTCCCTCTCCCTTGACCTGTCCGACATGGGTGACCCTACCAGTAGCTGTGCTACCGTCGGCATAGCTCTTGGGGTCATTGGAACGCGCAAGCCCCTCTACCTCGTCAAGGTGGACGCACGGCAGAGGGGGCTGAGTTCAAGACGACTACCATGTTATGGAAAGATAAGAATAAGTCATTACTCTGCGCCTCAAAACTTTCATTTCATTGGCACCTTGCCGTCTTGACAGACGATAGTTTGTGCTTTAAAAAGGCATAATAACTGTTACCTATGGCGGTAGCGAATGTGACTGATAAGGCCAATTTGCGCTGTAAATGTCCGTTCACAGAGGGTGCATGTGAACACGTGGTGTGTGACTTATCTGCAATAATTTTCTCCTTTGTCTTTATTCCATTTCTGATGTTTGCCCACCATGCAACACGTTCAGCGGCGACTTGCTCCCAATGTGCATTATCAACGCCTGTATCAATCATGTCTCGCTTACACACATCTTTGTATCGTAGTAGAGGCCGACCCTGAGATCTCTTACCCATCTGTAATTCACCAAAAAAGATGTCCTTTGGTATTCTACCATCACCCATCCTCCTAAGATGTCCTATCCATCTAAGTCTACGAAGACTGAGCATGGAATAAACTGTCACACAACCTGATCTTTCCAATACTTCAGTATTTGTGATTTTGTCTTGCCACTTAATACCAAGAATTCTTCGCAGACAACGAATATGAAAGCTGTTTAAATGTTTCTCTTGGTGTGAATAAGTTGTCCAGGTTTCACTGCCATAAAGAAGAGTACTAAGGACACAGGCTTGAAACTTTTGTTTTTGCAGTAAGCTTCCTGTTCTCCCACTCTTTTTCTTAACCTGTTCATTGTTGTTGCTGCCTTACCAATCCGGATGTTGATTTCCTGGTCTAGGGATAATTTGCTATTTACCACTGATCCTAGATATGTAAAATGGTCTACCATTTCTAGTTCGGCGTTGTCAATAAAGATTGATGGTACCCTATGTGCACCTTGTGACATAATCTGTGTCCAGGGATGGAGTTATTGCCTCTCCACAGCACAAAGCCTAGGCTAAAATATAGAGATCATGTGTTGCCCATGCAGCATGATCCCTCTCTCGGCCTGCCTAGTTCACTCCAGAGGAAAGGTAACACCCCTACATCTGGAACAAGACAAGCTGCAGAAGCTGCCGGATCAGCCTGTCGGAGCTTCGATCCTAGACCAGCCGCCAACCAAGGCTTAGGGCCTGGTCTGCCCTGCCATGACATTTTGTCTTTAGCTTGCATTTCCTCACACCAGGGTAAGGCTTGTACCTTCCCAATTGTGCTCTTCCGTCCGAAGCCGTTGGTACTATGTGGGGTGTCGGGTTTGGTAAGCGCCGCCCAACATTCGGCGCTAACAGAAAGCAGGTAGTACCGTCTACTGTTATACGGTAGCTCAGTCATATCTGATTAAGACCTGACCTCAAAACAGGACACAATACATTCCGCAATTTTATGTATGCACAATTCCAAATTGGTGAATCAGCCATGTGAAGATGTGGATTGGCGCCGCAGACAGAAGATCACATACTCCCAAAATCTTCAGGTCTAGAGAAACAACGGTGGAAGATGAACTCTAATACTCTATGAACCACTGAATGAACTAACAACATAGACAGTAAAATTCATACAAGAGACAAAATTTCAGATATAGACACATTTCAAGCGAACGAAAGAAGAAGAGGAAGTTTCCAGTACATACATTAAAGAGAAGAGAGGAAGGACACCCTGCCAAACCAACCCACCAGTTTAGCCACAGTTGTAAATGCTACCTCTCACTTCTCACCTGACAATGATGTAAAGCAAAGTCACATGATTAAGTCATATGATCTTTGCAAGATGGCGGCTGAAGGAATGAGGAGGCTTCTATGTGCCCTGCTGTTGATTGTTAGCTTTGTAGGAGTTGTTTGTGATGTTAATGATCGAAAAGTAAGTTTACAGTGTAAAGACGTTTTACTCATGTTTCAGCAATGACTGTTACTGTTACGTGTTAGTTATGTTTTGCTTTCAATAACCGAGTTGGATGGTGTTCAGAGAGAAAAAGAAAAAAGAACAGGCTAGTAAGTAAATTTTTGTGAAATAGATTTACATTTAACCAACCTTTCAATCCAATCACTCTCTTCTAATGATTCTGTCATATCGCTGAGGTGAAGAAATTGAAGAGTATATACTTCACAATCTCTTTGAATTTTCATTATGTCTTGAATACTTGACGTTTTTATTTTCCACATAAGTATTATGTTTCCAGTCACATGTATTAGTACTACTACTAGCGAGCTTTATCATCATTTTAATTTTGAGTATTTACAAATGAGACCGCGACAGTAGATAGGCCTTGAAATTCAAAATCTAACGGTACCTCAATGATGCCTGTATGTCACTTATAAGTGAAGATATTCACATGTTTGTGAAGGTGAGACGAGTTGCGATTTCTCATGCTATTCACCCGTAAGTGGAGCTCTCCAGTGTGTCCGATTGCCTTCACCAGTGGGTGTGCATGTCTGTGAGGTGCGAGATTGTCTCAAACGGTCATATGAAAACTGACTTCAAAAATATGTTCCGTCATGTTAAATTATTACAAAATAGTACAAGTATACAAATAAATTAATAATCTTTAAACTTGTGTTCTCTTTAACTTTAGTAGGTCAAATCGCACGTTTTGTGTGTTGAAAAGTGTAGCACAATCGATATGCGGCGGCCGTCATGACCCGTGGGTTTTCAATTCACAAAGTCACATCTTCGCAGAAAATCTGTTTTTCAACCACAATTCGAGCAAGTTTAGAGATGAAACTATACTGATTAAGGGGCAATATTTGATATGGCAATTAAAATTTACATTAAACAAAGACATCTATTGTATCCATCGATTCCGATATGCGATCATTCCGCTGCCTCTGTGGGATGCGCTCCCCGGCAGCTTGCACAGATCCATAGAGCACACTTTATTCACAAACTTCGTTTCTTAGTTCTATATAATATTTTAGTTCGCAATGTTTAATAGTTTCTATTATATCACCTAATAATTTTGTGAAAAAAAAAGAAAAAAAATGTGTGACACCGTTTTGAAGCCGCCGTTTTGAGTTTCATCGGGAATAGAACCCTGGTCTCCCGCGTGACATACGCAATGCTTACGACTACGCTAACGAAAACACAATGATTGTTCCACAAAGATATTTATATAGTCAAGCCGCCGTTTTGAGTTTCATGATCGTAACATTTTCGCCTGTTTTTTAACCACAATTAAAGCAAGTTTAGCTATGAAACTTTCCAACTTCTGTAAAATTGAATACAGAACTTGAAGATTCATCAACAATTGATGGTTTTCTATTATTAATTAATTACAGTTCAGCGTGCCATTTCCATTTTTCTCCGCGCACGAGGTTGGTCTCAACCAAACGGGTCATAGGCGGATTATGAATACTGACTTCAAAAATATGTTCCGTCATGTTAAATGATTAAACAATAGTACAAGTATACAAATAAATTATTAATAATCTTTAAACTTGTGTTCTCTTTAACTTTAGTAGGTCAGATTGCACGTTTTGAGTGTTAAAAAGTGAAAGTGTACATGCCATTTCGATCGATATGCGCATGTGCAATGGCCATGGCACATGGTCTTGCACTTCCCCATTCACAAAGGCACGCTTCGCAGAAAATGTTGTTTTTCATCCACAGCTGAAGCGATTAAAGCGATGAAACTTTCCAGATATATTTAAAATTGTATGCAGAATTCAAAAATACATCTATAATTGAATTAATTCTATCAGCAACACCAAAAAAAAATTAATTATGGTAGGTATTAAATATATTCTCCCCGGGAAGGTTAACCCGGTCAACAAATGCCCGCAGAAGTCGGATGTGTCGGCCTAATGGCGCAAGAACGCAGCTCTGCTGTAGACAGGCACAACGCAATCACGTCCGGAAAAAAAACTCCGGATGAACGAAGAAGAAGAAGAAGAAATATATTCTTATTTATATAAAAGGTCACGAAGATTTCAACCAAATGCTGTGCACGGAATATTAGGCAAACCTTTCCTGGAAAACCCAGGATGACGTGTGTTATTGTTACATGAGATTTGGATGAATGAATGACGTCGAAAGAATGCATGGTCTGAACTAGCGTGAACTGGGAGACACAGTGAATCATGGCTATATGATTCTGTACATGATTTCAGTTTTCATTTCCGGTCACGGCATGATGGAACTCGCTAATATTACATTCATTACTTTCTAATGAGACCACCACAGATAGATAGACCTTGAAAACCCAAATCTAATGGTACCTCAATGATGCTTGTATGCCAATTCTAAGCAGAGATATTCACATTTGAGTGTGGGTGTCTCACACTACAAAAAAATGTGCCTTTCTCTGAACGACGGCCCCAAATTATTTAATGTACAGTGCATCCCTTACAAGGCCTCATTAGCTGATATAATAAAAAAAAATAAGAACTACTAACTAAAATATAGAACCGAGAAAATGGAAATACGTACCAATAATATTTCACAGTTATATGTGGAAATTGTGGAACAAAAAATGTAAATACTGTCCGAAAACATGTTCTAAACTCTTGTATGGGTATATCTGCGGGGAAAAACATTATACATATGGAAACGAGCATTGAATGTGTTGTCGATCACTTCCAGTTCAGTGTGTGGCGGACTGCTAGACCTATCAATGGTTGCAATAAATGTTTCTGGGCCCGGAGGGCCCTCACTGTTGTCGGTACTTTAAGATATGGATTTACACTTCGACGACAGTGAGGGCCCTCCGGGCCCAGAAACATTTAGTGTATCCATCAATCGGTCTAGCAGACGACAATACACTCAAACTTAAGAGATTGACAACACATTGCCCCGGAAATGACTTTATGAGGCCCTGTAAGGGATACATTTTACACTAAATAATTTGGGGCCATCGTTCAGAGGAGTGCCAAAAAATGGCATGATTTGCGTAATTTTGGAACTCTTCAGCGTGTCCATTATCTCCGCTTCCAGTCTGTGCGAGATTGTCTCAAACGGGTCATTGTCGGATATGAAAACTGACTTTAAAAATATGAAGTGATTATAAGCAAACATTTGCTAATAATGTAGGGACATTATTCGCAAACGGCTGGTCATGTGACCTATTCGCAAATGGCTGGTCACATGACCTACGTTTGGCTACATTTTTAATGTTTGTGGTAATATCATTGTGTCCTCGGTAGTGTAGTGGATAGTATCTCCGCCTGTCACGCAGGAGACTGGGGTTCGACTCCCCGCCAGCTAATTTTTTTCTTTTTGTTTAATTGAGTTCAAATACCCTTTTCGGTGAGTTCAAATACCCTTGTTAATGGACACCCAAAAAATTGCAAATCCTGTCATTATTATCTTCCTCCCCCACCTTCCTGTCTCCAGTTGTATGGACACAGCTAGAAATAGGCGTAAAGCATAGGCGAACTAAGGGAAATTCAAAAGAACGACATCTATCAAATAAGCAAAGTATATTACTGAAAAGAAGGCAAACAAGAAATAGATGACAGGTGTAATCTTAGAGTTGATGGACAATATAAAACAAAGTAAAAACGACAAATAATATTCTTCCCCTTCTTTTCATCTTCCAAAGGAGCCTAGATTCTCAACTAAATAATGTCAACCTCTTGTTGTTTGGCAATTCATTCATTGCATTTTTAAAGCATTTCTGCAGTTCCATTAACAGATTGAGAACCCGTATGTGGAAAGAATGAGATTGCGGGGGATCAGCAGGGGTTCTGGAAGAATCTCAAAATAGAGAGGGAAGACCAGGAGAACTTTATATTAGGTAGCGGTGGCAACGATTAGTAGTATGGCTCTTCGCTGGCTGTTGAACGAGGGGACGGAGCACGTACGGGAATATCCTGAGTGCAGTGATGTCTGTTCTTAACTCAACTCAACTCTTTCCAAACCACTATGATGTTTATTATCGCCAAAGTATTTCAGTTTCCCAGACATGGTACAGTTTATGAACCAGTTTTCTTCTATGTTCAGATCTTGTAGTTAGAGACATGGGCATAGCACATTGATTTTTCTTGTTTTTCCTATCATGATCACATGGACTATTTATCTTGAGACATAGTGATGGTAATGTATTTTCTTTGTTCTTTAAAATTGCACATTTTATTTTAGATTACAATGACAAAGATGCCCGACTGTGACAGCTACAAAGCAGAGTGTGCTATAGCCGAAGAAAAGGGCTACGTTGTTGTGTTTGCCACAGCCTATGCCAAAGGTGACAGTCTGTTGTATGCCTTCAGTAATATCGGTATGCCCACCGTAGCAGTGCTTAGGGTCACAGATGAACATCCTGCCATGCATTTCAACTGGACAAAACTTGTCAACGAATCATCTCTTGAAGATGCTATCACAGTAGATGACCCTGCTGACGTTGTGTACAGAGTGGGGCTGGCGTTTCCAAGAGTGAGTTTTCTTTGGTTTTTTGCACAGTAATAGTGTTAATTTTACTGGCTGACTTATGGTTGTACAGCGACATCTATTGCCGTGGTTGTCCTAGTCTCATTTCAATGAATCAATATGATGCTTGTGTGTTTTCTTTCCTGACAAACACAGAGTTGTATCTGTTGTTTTTTTTTCATCTTTGAGTAAGTGATCAGTGATGGACAAGGCAATGATGCTTACATCTGTGGACAAGGCATTGATGCTTACATCAATGGGCAAGGCAATGATGCTTACATCTATGAACAAGGCAATGACCGAACGTCTCACATGGTAGGAGAAAGATGACCAGAGTCATGACCCGGACGGGCTCACCCCTAGAGAATGTTAAGAAGGTAAAATGGCCGAAACATTTAGGGTAGGGGGACCTCTTCTGCCATGTTTGCAGCCGAAAAGGCTTCTTGCTGGCTGTGGAACTGCCAGAACATGGCATGGGACAAGTCTCAACAGTAGTGTGGTTAAAGTTTCTGTCTGTATGTAAGAACAAATAATATTGGAACCAATCTCTCAATAAGATCTAGAACTTGCACTGTCTCGTGTCAACTCTGTAGACTTCCCTCTGAGTGAGGGTAGTGCATCCGGGTATGGGACTGTTAGGTGGGGCAAATTGCCACACGGTAGCAGTCACCAAATCATTAAAATGTCGGCCAAAGTCTAACCTCCATACCAGGATGGTAGTCGTTTGATGAAAGCCGCACTCCACAGCAGAGACCAAGAGATGGGTCGAGGCACCTAGAGGAAGAACTGGCTTCCCAGAGTGCGGCACCATGAACGGGTCATGTTTCTTCATGGCAACAAAGACGAAGAGGCAGTGGCTGGGGAAGAAGCTGGCTTCCCACGACCACAGGTGCTAGGATGATGTAAGGGCACCAAGCACCGGGTGCACAGGCTCTCCTCCCTGAGGGAGGGGAGGCTTGAGAGCAGACATGTTAACCTGTTAAGGGACAAGCACGGAACAGCAAGGACAACGCTAATGACCGAACGTCTCACACAGCAGTGGAAAGAGCCTGGAGTCATGACCCAGATGGGCACGCTCTTGGAGAATGTTAAGAAGGTCAAAAGGACGAAACATTTGGGGAAGGAGGACTTCTTCTAACGATCAGAAGCCCCCTGCCGTGTTTTCTCCGCGGCGGAGTTTTTATCACTAGAAGCAGACAAATGACAAATGAAGGATCTCCCTTGTGATATAGCATAGAAACAGTCTGAAAAATGAACTTTCTGAAAGACCGGCGCCCACAGCATTTTTATAAAACAACCCAACACAAGAGGTCTGCTGCCAGGTCGCCTGCAGCTGTGTTTGGAACGCAGTATGTGGGATTACGAACTGCGTCTGTAACCCCTTCACCACAGCGTCGGCTACTATTGTAGATAAGTAGGTAAGATAATAAAGTTTATTTGATTTGATTTGATGCATATATTATCAATGTTTCCTAGTGTTGTTAAATGTATAAAACTCAGCTATGGAATGATCCAGGGCATGTCAGCATGGCTGAGAGGATCAGACAAGTTAGCTGCATATCCTTACAGGATGTAGCAGTCATTCCCAGCATTATTTGGCTGTTTGTTACTTCTGGGCAAGTTTATGTTCAGTAGGTTGCCATTGTGTGAGAGGATAAGAGCACTTGCTCTTAAACTTCTGGTGTGCTGATGCCAAAGTAGCAAGTTCAACCCCAACATCAGTCAATTGGGCTGTAATGTTAACTTCTCGTGTTTGAGAAGTGTGTAGTATGGGGATAATTTCATTTCAAATTTTCACGCAAAGTACGACATTTCAGAATGAGAGTAATGACATTCTGAATGGTACTGTTGTGTGATGAAAAGAGTTCATTAGGCTTAAAATGTTGAGAACCACTGATATAAAGCCTGGAATTTGTTTTTATTTTTTTATAGTCCATTCCGTGTCATGTTGGTGATCATGACTATCCACAACCTTGAATCCTTTGTTCTGCCAATCATTTTGAATGATGATGCTCCATCATGTCATGATGTCAAACTATCCCCTATCAGGTCTCTTCGTCTCCCCTTGTCTTTCCAAAATCCCAAGACAGAAAGCATTAGTGTCACTTCATTTGCCCGTTGTACGTTAAAGTTACCATTCTACTCCATTCCAGACTGGCGATGAGACGGGGTGAGTGCTTCGAGGGGAGCATTCCCACTCCAAGTTGGGACCACAAACAGTATAGTGTACACAACACGCAGATTTGAAAAAAAAAAATTTAAAGCACCACGGGTGTGCACATTTTGTTTAAAGCCCTGGAAAAGTGTGCAGACTAACCCAACTAGTATTCGTATCCTAGAAAAAATTGTGCACAGCAATGCTTGGCGCTAGCAATTAACAGTGTGCAGAGCAATCTCGTTTTTCTTGAAGGTAGACAATGAGAAGTGTATACAGCCTCGGCCTATGTGAAATGTACAAAGGAGTTTACCCTCTCCTGTTGTAGGAAAAGTTTATGGAGCAATCTAATTTCTTATTGCGTTTGGCAAAAACGGTGTATCAAAGTTTGTAAATATGCTTATATATTTTCTCCAGCTGATTGAATTCAATGATGTTCATGATGATGCAGATCTTCAGCAAATGGATTCAAAACCCAACAATGCCTCATACTGGAATATACGAGATTTTAGCACATTTGATTGGGTGCTGGACCCAAGTGTTCTAGCTCAGAATAGTTTTGCTCTGACTGCCACCTCGGAGCGCGGATCTCTGATTGACACAAACTCTACTGGCAACTGGAGCATCAGTTTTAAGGTGAGTTGAAGCTACTTTTTTGTATTTTAGTTACTGAAGTTTTTTTTTTTTTTAAATCAGTCAATGAGGTGCCATCTCCACAATGAAAGTTTGACTACAATGGATCTCCAATACTCGATCTCTTGCCGTGTATCGTCTGCCTCTTACTCACCTGCCTGCAACTCTTCCCTTCAGTATGGTATTTGCACCTATGTCTTTTTTTACGTGGTTGAAATATTTAACTTGTCTCTTTATTGTTTCATTCATCAACTCTCTGGATCCTCTGCATTTGATTGTTTTTGTTTGTTTCCATGAACTATGACATGTTCATTTTCATGGTTTTTGCACCATGTAGTAGAGTTGAAAAAATATATATATATGTATATGTACTCCATACATAAGGTGGTGTTTTTTCATTAGCGTGTAGTGGTGTCATTTTTAATTGTATTCTTACTGCATACGAGGGGAAGTCAATAAGTTAGTCACAAATGGCTGTAGAAAAATTACTTAATATGATAATAACTTGAAACCAGTTTATTTTTATACATACATTGTCCCTTTATTTCTCAACATAATTTCCACCAACAATATACACTTATCCCATCGTTTTATCAGTCCTCCCAAACCGGCTGCATAGAACTGCATGCTCTGTTTTCTAAACCACGTTTTCACTTCACTGGACCAAAAAGGTGGAAATCCTTGAGAAGATTTTTCTACCCAGCAAACATTTGTCAGCATAAACAGGAAGCATTTCCTTATGAATGACCTTTGCAGGCAATCCTTTTGCCCACAAAAAACGCACATCACTACTTTGTGCTTTGGTTGTACACTCCGTAAGTACAGTCGCCATTTTGTTTATGCGCTGCGCATGCACATGAGACACCTAGCGCTACCTGACGAATGAGAATATAAAGTTTGATGTTGCTGTCACCTAATGACACCTGTAGAAAACACCAATTACATTTACCTGCCATCCCAACAGAACTGTGTGACTTACTTATTGACTCACCCTCGTATATATGAATAGAGTTCAGGGATGAGCTCTGTTAGGTACATCACCCTGTGGTGTACAATGTATAGACTAGCAGGTCAACTTTTCAGATTTTTGCTGCTGCTACGGAGTTTAAGCATTGAGCTGAAACTTTTCTAGCTTTTTTCATTGCCTTGTGGTGGTGTCATTTTTGATTCTATTTTTACCTCAGTCATGGTTTTCACTTTTATATATTTAGGCTGCTGTTTGGTTTTAACTTTATATGCCTTGCTATTCTTATTTTTTTTTTAAAATGCTTTGATTTGTGTAACATGTATGCTTTTGTTTCTGTTGCTTTATGGACCTCTTGTCATTTATAGTTAGTTTGTAAGTGCTTGTGTGTATAATATTAAATTAATGTCACATGTTGTTTAAAGTTTGACTTTTTGAAATTCTCAATCCATTCATTTTGGTTTTTTAATAATAATTTCTTATATTTTATCCTGTTCTAATTGTCCATCGGTATTGATCATTGTTCATCATCACATGGCTTGCCAACTGGCATGGGTGATCATGCTTCTCCACATCTTGCGATCTCCAGTGGCATGGATCATTTCATGTGTTGACTTTCTGTGCTAGGACACAGACTGTCAAGAATTGTGTCTCCCTGTCTTCCTCTATCTCTCTTTCTACAAATCTTTTAAGTTGTCACAATATGTTCCAGTTTTTGTCTTCTCATATTATAGCCAAAATATGATGATTGTCCTTTTTCTTAATGTTTATGATAAATTGTCTTTTGTCTTAGCCTCTTTGAAAACATGTAGATTACTCATTTTGGCTGTCCAAGGAATTTTCAGAATTCTTCTATAAAACCACATCTTTAAATTATTTATTACGATTAGTAATAGTTCAGCAGTGCCAACTGTAAGTATTTAGCATTCTGTAGCATAAAATCTGGAAACATTAACTGATGTATCTTTCAATTCATTCACATATAAGCAACTTATCTAGAAATGAAGAGATTGACAGATTGGCAAATAGGAGGTGGAAGACTATATTACGTTGATGTAGACATATATACTATAATGAGGCCTAGAGATTTATAAGAAGCTGGTATTGAACCAAGTGGGAATCAGAGCATCTAGGCCATAAGAAAGATGATACATATTACCAACTCCACTGAAGAAAACAAGTAACAATCTTCAGACTGCACTCGACACAACAGTCTTAAAAACCACTTGTTCAATAAACTAAATATAGAAAATACTGATGAATGTAACTGGAACTGGTATAATGATGGCTAAACATTTTCTGCAGGAGTGTCAACATGTAGAACAGAGAAAGCTATTTTGACCCAAACCTAATCCATTTGAACATAAACTCTGTGGAGGTGTCAATAAGCTCAAGTTTCTTTGGATACCTTCATATTGATAAGTGTGAAGGTGTACAAAGAAGAAAGAAGGATTTAGAAGAGACCATTAGAAGACTGTTAACATTTCTGTAAATATTTTCTCTTTACAGTTTACAGTGCACGGGGATTCAGGGAGAGCATCAGAGTCACCAAGTTTGAAGTATGGTGCCAATGAGACACAGTTTGATTTTGTGATATCCAACTTTACACCATCATATGCAAGTTCCAGATTTGCTGTTGAGACAGTTATTGTGAGTCAGTCAACAAGTGACATGCAAGTTGAGACTCTGGAATCCATTGATGATGAATACTCTCCTGGTGTTTTTCAGGTATTGTGTATTTAATTTTACTGGTTGATAGAAAATCCAACTGTAATAAAGTAATATTGTTTATTATCTTTGATAAGACTGTTTCAGACGGTGGAGATATCAACATTATTTGCTGTGAAATAAAATATTAAATATATTACTTTATTTTGTTACACCCTTTCCCCCTTTCCGGCATGGCACATGATTGATTGATTGATTGATTGATTTCCCCCTATTAAAAAAAAAAACATTGACTAAGAAGCTCAATAAATGACACAGACAGATAAGAGCATTTTGACTAAAATCTTTATCAATTGGGCAAGCATACCAAGGTAATTGCACATAGATTAAGCAAAGGAACACTCACCTTTTCAAAGGCAGTCCGATGGATAAAGATGTAAACGTTCATTGAGCTTCTTGGTCATGTTTTGTGTTGTATTTGCACTCCAGTGACAGCTCAGTGGCAGCAAACTCCCATTGTTCGATATCTATCTCATTTTGTGTTCTTTTTTCTATCCCTGATTTGCCTTTCAGCATCATCTTGTGTAGAGTAGAGTTGAGAACCGACATCACAGCACTTAGGACATTCCCAGACATAGTGTCCTCCTCTTCAACAACCAGCAAAGAGTTCCAATACTGATGGCACCGGTTGCTATTTGATTATTTGTCCGTCTGGCCGTTCCTCTGAGCACTGAGTGTCAGCCACATCTTCAGGTCACTTCCTGCGGCACCATTCTTTCCAGGCAATAATGGTGTATCTGTTCTTCCTCACTATACACATTATCCCAAAGGGCCGTGACCACACCTGCCTTGTCGTGCACCAGTATCTCACCCAGAGGTGCAAATCCAACCAATTTGTCCAACTGCTCGTTTCCCAACACACCAGCATGCCCTGTGGAAAAAGATGCAACAGATGCTCCCTATCTGTGATTTTGTAATAATGGCTTGGCTGTGTGCTGTTTGAAATGTCATATTAAAACAGCTGTATGGGATCAAACCCAGTGCAGTGAAGTCAATCCTATGGTCTTTTTAACTCATTTTTAATATTATTTTGCTATTATTAGTGTTTATCCTTCCTGTTAATTTTCCCAGTGATTTCTGTTCACCTGGCTTGAGTTCATTATAATGTGTACCCATGCGCCTGTGCTTGTTGTTTCTCCATGAGGTCTACACAATCCTGTTCAACTTCTACATTGTCGTATCCTTCTGCAGTCATGATTTCTCTGATCACGTTTTTAGTTAATCAAATCTCAATGGCTGAGGTCAGCATGGAAAAGAGCACTCACACTTAAACTTCCAGTGTGCTAATGCTGAGATAGGGGGTTCAGCCTTTACAATGGTCCGTTGGACTAAAATTTTGACTTCTCGTCCTTGACTAGGGACGTAAATTGTATGTACCTCAGAAGTCAGAGTGGGTTCACCTGATGGCGAGGGACACTGGTAATAGGGAAAGCTAATCCACATGCAAACATCTGTCCAGTAAACTAAAAGTAGTAGCACATGCATGGACTGCACTTAAGTTGAAAGTGAGAAAATGCCAAATTAAAGACAAATCACAAAGGCAGTGTCTTATATTGGGGAAAACAACAAGTTTGGGACTTGCATCTCTTAACTTGACACTAGACTGAACTGATGACTTTTCTCGGTTATGGCTATTAGAGTAGGAATCCTAGTTGATATGACCGCAGATGAGGACTCTTCCAGCATGCAGCTAAGGATAAGGCTGGTGATAATTATCTTTATGTTCATAACATTGTCAGAGAATGGGATGTCATTGTGTTACTGCCGTTATTTCGACAACAATAACATCTGGACAAAAATGATAAAATTATTCAAAGTCTTGACTAACCGTTCCAGATCTTTAATCTGTCGCAGACATGGTGATGACTCTAAATGGATGAAGTCGGCTAGGTGATCCCTGATGCAGAATCGGCCCTTAGCGCTAAATTTACTCCTATCCTCGAGCTCCCATTCCGCTAAGTTGCGGTCGTTTGAATACTCGCAAATATATGTCTAGGGTGGCTTTGCTATTCCCTGGTTCATGGTTCATTCTTCAGTTGAATGTCCTCAATAAACCTTCCTCCTGATTCCAAGCCGCGTCATGCAGGAGATCGCCACATCCAGGTGTCACCTACACCGGAGCTCACATCAACACGTCCATTCTGAATCCCAACTTTCACAGCGTATCCTTGTTGCTGTCTCTGACGTATTCTCGTTTCCCTAGAGCTCTTGTCCACTCTGTCCACGTTGGTGTACACATGGGGAAACTCCCGTTCACACTTGTTTATATTTTGTGGCGCGTGGCTGGTCTTGGGAGTCATTCACTTGTGTTGTCCTATCTTATTTCCACAGATAATAAATTGGCTGTCCAACCCATCTGAACGACAGTCATCTGGCTACGTCCAGTGGAAACCTGTTTGTTACTACTCAGGTGACAGAAGCCGCAGCTCAGCTACCAAAGTGAAGAACTACGACCTCTCAGATTTGAAGCACAGAGAAAACACCACTAGATACCTGAATTCTAGCATAGTCTTGTCTGTCTTTGGTGCTGAATTATATGACGAGAAAAAGGTCACTTCACGGGTTATGAATATTTCATTTGGTCTTTCACAAGATAACTTCTATACTTCAGCCAACTACACAACATGGTAAGTTCTTTTTTAAAATAAAATGTCACTGTTATAGGACATTTGACACTTATTATTAGCATCTCCACACTCTGAAAACACTTTCATTGCTTCTTCTTTGTCTTCTTCTTCCTTTTCTACAGCGCCTTTTACTTTTCTTCTACTTCTTTTACCTTCTTCATTTTCAAGGGCAATGACATTGGTTCTAGATAATCAATCAACCAAATATAATGCTTTTTTTTAATAAGCTTTGTAATCTATCACAATTAGCTATTTGACATTACTCTATATGCTAGGGGCTGGAATTTTGTCTTCTTATGAAATCAATGTTTGCTGTGCAACAATTCAGCATGGGTCACAACAATACAGTTCACTTGAGGTCTTCGCTGGTCCCACAGAGTTTGTGTCAAGGGTCACACTTATGAGCCAGGTTTACTCTCTCTGCCTGGTAAAATCAGGGCAGTCCTGTGGAACATTCTTCAGGGCTTGCTTTGGTACTCCATAGTTGCAAGTGGCAGAGTCAGTGAGACCCGTTCAGCGGAAGTATGCTCTGAGTCCACAATGTCCACGTTACGAGTCTACAGTTTCTGGTCTGCATTTTTCTGCCAAGCTAATTTCTGCTGTCTTGCTCAGGTCTGTAGTGTTTGTTTTCATCCCTCCAATTCATCGTCATAGTTTCCTTTAGTAGAGCTTTTACCTCTCTAAACCAGTGGGATAGATAGGGCTGCTTGAGGTTTTCCCCAGCCTTTGCCTGCTTGTCTGCCTTTCCATTTCCACAGATACCACAGTGGGCTCTTATCCACCACAGGACTAGTTCTGTTCTTATAGATAAATAAGAGTTAGTTGCAGATCCTTAACAGGACATAGCAGTCAACCCCAGTATTTTTTGGCTGTTCGTGATTCCTGGGCAAGTTTATGTTTAGTAGTTTGCCATTGCTTTCTGAACGACCGGCACCAATACCATTTTATAAAAAAAACCAACACAAGGCAATCTGCTGTCAAATCGCCCACAGCTGTGTTTCGAATGCGGCATGCGAGATTACGAACTATGTCCGTAACCCCCTTCTCCATGGAGCCGGCTCTTGTAGATAGCATTCCGGTGTTGTCTTTTGTTTCACGGATATTGCTGTCCTGTTTGAGCATGATATAGCTTGGAGGACTTGGGACTTAGCAGAGAAGGGAAGTGGTCAACTCATTTCATGAAATGCTTTCAAGTGTATGTATACCATCTGCATGTCACACTCCAACAATATCTTTACCCTTTGTTTAATATGAAATTAATACACTTAACAGTAATGGTTATGTTTAGTTAGTAGTTAGTATCATGGGTTCTACTTTGCACTCGGACATGTAGGTGCTCAGATCACACATATGCATATCCGGTGGCTATAGGCCAGTTCTTGTGTGAAGGCTCTTGTTTCCGATGTACTCTCGCGTCTGGTGTGCCGATCTTACTCCCGGTCTTTATCTGAAGCGATGGGAATCACTGGCGTCAAAATCCTCTGTTCTCGCCATATCTTTAAGGGCGTTAATAACATCGGCACGATCCATGGGCTGGCCATCTACAGGGGGTGCAGAGCCAGCCAATTTATCAGCTCGTTCATTTCCCTCGACTCCCGCATGTCCCGGGACGAAGATGAAGGTGACTTTGCGGACAACAGACTTCCGCAGCGACTCAGTCCACTGTCTACGTACAGATCCAGCTTCGACCTTCTGAATCATGCTCATTGAATCACTTAGTACACACACGTTGGTATAATGCTGTGATTCCAGCCATATGAAAGCCTGTGTAACTGCCATCACCTCCATCGTCATGCTGCTCGTGGTCATAGAGTGGGCACCACTGGATTCTTGAACGGTTCGGCCCGCTGAACGGGCTGTAAATGCCCACGCACTTCTCTGCTGCTTTACAACAGATCCATCTGTATAGATGAGCACTTCGGGGCTATCTGAGTGACCATAGATGAGCGCGTTAACCTCTGCATTGACACGCAGGTTCGCTCTACGACGTCTGTCGGTTGATAATGATAATCTTAAAAGCTGGAGGACCGGCACCATTCTGACGGGTTGAACTGTAGACTGCAACTTGGACATTTGCCGCGCCTGACCCATCCTGATTTGCCCTCTTTAGCCCACCTTTTGGTTATGTTTATTTGAAGTAATGCTTTTGAAATGTAATTCTTTCAGGTCTGCTGCAATTGGTTTTGGTGCTCCACCTGAAGACACCATTTCCATGACTGTTATCGTCACAATCTCTGCAGGCTTGGGACTCCCAGTTGTCATTCTCATATTTGGAGGCATCTATACCTGCATTAAGAAAAGGAGGTCGAAGAGGTCAGAGTATGAACCCATTGTTGACAGAAACCAGCCGGTAATCAATTAAATGCAACCAAAAATACAACCAAACATTCTTGAATGTTGCCTTCACCAGTGTGGACATTTGCTTATACATTCACTGAAAGAAGATAATGTTTTGATGCTTTTGTGCTCCTACAGTTTGCGCTATCACCCATCCCAAAAACTCCATGGAAATTAGAATTGTAAATAAGCCTTGTACATTGTGTTTGACATTGTTAAAGTGACTTTATTTGGTTTTAGTTTGACATATTTTGGTGTTTAGTTTCACTTTAATTTGTGTTAGTTTGATTTATTTGGTTTTAATTTGACATTATTTTGTTTTTAATTGGCGGGGTAAAGAATTTAATTTGCTGCCGTTCCATGGCGATGGGGTTATGGGCACAGTTCGGAATCCTGCATACCCGGGTTCAAAACACAGCTGCAGGCGATTTGGCAGCAGACTGCCGTATGTTGGTGTTTTTGGCTGTTCAGAAAGCAATGGCAAACTACAGTACGTAAACTTGTCTAGGAATCATGGACAGCCAAAAAATTCTGATGTTGACTTCTACGTCCTGTAAAGGATACGCAACAACTGTTTACTTTAGTAGAAAATATGTTAACATTATTTCTGTCACTATACTGTTTGTTATTGTATTTAAACATAATTTAGTCATTGAGTTGCAAAGTCCATTATTTACTTTATAATTATATAAAGTAATATTAGAGCATGACCACTTTATATTACTGGAAAACACAATAACTGATCTCAGTATAAAAGTATCTCCCATATCGTTTGAAATATTAATGTGGCCTTAAATCTGCCAATAGCTTGCACAAATTATACTTTAATGTTTTTCATTTCCTTTACAAAACTGTCTTAAATGCATTTAGCTTTCATCGTCATATATTCCTTGCTGGCAAATTGGAATTACTGTCTGTTGATTAATATGAATAGAAAGATGTACTGTCATTTGTTTGTCTTTTTTTAATGTTTATTTTATATTACAGTATTTATTGGTTTAGTGTTAACGGGTTATGTATAGTTTGTATCCGTGAGTAGTTTGTGAAATTAATTGCAGTTTTAACATTTTGCTTTCAGATGACATCAAATATTAATATAGATTTTTAAAAATAATAGTCACTGCTGTCTCAGTAAAGTGTAATGTGTGTTTTCTAATTACATCAAATATTATTATAATAGTGATTTTTTAAAATAAATTTCAGTCTATTGTGTTTTGCTTTTATTCAGCCTCAGGTGAACAATGTCTTGTTTCCCAAACCTAGATTTGTCATTGAGCATATAGTTTGAGCAGAATTCAAAGCTTGCATTCCAGTGCAAAGTGTGATGGCATCACATTCACATTTGTTTAGTGTAGCCTCAAAGTTAATCCATCATTTTCTTGGTCTTCCTCTAAATCTATTTCCATTCTGTTTCATTCTCACAAGATGTCTGACCAATTTATTTGTCTCTTGGTGAATTCAGTGCTGGATGTGACACTTCATATCACACTTCTGATCTTGTTGTTTTGCATTCTGTCTCATGGCTTGGAGGGAATGGTTACGTGTTGAGTGATCAGAGGATCTGGCCAACACTCAAAACTGTGAGGAAAGGGCAGACGGACACATCATCAGACTGCTACTGGGACCACTAGTATTGGGACTCTTCGCTAGCTGTTGAAGATGAGGACGCAGCTCGTATGGGAATGTCCCAAATGCTGTGATGTTGGTTCTTGACTTGATTCAACTATCATTTCGTCTCACATGTGACAAGTTTTCTTTGGTGGGTTCTTGATATTGACCAAGTCTAACATTGGTAACTCAGTGATGGAAGTCTGTCACTTGTTATTTGACCTCCATCCTATTCTTTGGATGTAAAGATGACAGCTGATGAGTCAGTCTGTGTGCCTGTTGCTATCTTGTTGCTTTCTCCAGTTGATGAGTCACCATGTTTGCCTTTTGCCATCTTGTTGCTTTCTCCAGTTGATGAGTCATCATGTTTGCCTTTTGGCATGTTGCTGCTTTCTCCAGTTGATGAGTCACTCTGTTTGACTTTTTGCATCTTCTTGCTGTCTCAACTGTGTTCTGATACAGCCACTGCAGTCTCAGTAAAGTTTTCAAACTCTGCTATTTTGGAACACAGACTTTATCAAAGACTCTGGTAATCGAATGAGATGACAAACCATGACCACCAATGATTTATCAGCTTAGCTCATCCTTGCTGCTATCTCTCTGTTCTGTTAATGTTACTTTCTGTCTTGAAATATTTGGTGAGGACTTCACTTTGTATGCAGTTGTGAAGTCACTGGTCCAAAGTGTCATTCATACTCTATCACTGATTATCTCAATAATTGATTTGATAATCTAAATTTTATGACTGATAAGTTTTAAAATATGGATAATTTTGTAACTAGGACATTAGGTCATTGCATTCCAAAACATACCCGTTTCCTATATATTTATTTATGTATTTTGAAGTAAACTGAACTAAGTAAACTCACAAGGTTTACAATTACTGATCTGTGGTAAAATGTAACTAGATCTGTGTGATACCTTGCCTTGCTCACCCCCATAACCTAGGATGCTACTGCTCACTATGGCTTGCTTCTACGTGTTTCTGTATCTTGCCAACGCTTCCAAGTTTCACCAATTATGGTGTTGGATCCAACAAAATATAGTGTGCAATCCAGTATGTATAGTGTTGGATCCGGTAAGTATAATGTTGGACACAGCATGTGTAGTTTTGTAACTGACAAATATAGTGTTGAATCTGGCATGTATAATGTTGGATCTGACAAGTAGGGTTGGAACCAGCAAGTATAATGTTGGATCTGACAAGTAGGGTTGGAACCAGCAAGTATTGTATTGAATCTGGCAAATAAAATGTTGGATCCACCAAGTATATTGTTGCAGAGCTCAGATAATTTTAACCATAAAAACAGCACTGGTACATTTGCTGAACGTGTGATAACATTATTATCTAAAGTGGCAGCCTTGAGGCCTTTGAAATAGCATGTTCACAGGTGTAGATTGGCACTCATAGAAGTAGAATAAAGCAGTAGAGATCACAGGACAATGTGAAAATGGAAAGCTATAGAAGCACTGTAATTCAAACCTGGGGCCTCCAAATTAGGATAGCACTACAATGAGATGACAGGTATGCTTTGACTCACTGCCAGCTAGACGCTCTGAAAAGGTGTCATTTAAATATGATGAATTTTGTGTCTGATTGGTGTTGAAATAATGTTCAGAGATCTCAGTGATGTTACATTTGGAGAAACAAGAAATGGTGTAACAATTATTTAATCTTACATTGTTATTTTTATCTGAAGATAATCATGTGGGGGTGTTTTGAATAATTGATGGAGTCTTGTTAAATCGTGATGTTGGAGTGATTAAAGAATGGTTATTGGAGGCGTGGTTCCAAGAAAACAAGGCTGGGGCTCTCCAGTCGTGGTGATGGGTACAGGATGTTAAGACATCATGGGCATGGAATTGTATGAGGCAGGAGGGAGGACTGAAGGATCAGGTTGTTACCTAATAAAGTTAAGTGGCTTAAGAAGAACAGTAATAGGAGGCATTCCTAGAAGATGAAGGGACTGACCAACTGTGATAGTGGTGGACACAGAACATTAGATACCCTGAACATGAACATATATAAGAATGGGGAACTGGTGAAGATCAGTCATACAGTTACATTGGCTTAAGAAGAACAGTAATAAAAGGCACTTCCAGGCAACAAGGCAGGGACTGACCTTTTATGATGGTGGACACGAAAATACATGAGGATGTGGGGCTGGTGAAGGATCAGTTGTCTTTCTGGCAGGCTACGATGAGAGTGTTGTTTTGTAAAGGACTTTCCCCATAATCAAGATGATGTTAAATCAGACTTGTGAATTACTGATTCAGTGCTCGGTATTGCCAGTTCAGATTTGATATCTTCATTTTTGTATTCATTCATTCATTACATTCCTGTGTTTGCAAGCTTTATTTCTTTAGAATTGATGTATAATTTTATTACATATGCACAAGACTGGATATTAAATATTGCAAATAATTATTTTATGAGTGGATATTTGAATGATTTGTTAGTGACTGAGAAAAGCTAGCATTGTGTTAAATCAAAATATTGTGTATTGGCTGATCAATTTGTGCTTTATTTTATTAAATGAGAGTACATTTTAGTTGCTGTCAGTGTTTGCCTGCTTAATTGATTACATTAAAATTCTAGACTGCTGAGACTATATCCCATTTTCCTTGTAGTCACATCTTTTTTTTTAAATTGCAAAACCAGTAACGATTATCAAATCTCTTAAATTAAGAGCTTGTATTCCTGCTTGTCTCACAATGTTTCCAAAATATGATTCTTTGTTAAAAATCCTTTTCCTATACTTAAACATATGCCTTAACGCTTCATTATGTGGAACAGCGTTCATTATTTTTATACCAGCGTTGCATTACCTGGTCAAAGACATCATCTGACAAAAACAAGTGAGAGGAAGATTTAAGCATGTGATATGAGAAGGCACTTCTGCCAGCGACCTTATGTTTGATGCAATGATTGATCAACCATGTTTGTTGCTAGCAATCACAATTTGTTGTCTGGCATATTTTGCTGTATCTTGTCTGCTCTATACTGCAGAAGTCACCCATCATAAAATGAAGCAATACAATGAACCCCGAAATATTGAACACATATATCCTGACAGTTTGCACTCAGGACTCCCTAGTTTCACCATTATTCGATATGGGCTGATACAACCTGAACATCAAAGCATTGGACTTTCTTTTACATAAATCATATGTCTTGTCTATGTTGCTGTCATGTGGGCATTCTCTATCACATCTTGAATCCATCTATGTTATAGTCTTCCCCTCCTTCACTTCCCCGGAACACCTCCCTCCATAGTTAACTTTTTCCAGACATTGTATTTTTGTGCATGCCCAAAATATGTAATTTCCCTCAAATGTATTTGTCTTAATAACCAGTTTTCTACAATATTGAGTTCTTGTTGGATAGATCTGTGTTTTTGTCCAATGAATATTTAATTCCTTTCTGTAACACTTATATTTCAGAAGGACCGTTGTGTTTCTTTTTTTTAATTTCTAGTAGGTTTTTTATTGATTTTAATGGCTCTTACTATTTCATCATGAGCAAGTGACAAACGTAAACTGGTTAGATAAATTAGATGTTGACAGTCAAGATTTTGGGCACCTTATGAGAAAAAATAAACTAGGGAACTTAGTGACACTGGCACATTTAGGGGGAAAAGAGAAAGGGGAAGGCAGAGAGGCAAACATCTAGATGGTATGGTCGAGACAAAAACACAACTCTGGTGATCGTGTGAGATGGCAAAACGACCGCACTCGCTTATCAGCATGGCATACGATGATGATATTTCATCATGGCATGTTTTCATTAATGTTTTTGTCCTAGGCTGATAACATCCAATATACCTTCGTGACTGGATTTTTAAGAATCCAAATCTTCTGTCCAATTTTCTCGTCCTGAAGCTCTTGATGTTGGCTAGGTGATGATGAATACCATAAGACTTTTGCTACCTCTTGTTGCTGTCTCTGTTCTTATCTCATCTCACCTCATCTTGCTTTATCATACTGCATCTTGTTTCTGTCTCTCTATTCTCATCTCAAAACTTTCTAAAAAAAAGTCATACCGCCAAAAAAAAAAGAGTGGCCATGGGGTTTTGGCCTCTTGGTCCTATTCTAGCAGACATCTTCATGGCACATTTAGAAGAAAATAAATCCTCAGACATTAAAAACTTGGTCTTCTACCGTCGTCGTTATGTGGACGATATACTAATTATCACCACAGACAAGCTGCAAGCAATGTCGTTCCAGGCCATAATGAACATGATGCTTAAAAACATCTCTCTATTTATGGAACACGAACACAACGAAGCTTTGCCATTTCTTGATATCCTAATGAGACGTAGAGCAAACGGCACAATTCAAAGATCAATGTACCGCAAAGAAACATGGACTGACCAATACTTAAATTTTCAGAGCTTCACACCTGTCTAGTACAAACAGGGCTTAGTACGGACCCTGTTTGACCATGCTGGGAAGATATGCACCCAGGACACACTGATAGAGGAATGTGAAACTCTGAAGGGGTACTCCACAGGATTTATAAAGCGCCACTGCCAACAGCCCAAACCAGAACCAGAAGAAAGTACAGTTCCTAAACTCAAGGTATTCATCCAGCTAACCTTCAGAGGGGATGACGTAATGCAACGTCTATAGGACCGGCTCATCACAGCAGTCGGCCAAACATTCTGTGCTGCAACTCCAGTTATCAGGTACAGAACCACACAGATTCCCACCTCAGCATTAAAAGAACCTGTAGCTTTGTACGCCAAATCCAATTGTATTTACCAATTTACATGCATGTGCGAGTCCACCTACATCGGCAGAACAGAGCGGCAGTTACACAGCAGGGTTGTTGAACACATTCCTAACTGCATTGACAAGATACTACACACAGGCATTGGTAGCCTAGGTAGGCTGACACACAGTAACATTCCCGCTTCATCGATCGTGAGGCATGTGCTGGACAGCGACCATCTGTTTGAGAGAGACAGTCCCTTCCGTGTGTTGTTCAACACACAAAGTAGTCGCTTGTTAAAATTTGCAGAAGCCATAATGATTAACTTGCATAAGTCGGCTTTGTGCAAGCAGAAAGCGTATTAGTCAGTTGAGCTGATCCACAACTCTGGTGATCGAGTGAAATGGCAAGTCATGACCGCCCACGCTTTCCGGCATGGCACATGATCGATTGATTGATTGATTGACGGGAAAACATTGTTTTGAACATAGGGTATTCTTCTCAGGAATCTCATTTCCGTTGTTGTAATTGTTCTTTTCTCTTTTTCTGCCATTGTACAGGCTTTGCATTGGTAGCACAGAGTTGGTAGGAACGATATTCCAATAGTGGAGGAATATATGCCCGGGAAGAGAGGAAGAGGCAGGTCAAAGAGAAGATGGGTGCAGGATGTGGGGGATGATCTCCAGAGGGGAGTGTCGGTCACGGGACATCTTGCTTATAATCAAGTTTTCCGGAAGGTTGTTATGGGAGCGAGGTTCTGCAAATGACATGCTACTGAATGAATGAATATTTCCTAAGTACCTGAAGCTCTTTACTTCTCGGTCTTGTCTTTCCTTAATGTAGACATGTCTTTTATTATTAAAATTGAATTGTCTTTCAAAATATGTTGGTGTGTGAATCATTATCAAGTAGTACATAAGAGCGGATTGAATCGCTGTGGAGGTCTGCTGTCCGTGGAGTCACCTTCATTTCATTCCATAGCCAGCCTATGGATCGTGCCAATGTTATACACGCCATTAGAGAGATGTAGAGAGCGAAGGACTTTGACGCCAATGAATCAACATGTTTGTCCGGATTGAGTGACTTGGGAATAAGAATTGGCATGGTCAGACAAGAGAGGCACATAGGGAGAATGAGGTGCCTGGTCAACCAACACAAAACTGGCACGATTAGTCGCCGGGCGCTGATGCATATCTTGTGGGGTCGGGGTAGGGGGGTATTGATCTGAGCGTCTTTGGGCGTTTCCGGAGTGCAAAGATGACACCTCAATAGATAACTAACATAACAGCCATACTGGTGAATAGTGTATTCGTTGATTTTGTTTCAATGAATCTTTCCAAGTTACATTCTTTCAACTCGTATGTCGTTTCTTGTGATAGAAATATCAATTGATTTTGTATCATTGAATCTTTCTAATTCACCTCTGTTAACTTTAAGTCATTTGTTATAGAAATTATTGCGAAACCCTTCAGGCCACTATGTTACTTATGTTTTACAAATACATTCTTAGAAGAGGTCTACGTGGCTGCAAGGTTAATGCGCTTGCACTAAAACTTCCCTGCGCTGCCGGCGGGATAGCAGGTTCATTCCCTACACTGGTCAGGTGGCCTGAAACGTTGACTTCTCGTTCAGAAACAATGGCAAACTACTGAATGTAAAATGGTAGATCAACCTGGCGTTGGGGTCGATGGCAACGTCCTGCAAAGGACAGACAGCTGTTGCATTCTTAGAATATCGTGAATCAAGGAGAAGAGAAACACAGACATTCCCTAAGAACTGAACATGAAGAAGACTGGCGCATTCACACTGGTAGATTCGGTCATGCAACAAACTTGCTGGGAAGCCAAGCACCAAGTGTCTATCTTTCTGCCTCATTTTGGATTTATAACTTTCATTCATTATGTTATCTGGTGCAAAATGTATCTCAATCAAGCAGTCCATGTTTCTTAATGTCCTGATTGTTTAGCTTCTAAGTCACTTGTTTGACTTTGTACTGTCCCGGCGTCAAGTTACATTAACTCTTGTAATCATCCTGCCTGTTTAGATTCCAAACTCTCATTAACTCTTATCCTTTAGTATAGACTGACAAACACTAAACAAGAACATCGAGCACATCTCCTACAGGTACATTCTTAGAATCACCATCACGTGCTATGCCGATAAGCGTGGGCGGTCATGTTTCACACGATCACCAGAGTCGTGGATCAGCTCTGTATTTTTGTCTCCATTATGCCATGTGGCCAGGCCATCCAGATATTTACCTCTCTGCCTTACCTTATTAGTTTTTTCCCGTCTTGCCAGTTGTGACCACGTTCTCTAGTTTATTTTTCTCATAACGTGGCCTAAACATTATGCCCGTCTACGTCTAATTTCTGTAAGTTTACGGTTTATATCTGTTCCTTGTAGGACTTGCCCATTGGTTTTTCTGCCTGTCCATGGTATTCTTTTCATTTTCCTCAGAAACCAAATTTCGACTGCCGTTGGATGTTTTTCAGCTTGTCTGCTCATTAGCCGAGCTCTGTACCGAAGGGGGTTAAGGATGCATTTCGTAATCCCGCATACAGCATTCGAAACATAGTTGCGGGAGATTTGGACAATGATATGTGACCAAGTCTTCTGGATATTTACTTCTCTGCTTTGCCCTTGTTCTTTTCCCTTCAATCTTGCCAGTTGTTACCAAATGCTCTAGTTTATTTCTTGTGCCCAACAACTTTTGACTGTCTACGTCTAATCTCTCTAATCCGTTTACGATTTTCATTTGTCGCGACATTATAGCCATCCGGGTAAATCCACAGATTCTTAGTCTACTTCAGCAAATGTAAGGAGTGGGTGAGGATCACTCCAGTAACAGACTGGCAGTAAACACGCTGGATTCGCCCTCTCCTAAGTCCCTCCTTGCTGGAACCACACGGAGATCCAAGTTCAGCCATCCCTAAACATGGTGTATCACCTGAAACTTTTAATTCAATTAGCAGTAGCCCTTATGTAGTCTTCAGAATGTCTACCAGACTCGAATTCCCACTCCAACTTGAGAAGATCATCGAAAAATATGTCCCAAATATGTTCCCAAATTATGATTCAAGCCTTTTTTTTTTCTCGCATATCCTTTACAGGACATCGCTGTCAACAGCAGCATTTTTCAGCTGTCTGTTGATTTCTTGGCAAGATTACGCTCAGTAGTTTGCCATTGCTTTCTGAGCGGCCGGCTCAGTTATCGGCAAGTCACCAGCGGGGGTCGAACCGCTTCCAGCTCTCGCCCGCTACGAGACTCTGCCTGATAAACGGGATTACTGAGAAAGTGTTGTAACCCCTCGGCCAGAGAGACCGGCGATTCAAACCTAGTGCTAGGAAATATAATAAAGACGGCTGGTTGGTTGGCGTTGAAGAAAACAAAACATGTTCACGCCTCGTTCAACTGTCGGTAAGTTGGAGTTTTATAATTGGGGCCTTGTGGCGTTTCTTTGCTGTTTGCGAATATGGAGCTGCGTGTTTCACTTCCTGATTTCTAGGCGATTTTGTCTTGCTGTGTTTATTTGTTTTTTCTTTTTTTACTTGCTGCATTAATATATGGTGGGGTTCACGCACTTTAAGTCCTGGTGCTGTTAGTCTCCCGCCCCACCTCATGGTGCTATTTTTTCAGGGAGTGATTCGTCGGTAGTCGAGCCATTGGTGACCCCATCTATCTCTCCCGTGGCTTGCTCTATTGTTAAAATTCAGTAGCATGTCCTTTGCAGAACCTCGCTCCCATAACAACCTATCGGAAAACTTCTCTGCATTATGTTTTCTTTCATGGTTGTTAGGGTTTCTTGGCAAGTTTTGCAGAAGGTAGTTTGCCGTTGCTTTCCTCCTGGCCAATGGCTGTCCTATTCGGTGGCCATAGTCATCGTCTCAACTGATGAGATCATCTGTCCATCGCCGCAGAATGCAGACCATAACCAACAACAATTGGTCGGCTGCTCTCACACTCCATCCACCACCTGTTTCCATGGCTTCACGTAACACTGATTTTGTGGTGGTGAGGGGGGGGGGGGGGGGGGGGCTAAACGTACGTTCTCGGTCGAATACGTTTTCACTGTCAGTGTCTTACTCCTCTTCTGTTACTTCGTCTTCTGTCTGGGACTTGCTGTTGCTGTCGTCTGTTTGATCTGTTTCATTCCTGGCGTTTTTCTTGAGTTTGTTTTCCATCTATGCTCTTTCTTCTTGAATTCTTGTCAGTGTCTTCTTAATCTCCACCTTGATTGCAGACATTCGAGCCACATACTTCTCGATCTTCTGCTGCACGAGCTTTAATTCGTCTAGGATGAGCTGAATGGCTGTTATCTGCGTTTTTTGCGCCTGGTCGCTTCTCTCCTTCATGCTAATTACTTTTTACTTGAGGTCCTTCAGCTGGCCCTAAAATTGTGCTTTGTCTGTTTTCATTAAACGGGTATTCGCCTCGTACTGCCTCATTGCCTCTTTATAGGGAAGGGCCGAATGTAAGACGGGCCTGCGTGCCCAATTTGTTACCCTTCGAAAATAAAGTTTGTTTGTTCGTTCGTTTTATAAGGCAGGTTTGATTTTACTATTAGCTTCATCGTTTCCTTGCTGTCTTGGTGGCAGAGGTAGCCGAGGCATCTAGCCCCGTTGTTGCCAAGACAGTTGACACACTTTCCGTTAGCGCTGGGCTTTTTGAAGTCGGTGTCGATCTTGGTGTGAGGGCACTAGCTGTGTGGGTGTGGTCCAGAACAGTATCTGCACACTTCCATCTCACTTTTGCAATTGGCACGGGTGTGCCAAAACTTCTGGCACCTGGAGCACCGCAGCACTCCTGGAATGTAGTGCCCCGAGGCTTGCTCTTTCTTGTTCCATTTGATTATTTGTGACATGGTTCTGTCCTCCTACGTTTAGTTTAGTTTAGTTTAGTCGATGGATCAACATCACGGCACACGGGTGCAACCCATAAGTGCTCCGTTCTCCTCCTAACTCAAACCTGAGTCTGGAGAAACTCAGCTCAGTGCACGAAATCCGTAGCACCGGCGAGGATCCTGAAATACTTTGGGTAGATTTTTAACTCGAAATTTTGCCCGGGCAGCGCCGTTAGGCTACTCTTTTTCGATTTCCAACTGCCAAGGGATTTTTTACGTGCGCAACAATACACACGGGCGTCCGATCTCACTACCCAGAGACCAGGGGAAATTTTATTACTAGAAGTCCACGAGAAACCCGGTAACACCAGGGCTTGAACCCGGGACCTCCAGCACTCGAGGCGGAAACCATACGTCGAGACCACGCAGCCCCCTTTAGTGTCATCCTACGTGATGACCACGACTTTGGAGGATGTGCTGTTTTTCCCCGATGATTCTTTGAGCACCAATAACTATAAGGGTCAAATTTTCTCTCAATAGCATCTCACTGATTTACTTATTTTGACTTTATCTTGACTCTTTTAATAACCCACCGTTTAATGATGCAGCGTCGGGTGGCTTCCACTGTAATACCGTGGCTTTCTCTTCTTGGTTGATCTTTCGGAATAGTGTTGTGGTTTTGTCTGTTTTGTTGATAGAAACCACAATTCCATTCGATGTCTTGCGTAGCTGGGCCATGTTGTGTCTCCCCAGCTTTTTCTCCTGCAGTCTTGAGTATCGTGTCTGTTGGTAACGCCGACACCTTCGCATTCCCAACGCTTGTCTGCTTCAGCAGGATTTCCCCGGCGAAGCTCTCAGTTGTGTTCTTCGCCTGTGACGAAGTCCTTGATGAAATGCTTGGCTGCTTCTCGTCGTTGCATCAACTGGCTTCTCCACTGCTGCTGGCTTCAGCTGTGATCTCTGTTGTCGGTTGTTACAGCCAGGAACTGCTTCGGTTGGTGTAGATGTTGTTGGACTGCTGTGTGTCGCCACAGGATCAGCAGTACTACTGGTCTGCATTGCCTCTGATTTCTTCTTCCCGGCTGCATAATTCGCGTGTCGCTTTGTTGTGGTTTTAGTGCGAGCCATCCTCTGCACTGTTACTTGGTGATATGCTTCTGGATAGAGCGTCGAGTTGAATCGACAGATTATTAAACATCATTTACCTTTATAACATCACGACCAGCAATAGACTATGTTACTGGTTAACAGAAGCGACGCCACTGCCCTTTCAGTATATCCGTAAGTTTCACATCGCCCTTGGCCGATATTACAGCATGTAATATGTACAGATCTATACAACTTTTAGTGCTTCTATACAGCAAATAATTGTATACAGTACCGTGATGGTCATGGCAGACATTGAAGAATGTAATATGTAAAGAACTATACATGATTCAATGCTTCTATACGGCAAATAATGATATACAGTAATGTGCTGTTCATCGCAGATAGTGAAGAAAGAAGGGTGACCTCCTCCCCCCCCCCTCCCCCCCCTCCCAAAACAAAAAAGAATCCATAAAAGGCTGATTAAATCCTACAAATACCGAATTATCGGCCCATAAAGGAGAGATCTAAAACGGTGAATACAGGGCTCTATGTGACGGTATTGAGAATGTATTGGGCATCATTGGGACGACGCAGAGGATTAAATCGAGCTCAACAGTGGTTCCAGCAAGACGGGGCCACCCCACACACGTCAAATGACTCTTCTGTCCTGGCTGAGAGAGCGTTTTTTAGGGGAGACTGGTCAGCATGAAGTATGACATGGATTGGACACCGCATTCACCTGGCTTGAATCCCCAGATTTTTATCTGTGGGGATATTTTAAGGATAATGTGTACAGAACAACTCTCAAATGATTGGTGAACAGTAATCACAGCAAAGATCAAAGAAATCCCCACAGAGGAATGCGGTCGAGTAACTGACAATTTAGCGCAATGTAAGCAAGTGTGCATCCAACGCTGCGGATAACATTTGGAGCATATTTGGGAAAGAAGATAACTTGTATGCAAAGCGACCGAGGTAACTGAAACTTTTGGAATTGATTTTACACAGACGGAATTTTTTTTTTTTGGGTGAGGTTAGTCTGTAGTATTTAAAGATCTATACAGCTTTTAACGCTTCTATACATTAATTAATTAATTAATTAATTAATTAATTAATTCATTCATTCATTCATTCATTTAGTAGCATGTCCCTTGCAGAGCCTCGCTCCTATAACAACCTTCCGGAAAACTTCTCGATCACAAGCAAGATGTCCCGCGTCTGATACACCCATCTAGAGATCATCTGC
Source organism: Cepaea nemoralis (assembly GCA_014155875.1). Classification (NCBI taxonomy): domain Eukaryota; kingdom Metazoa; phylum Mollusca; class Gastropoda; order Stylommatophora; family Helicidae; genus Cepaea; species Cepaea nemoralis. The sequence continues at coordinate 251,305 of JACEFZ010001920.1, read as the reverse complement.
CACATCCTGCACCCATCTTCTCTTTGGCCTTCCTCTTCCTTTCTTCCAAGGCATATATCTCTCCATTATTGTTCTCTCCTTGCTTCTATACAGCAAATAATTATATACAGTATCGTGATGGTCATCACAGAGAAGCAGAATGATTTATTAACAGTGATAGCGGCTGCCCGAGAGGCTAGAATGCCGGGTTCTCATTCGGAAGAATCAGGTTCGAAACCTCGGTAATGTGATGGATTTCTTTTCTGTCGGGCGAAAATAGAAAAGCCTAACCTGCACATATCGCAGTGACTGCACTAGCCAGGTAGCCTTAATTCCCCAGGCTCTGTCCAACACCACAAGATACTATTGACGGTAGATGACAGTTATTTGACAGATAAACACACCAAGCCTGACAGCAGGTTTCTGATCGTCCGGAATGTTTCAGCCCTTTGCCTTCCTTACAACCTCTGAGAGCAGGTGCACCCAGGTCATGACTCCAAGTGTCTTTCTCCTGGCATGCGTTCGTACTTTGTTTCGAGACGTCCGAGTATTTTCTCCCACTTGTCCTACAGATGCACAATGAGCCTGCTCTCAAGCCACACCTCCCTTTGGGAGAAGAACAGCCAATACATGATACATCTTTTAAGAAGCCAGTTAGTTAATTGCTGAACTAGACAGTCCTTTTGGAGCCGACAGAGTAAGCTCAGTTCGAATCCACATGGAGTCAGATGTTTTAATTTATCTTCGCTCCCAGGTCGATAGAGCCTAAAATAGGTACCAGGACATAGCCTGTGAAGTAAAGGCGACTGGTGTGCTGTTTGTCATAACATCCATCTAGTGTCGATTGGTCTATATAAATATATGCGTAGCACCGGATACCCAATACGTCTCAAAACGCATAAAAGGGACCTATGATTTACTGCTCTATATATGGGAAAGACAAGGAAGAGACAACAAGACAAAACAAAGAATATGAACATCATAGTATAGATAAGAGTCTGTGTTATATTAGAGACTAAAATGGAGAAGACGAAGTAGAAAAAGAATGGTTCACAAGTTTTCTTTTATTCGTTTCCTTGATCTGTTCTTCTTATTTTGTTACACTTTCAGCAATGATCTATCTCTTCTCCACAGATAATCACAACGGCACAACAATGACGATGATGATGATGACAATTCACAAATGCTGTTAGTTAAAGATGAAAAATGAGATGTTCATGACAACAGTGCAAGCTGGGATCGTCTTACACCAACTATCACAGGATATGCATGTTTAATGTAGAATTTTCAGTTACAGTGACATGATGTGTGGGTAGAATTGTCAGTTACAGATTAAGAGTTGTTTCCATAGATTTAAAATGTATGCTAATTAGGGGCAATAAACAGTGCATTTTGAAATTTCTGCATAACTGTTAGTTAAAGATTAAAAATGAGATATTCATGACAACAGTGCAAGCTGGTATCATCTTACACCAGTTGTCGCAGGATGTGCATGTTTAATGTAGAATTTTCAGTTACAGATTAAGAGTTGTTCCATGGATTTCAAATGTATGCTAATTCATTGGCACCTTGCTGTCTTGACAGACGATAGTTTGTGCTTTAAAAAGACATAACTTTTACCTATGGCGGTAGCGCATGTGACTGATAAGGCCGTATGCTAATAAGGGGCAATAAACAGTGCATTTTGAACTGATACACCAGATGGCATGTATAGCCCTGAACTTGTTCCCTGTCAGGGTTCGGAGAGTAAGCTTTTTATCAAACCCTCGTTGGACAGCATTCACCTTCAATTTAATACCACATTTGTGGCTGACTCGGTCACAGGATATTTAATCTCAGCCACCAGTATAGCTTCTTTTCTGAGGTTGAACGGGGTAGAGGTAATGGTATAACTGAAATGGAAAAGACGAGTGGTAAGCTTTCACTTCTTGGTGATGGTAGCTCGTTTCTGTACTAGTTTTATGGAAGGGGGATCAACTTAGCTGATTCTAGGACAGTGATATTATGATAGGACTTATTTAAGATCCAGTAGTAATTAACTCATGATTACCTACACATGTGTGAGCAAACTCTGTAACATAACAACATAAAGAGTGTTAGTTTATAACTGAATTTCTTCTTGCTTACAGGTCACAGTTGAAAGCACAATATTAATGACATATAATTCGACTTCCTGAATATATACCAAGAGATGAACATACTATTAATATTATACACCGCCAACTGAAAACTAGCGTAATAAAATAAGCGATGAATTTCGCATAGTCTTTTAGGCTCTCGACCCGTGAGGTTTCTCCCTCGGTATCTCGACCCCGAATGAATGCCCCTGTGAGTATTGTCAATGCTTTGATCTTAATGTATCACGTGTGCCTCGTAGTACACGTTTTCACCATAAGCCACGCGTCGCTCTGCGCTGACGTAAACACAATATGTCATCCCTTCAGTCTTTCAAAATGTTGTTCTGTTATAAACCAGATGTCCGGTTTATGTTGCCTGCATGTGTAAATTATTTATCACATCTTGAATCTATCTATGTTGTTGTCTTCATCTTCTCCCCACCAGTACATATCCCTCTAAACTTAACTCTGCTAGACATTCATCTGCTGGCGTGTTCAAAACTTTTTATTTTCCCCATTTTTGTTTGTCTGAATAACTAAGGTTCTTTAATACTGAGTTCTGTTTGAGTTGATCTGTTTGATCTTTCTTCAATCCAAAGAACTTTTACTACTTTTCTGTAACTTTGATGCTTATATTAAATTTTAAAAAATTAAAAAAAAAGGGGTGACACCCAAATATGAGATAACAATAGAGGGAGACCCTGATTACCGTCTTCGGAGTTACGTTCTTGGAAAACGCGACTTTAAGTAAGTGAAACGACGTACAGCGAAACACTATTTCCCATAGAATTAAATTAAATACATTGTATTATGTAATTTTTATTTCGATGGTTGTTGATATTTATTGGCTAAATAGAGGTGGGTTGGAAGGCGAGTGATAGAGTTATTAGGACGTAGAGGCATTAAATTCTGCCTCTTCATCTGAGGATGAAACCGGAACCTCTTCCTGCCTCTTTTTCTGGCTCTTCTCTGCTTGAACAAAAAAAAATGTGTTCAATGTCTGCTGAATAGCTTTTTTTCCTTTTCTCTAAGTAAAGCTCCTTGTAACAGTCGATGACGCTTGTTACTGCCCTCCACACTTTGGAGCTCAGTTCTCTGTTCGGGTCATCCTCATTTATTATGTCCATTGCCACATCAATCAAGTGAAAGAATTGTGACAAACGCTGAGCTGTCAACATTCGACGTGAGAGTGGGGTGGGGTGGGGGTGGGGGGAAGGGTCGCAACAGGGTTCTCTTCTTCCTGCTGAGCTCTCTGTGCGTTGAGTTGCATCTGGTCCTCATTATACAACTCTTCTCCATGTGATGCAAGCAACTCATTAATGTCAGATTCCTCCATCCCCTCAAAGCCAGCTTTAGTGGCTAAGTTAGCGATCTGTCGTCGAATAGCATGAACGTCGTCAAATTCACAAAAGTCGTGCACACATTCTGGTCACAGTTTTTCCACACAACATTCATGCGTGCTGACGTTACTTCACTCCATGAATCCGCAATGTTGTTAATGGTCTTGAGGATGTTGTAATCTCGCCTTAATGGTAATCCCTTAATGGTATAGCTTATCTTTACCGTCCGTAGCCTTTATGAGCTGTGAGAAGGTGCGACGCAAATAATAACTTTTGAAAGTTGCAATTACACATTGATCCATTGGCTGGATCAATGAAGTCGTGTTTGGTGGCATGAATTGACGTTCTCGGACAAGTCGTCCAGATTGACTGGATGACAAGGGCGTTATCCAATAGCAGCAATATCTTACATGCTAGGTTTTCTCTAGCACAGTATTCCCTTAGAGCGCAGCATAGAAACACAGGTGACGACGTTATGGCGGAACGTAGCTACGTAAAGCGAAGTTGTGTCCCCTATGTGACAACGACGTTATAGCGAAACGACGTAAACCGAAGCGACGTATAGCCCTGTAGAATGGAAAACACTTAACCAAGTGGAGAAATGTATATATCTAGGGGCAACTATAACACCAGATGGAATATGCACAACACAGATTAAGAGCAGAATAGGATAAGCAAAAGCTGCATTTTATAAAGTGAAAAGTATCTTATGCAATAAATCATTATGTTTCAATGTAGGAAAAAGAGTGCTGAAACGCTATATAGAACCAGTTTTGCTGTATGGAAGTGAATCTTGGAAAATAAATGAACAAATTAGGAAGAACATTGAAGCAGCAGGGATGTGGTTCCTGATAGGAATGTTGTGAAATCCTTGGACGGCCAGAGTAACTAACAACGATTGCCTGAAAGAGATCAAGGAAACTAAAACATTATATACAACAATATGAAAGCGACAAACAGCTTTCTTTGATCATGTGATAAGAAGAAAGGCACTGGAAAAATCAACTGAAAATATGGTAAAGACAGACTAAACGAAATGATGCTGGATACACTGAAACGGTGGCGTGGAGGAATATCAGCAAAAGAGTTTATCCAGAACACCAAAGATTGAGATCTGTGGAGAGATATCAACGCCTACGCTAACTGGTAGGCACATGATGATGATTGTGATAAATGTGATATTCAAAGCTTCTCAGCTGATTTGTTCAGATTTGTTAAATATCCAAGTTTCGCACCGATACGTCGCTACAGGAAATCTGTAGCATAGCTGGGCTCGTCACTTAACTCGCATGCCAGATCATAGGCTCCCTAAACGAATTTTTTACGGTGAATTGCGTTGTGGTAAACGCTCCCAAGGCGGCCAGAGGAAACGCTTTAAAGACACTGAGAACCTCACTGAACACTTTTGGAATTCATCATGACACCTAAGAGACTGCAGCCAGAGACCGAAATTCGTGGCGTGCATCATTACGCAAGGGTGCAGTCACTTGTGAGGCAACCAGGACTGCAAGAGCTGTGAAGAAAAGGTAGGACAGAAAAACCATTGCAGGAAATCCTCCTCCAGAAACGTCAAGCATTCTTTGTCCACACTGTCAAAGAACATTTCGAGGCAAAATAGTCCTTATCAGCCATCTTAGAACCCACGGCTCCCAACTTTCAACCCCACTGGATGAAATGAATGGTCATCATCATTCTTGATGGACAAACAACATAGGAAATCTGCATACTAGTAGTAGTAGTGTTCGGACTTGGTTGTTTTATCTGTCCCCCTCAACGTTTAAGGTGCTTAATTGCTTTAGTTTTTGTAGAGCAATATTTGATCTTTGTTTTCTGTCATCACATTTCCATCGCCAGTCATCAGGAAACATAGATATTAAAAACTACTCATATTCTGTAATTTCTCTCCTTTGATACATGTACATGTTATCTTGTGCCATATAGTATTTTCGGTGTAATTATTTTATTATTATTATTTATTATTGCAATGGGACATAGATTTTGTTTTTCACTTTGCTGTTGCAATGACGTAATTAACTTCTCGGTTCCGTTGTTGTGACGTTGATAATAATACTGCGTCGTCAGCACATCAAAGATGAGGAGGTACTTATAATTTATATTCCCTCGATTAGAAAGGGATGAAACTGTTCTTTGTCAATAGTTTCTCTAACATGGCCCACGTTGTGTTCACTATATCAGTTAAAATTGATGACTAGGGTCAAACGAAACAAGACAAAGCTCAATAGAAATATCCCACCAACAGTGGGACATGTCGACCTCAAATACTCAACTTCTGACATTTAATTGATTCGGTGACGAAGAATTGTATATCACCACATGTGACTTCCTATTTGGACAGAAGGGCGATGTATCGTCACACCAGGATAATCGTATTATTTGTTTCGGTTTGCTTTATCTTCCGCAATTTTAATGCTCTTTAAATGGAAATTTACAGGATAATAATTTTTCGTTTTATTTTGCACCATATTTGGTCCGAACCTACATGTTTGTTTGCATTGAATCAGTTAAAAGTCGTATAACGAAAACTGCCATTTTGTTTATTGTTTTTGAATCTTGGATGAACGCATGAATAGATCACGTGTTGCCTACTTGTATATTGTTAATCGTGCCCTTTCTATTTAGAAAAGGAAAATCGTCAGGTTTATTTATTTTTTTTTTGCATGTAGGCATGTTGTTGTTGTTAATCTTTTATGTGGGTATTAATTGGGAACCAGAAATGATGCAGGTGACAAATTAATTACATTTTTCAAAGAAATTGAGTTAACAATAGCCAAAACACTTTTTTAAAAATAATTTAAAAAAAACATCCACGAAGTCTCTTCACATGGAAGTCCCCGGACAGTACTACCAAACACCAGATAGACTATATTTTAATACAAAGAAGATGGAGATCAAGCATAACATCAACAAAACACCCTACGAAGTGCAGAGTGTAATACAAATCATCAGTTATTAGAAGCAGATGTGAAAGTAAAAGTCAAAAAGCTTACCCGAGGACCAATGCCACTTCATTTTGATCTCACTAAAATACTAGATGCATACAACGTAGAAGTAAAGAATCGTTTTAATGTCTTGATGTCTGTATAGAAGGAATTGACACCTGTTGAATTGGCAGTACAGGCCAGAGATATCTTGATAACTGCAGCCAAAGATCTAATTCCAACCAACAATAAGTAACATAAGCCACAGATTACACCAGACACGTTAGAATTAATAAAACAACGAAGTGAATTTAAATAGAAAGTAGCAGAAACGGATAACAGCAGGATGAAGTATAAATCAAAATCTTTAACACGAGATATAAGAAAGAACATACGAAAATGCAAAAACCAGTATACACTAAGATTGTTGTACTAGAGTAGAGCTATATCAGAAGAATGGAAGAGATTACGAAATGTTCAAAGAAATGGACACTCTTCCGAATAACGGTCCCAAATTATTTAGTGTAAAGAGTATCCCATAGAGGGCCTCATTAATTGATGTTGTCGATCACTTCCGGTTCAGTGTGACGTGGACTGCTAGACCGATCGATTGATTGATTGATTGATTTAGGAACCGACATCACAACATTCGGGGCATTCCCATTAGCGCTCCGTCCCCATCCTCAGCAGCCAGCGAAGAGTTCCAACACCAATAGTACCAGTAGCAATATGATAATATGTCCGTCTCGCCTTTCCTCTGAGCGTCGAGCGTCGGCAGATCCCCTCGTCACTCCTCGCTGTCTCATTCTTACCAGACTATGGTGATCCATTTGCTCCTCAGAGGTGTACACGTGCTCCCACAAGGCCGCAACCACGTCTGCCATGTCATGCATCAATACTCCACCAAGATTTGCTGAGTCAGCCAATCTGTCCGCTTGTTCATTCCCCAGCACACCGGCTTGCCCTGGAGAAATGATCGAAGTGATTGCCACCCGTGACCTCCGAAGCGAAGCAAGCCACTCTGCACGAAGCCTGCTTGTCATCCCCTCTTCAGCATGCTTTCTGAGTCAGTTACAATCACGATGTGTGTATGTATCGTGTTCTCCATCCAGCGGAAAGCTGCACTGACCGCCTTCACCTCCATTCTTAAGCTAGATATTGTGGTATCATACGCCAGGCTCTCCTGCACCAAACGTCGACCATTAGCTTTTGCTAAGAATCCCCAGGCACTCTCCTACCTCACAACACCGAACCATCTGTGTAAATAATCACATCACCCGGGCGAGCATTATCCTGAATCAGTTGCTGGACTTCCGCTTCCGTGGCCCCTGCTGGCCACGTCCCTGCACAATGTGATTATAACTCTGCCCGGAGGGCCCTAACTTTCATCGGAGTTTATATCTATTTCCACATATAACTGATAGGCATACACTCTGACGATAGTTAGGGCCCTCCGGGCCCAAAAACATTTATTGCATCCATCGATCGGTCTAGCAGTCCACGTCACACTCAACCGGAAGTGATCGACAACACATTCAATGCTCGTTCCGATATGTACAATTTTTTTCACAAAGAACATGCTTTCGGACAGTATTCACAACTTTTGTGCCACAATGTCCACATATAACTGTGAAATATTATTGGTACGTAATTCCATTTTCTCAGTTCTATATTTTAGTTCGTAGTGTTTCATATTAGTTTTTTTATTATAGCACCTAATGAAGCCCTGTAAGGGATGCTTTTACACTAAATAATTTGGGACAGTTTTTCGGAAGATAGTTAGTTAGTTAGTTAGTTATCAGTTGGGGTATCTTCGTTGCACTCCGGACATGTCCATAGGTGCTCAGATCCTCCCCCCAGCATATGCATCAGCGTCCGGTGGCTAATAGTGCCAGTTCTGTGTTGGTTGACGAGGCGCTTTGTTTTCCCGATGTACCTCTCGCGTCTGGCTGTGCCGATTCTTACTCCCAGGTCTTTCATCCTGGAGAGCGATGTGGAATCACTGGCGTCAAAATCCTCTGTTCTCGCCATATCTTTAAGGGCGTTAATAACATCCGCACGATCCATGGGCTGGCCATCTATAGGGGGTGCAGAGCCAGCCAATTTATCAGCTCGTTCATTTCCCTCGACTCCCGCATGTCCCGGGACGAAGATGAAGGTGACTTTGCGGACAACAGACTTCCGCAGCGACTCAGTCCACTGTCTACGTACAGATCCAGCTTCGACCTTCTGAATCATGCTCATTGAATCACTTAGTACACACACGTTGGTATAATGCTGTGATTCCAGCCATATGAAAGCCTGTGTAACTGCCATCACCTCCATCGTCATGCTGCTCGTGGTCATAGAGTGGGCACCACTGGATTCTTGAACGGTCCGGCCCGCTGAACGGGCTGTAAATGCCCACGCACTTCTCTGCTGCTTTACAACAGATCCATCTGTATAGATGAGCACTTCGGGGCTATCTGAGTGATCATAGATGAGCGCGTTAACCTCTGCATTGACAGCGGCAGGGTTCTGCTCTCTGCACCGTCTGTCGAGTGTGATCATGCAGGAGAAGGTACACTTAAAAGCTGGAGGCACCGGCACCCATTCCTTGCCGGGGTTGATACTGGTAAGACTGCAGACCTGTCCGACGACATCTTCCGCCCGACCCATCCATGATTTGCCCCTCTTTAGCCTGTCACCCTTTTCTCTGAATACAGCGTCATGCAGAGGGTGCTGCTCATCTGCACTTATTTTTAAGTATGCACGAGCTCTCCAGATCTTGATCCTGTGTTCCATTGTCGGGAAGTCAAGGAGGTATCTCATTGCTACACAGCTGGTGTCTCTCGTGCAGCCCAAAATGATGCGCATGGCTTCGTTTTGTACCTTTTCAAGTCTTCCAATCTGTGTAGGGCTGACAGTGAGGATGGCCAGGGCATACTCGATGCGTGAAAGCACAAGTCCTTGGAACAGAAGTAATAGCAGTCTTTGCTCGATATTGGCAGTCGCCATGACTCTCATTGCTGCCAAACCTTTTCGAGCCTTCGTTATGACATAATCGACATGATCTCTGAAAGACAGGCTACGATCAAGCCTCACGCCAAGATATGTCATTGACTGGGTTCTACTCAGAATGCTCCCATCCATTCTTACTGCCGGCAGGTCTGTTTTCACAATATGGTTGTTTAGTGAGAACCATGTAACCGTTGCCTTTGCAGGGTTGACAAGGGCATCGGCATCAGCACACCATGAGGAAATTCGATCTAGTTCGCCCTGCATATAGTTGGCAACCGCCTGTCTATCTCGACCCTGTCGATACACGAGGATGTCGTCAACGAATGATAGAGTCCTACCCCTCCCATCCAACTGTTGTTCAGTGATCGGCACCGTATACACGTTGAATAGTACTGGTGACAGTGGTGAACCCTGCGGCAATCCTGGACATATCGTTATCGGCTCAGAAGACCAACTCCCGCATCTTAGCACCACCTTCCTTTGGAGTAGAACTGCAGCTATCCATCGTACAAGGTGAGGGTGCACTTTCAGTCTGAGGAGGGTTTGCATCAAGTGCTCGAAAGATACTCTGTTATATGCGTCCTCTAAGTCTATGGCGGCCGCACATGTCTCTTCTCTGACCTGAAATCCTTCGTACACATCTTGAGCAAAGACCGCCGCATTCAGCCATGACTCTTTGTTGCGTCTGTATCCTCCAAGTGTGGGCGGGAAGCAGCCGAGCTGTTCATAGTCCCAAGCAAGTCTGTGTGCTACAATTTTCTCCAGTAGCTTGCCAACAGTATTCTGCATCGTAATGATTCTGTAGCCGCTTATCTTGGAGTGGTCTTTGTTCGGTTTTGGCAGCGGCAGCAAGTAGCTGTGTAGCCATTCTTCTTTGACCTGACCCCTCTGGATACTGGTGTTGAATTCTCTGGCCAGTTCTTCCATGTCATCATCTGATATCACCATTAGGTCACCATATCGGATGCCGTCTGGGCCTGCGGCGGTGTTAGGTGATTTCTTGAGCATCGCACGCAATATGTCAACTGTGATTGTCCATTCTTCGTCTGTCCCGACCCCCTCGCACAACTGAGAGAGTGTTGTTGTGGTCCTCTGTCTGGCGGGCTCGTCTTTCTGGTCAGTCTGTTCTATGTAGCGTGCAAGAAGGGCCTTACCTTTATCCGCATCCGACTTTTTCCATGCGAGGTCTGTGTCTTAGAAAGTCTGGAATACCCCTACTGTTGTGCAGCACCGTTCATGCTCTTGTGGAGGCGCCAGAATGTCGTAAGAGATCGCTCGGAGCACACCTTCCTGCAGAACTCGTCCCATTTGTCGGCCTTGGCCTGTTTGGCGCAGGATTTGAATAAAGTCGTCGTCCTAACGACCTCAGTCTTCAGGTTCGCCAACTCAACCTGTGGCATGTTAGCCTTTCTGGCCTTTTGCCAGTCTTTGACAGCCTGCCTCTTTCCCAGCCACACCTTCTCGACCTCTCCATTCCACCATGGTGGCTGCAGCCATCTTTCTTGTCTCCTACGGGAGGAAGTTAGTTTCCTTCTTCTGATCTTGCTTATGGCGTCTTGACCAGTGGTGTCGTACGGGAAGGCATTGGTCTTGTTTCTTTGACTCATGGCCCCGTCTTTCTTGATCAGGATGACACAAGGGTAGTGGTCACTATCGTGGTATCCCAGTGTGCCCCACCGGCACCGGAAGAGTGCCAGAAGAGTGCCAAGAAATGAAGTCATTGACAAGAAATGTTCAATTAAATGTTATTTGTGACAAACTGGGAAACACCCTAACAGAATCTAGAAAAATCATTGAAAGACGGAAGAAATACTGCAGAAGAATGTATTATATGAATTGCTGTTACGATAAGGATCCGATACATGAACCAATGACAGCAGAGACATAACCTGAATCCTCATTAGATGAAATGGTATGGACAATAAAGAACCTGCAGCATGGCACATCAACAGGATGTGATGAGATACCAGCTAAACTAATTAAAGAGGGAGGAGAAGAAAGCATACAGTATGCATTATGTAAAAAGATATGGAAATATGGTATATGGCAAAAAGATTGGAAGAGAACTATCTTCATTCCAATACCAAAAAGAAAGGCAACTTGAAATTATGCACCAAGTTTAGAACTATTGCCCTGATCAGTCATGCAAGTGACCTTCTATTAAAAATTATAATGGGAAGACTTCTTAAGAAAATGGAAGAAGAGATAAACGCGGTTCAAGCTAGATTTAGACCAAGAATAGAAACAAGAGATAACTATTTTAGGTTCATTTTCAGGTTATTTTAGGCTCTCGCTCGCTTTGAACTCAAGCGTAGTCCATACACACTACTTCTAGTAGTGCTGGACTGAATTTGGCGCGTGGATTAGCTTTCCCTATTACAGTGTCCCTCGCCATCAGACGAACCCACTCCGACTTCAGAGGTACTTGTAATTTACGTCCCCAAGTCTATGCGCGCCAACTATTAAATTCGGGTCACGTGGTCAAGAAAGAAAAAAAAAAATCTCTAGTATACGAACAATAAACGCATGCTGAAAGTACAGCCATACAATATCGATATCCCACAATGTGTAAGCAGAGAGAGATTATAGTGAATCTACAACTGCCTGGGTAGCATGTTCGCATACATTGCAGTAGCATCAGTGACAATGTGTGGTATGCGTATCAGCCAAATACGAATTGATTTATTCACTTCATATTACAGCAAGTTGTGTAGTCTGTAAATGGTGCTACACAACGAATTATGTCTGGCAATAAATTGTGCAATCTGTAAACTTATATCTTCTGTGTTCAAGTCAAGTTTGCAACGGGAAAACATTTCTTTCCATCATCATCATCATCATCTTCCACTTCTGCCGTCAAGCGTCGTGGGGAGGAATAATTTGCGTTCCAGCGCCCGGTGGGCGGCACTGGATAGTGTCATTCCGTGTGGTTGTACAATGTCTCTGATGTCGTCAATCCATTTTCTTCTTGGACGTCCTCGTGGTCTCGTCGCAGATGATCTTTGATGTAAGGCCAGTGATGGTAGTTGCTGATGTTGCATTCTAACAACATGGCCAAACCACTTGATCTTCTGTCTTTCAATAAATGTGGCAGAAGGTGTTGATCCCACAGTCTGTCTGATAGTGTAGCATTTCTTACTCGGTCTCGGATTGTTAAGTTGGCAGCTGTCCTCCGGCATCTCATTTCGCAGGTGTTGATTTTGCGAAGGTCTTTCCATACGTGAATTAATTAACGGTCTGGAGACTGAATAAACAACCAACAAGTCATAACGCTATTGGTTTAATAATACTATTTATACATTGAATGGTCAGTTGTATGTACACCAATAATGCTAAATTTACAGTCATCGTTTAAAACCTCTAAAGAGGTAGAGAAAACAGATGGTTAATGTAAATGTGTTTTGTACTGCTGGAAAGGAAATGGAATAAAATATAATATATAGTTTGCTTTTGTTTTATTTATTTGGTTTGCTAAATCCTCAATATAAGGCGAGGCTCCTGGTCTGATGCTTAAAAACAATACATCTCACCGGATGACGGACGTTCAAACATGGTCCTACAGCAGGGAGACACACGTGGATTTCATTTAGAAAATAATTCAATATAGTTACACCGAGCGATCTCCAACAATAATGGCTATAAATAAATGGCTTTCTTCAGTTCCAACAACCCTTAACAATATAATTAACATTAAATTAACAAGTAAGGGTGGAAAAAAAAAACAATGTAGGAAGATATCAGATGCTACTTTAGAAATGCTATTGAACAGCTACATATCGGCTGTTCTACCATATTGATGGTTATAGATGCATTTTAAAACATGGTTGTTGTCCTTCATTATATTCCATAAACGTTGAATACACCACAAACACTAAATGGACAAGCCAGAAAAAGTCATCGCAGGAACATATTGAGCTTATACTTTAGGTTAATGTTCGAGTGAGCAAGACAAAACAGCTATGTGGAGGGCCAAGAAGAATAGTCAGACAACTCAGATCTGCTGTGATCAGCAGCTAAACTATGAGAGAGATACTAACCAGGGAATCCGAACACTTATGGACTGAATGGTTCAGTGTGCAGTGCGGATAATCTGTAGACAAACTAATAGAAAGTGCAAGTGTGAAAGCATTCAGGGAAATTAAATTTAAAATGAAAGTTCAAATTTGGCGGTATTACTGAACGATATCTCTAAACATAAAATCAGTAAATGCTAACATAACTTAAACAGATCGCAACTGTTGGAAGACTACAAATAAATGTATTTCGGCAGACAGACAAAATAAATACAGATCTGTACATAATTCAAGTTACATGGCTACTGATGTTAATAAGAAAAAAGATAGAGAGATAGTAAAGAATTCATCCTGGAGATTTGACAACTGGAGATTTGACAATTGGAGCAAGATCAGCAACAACATGTAAATAAGAATACATATTGTTTGTGGAGCTAAGGTAGAAAGTAGACATTCACTGGGTTAAATCCCTTGTGACTGTGATTATTCGTCGGTGGAGAAGTCACCGCATACACCGCCGAGGTCAGTCCAGTCTCATGAAATCGATACCAGTGATCGTATCCGAGAGGGAAACCAGACATCGAGGATGTGCCGTCTATCCTAACGTAGTGATAATGATATTCATGCAAGGGAGTCGGTGACCTAACCTAATAGTGGTGTTACCATGTGTATGTGAAGTTTTCACCCCTGCGGTAGTGTCTTCCGTTGGATTACATTTCCCGTTACTGTATTTACAGTAAGCAATCGTGATTGTGAGAGAGGATCATCCAACGCAGAGGCATTCACGAATGTTACATTAGATATTGGCCTTAAACAACAACTAAAAAAGTAATAGTCAGCACACTCTCATCACAAATAAACACTGATCATTACTGTGGAAGTTTCTTTTCCAAACATTGTTCTTTCTGAAATATTCCTGTTCATATGACACAGAACATGATATTCCTACAGCAGCTGGTCTACCACACATTATAGCTGACATTATGTGTGCAGCAGCTGTACTTCCGCACTCCAAAACTGACAATATTTGCCTGCCTGTCTTACCACACAAACTAGTTGACAATGATATTTGCCTGTCTGTCTTATCACACAAACTAGTTGACAATGATATTTGCCTGCCTGTCTTACCACACAAGATAGTTGACAATGATATTTGCCTGCCTGTCTTACCACACAAACTAGTTGACAATAATATTTGCCTGCCTGTCTTACCACACACACTAGTTGACAATGATATTTGCCTGCCTGTCTTACCACACACACTAGTTGACAATGATATGTGCCTGCCTGTCTTACCACACACACTAGTTGACAATGATATTTGCCTGCCTGTCTTACCACACACACTAGTTGACAATGATATTTGCCTGCCTGTTATACCATACACGCTAGTTGACAATGATATTTTCCTGTCTGTCTTACCACACAAGATAGTTGACAATGATATTTGCCTGTCTGTCTTACCACACAAACTAGTTGACAATGATATTTGCCTGTCTGTCTTACCACACAAACTAGTTGACAATGATATGTGCCTGTCTGTCTTACCACACACGCTAGTTAACAATGATATTTGCCCGCCTGTCTTTCCACACAAGATAGTTGACAATGATATTTGCCTGTCTGTCTTACCACACACGCTAGTTGACAATGATATTTGCCTGTCTGTCTTACCACACAAACTAGTTGACAATGATATTTGCCTGTCTGTCTTACCACACACGCTAGTTGACAATGATATTTGCCCGCCTGTCTTACCACACAAACTAGTTGACAATGATATTTGCCTGTCTGTCTTACCACACAAACTAGTTGACAATGATATTTGCCTGTCTGTCTTACCACACAAACTAGTTGACAATGATATTTGCCTGTCTGTCTTACCACACAAACTAGTTGACAATGATATTTGCCTGTCTGTCTTACCACACAAACTAGTTGACAATGATATTTGCCTGTCTGTCTTACCACACACGCTAGTTAACAATGATATTTGCCTATCATTTTTACCACACAAACCAGTTGACAATGATATTTGCCTGTCATTTTTACCACGCAAACCAGTTGACAATGATATTTGCCCGTCTGTTTTACCACACACGCTAGTTGACAATGATATGTCCCCCAAATCTATTTTACCATGTACAAGCACACCAATATATCATCCCATCTGTTCTACCACAAACCATCGATGACAATATCTTGTCTCTTATGTTTTATCACGCATGGGAAACACTTGTAAACCACATCAAACTTTGCGTTAACCCAATAGTTCACACTTTTAACTCTTTAACTAACATACGTCTCTGACATACTTTATATACATGGAACAAGAATTATAAATAAAACGTAACTATAGTGAGTTCACATATTTTTGCCCTGTATAAGAATCCATAACTCAGTAACCAACTGAGGGAAAATGATGAGAGTTAGCATATAATCTTATCATTATGTACACCCAACAAACTAATTTTTGTTCTGGAGATTGTACAGCAGATCTCAGTGTTTGTTTATATACGGTATATAACTTACGGCCCTAACGCCCGTGTGTTACCGGGGCCCATACGGCGGAGCAAAGAATAGTAACACCGTTGCCTACCATGCACGTCGTCAGAGGCGACTAAGGAGGCTATTGTTCCGTCGCCCTGCTGCTGAGTGAGTGCGTGGCGCGACACTGTAAGCTGAGAATTTCGCGTGGAGTGCTTTTGCATCTGTCCGCGTTTTTTTTTTTAGCGTGAACTGCATGTTCGGAACGATGACGGCCGGCTGTTGCTGGATTGACTGGTTTGCCTTTTCGATTCACGAGTGCATTTTTCAGGAGACTACTGGGAGTCGTCGCTGTAGCTACGGAGTTCGTGCTATGTGCGACGCTTTCGGTGGGTCGCCCTGCGGAAAGAGACCGAGCCATATAGGATAAAACCCGGGTCAATGAAGTCTTTCTGGTGACTGCCGTTTCCATAGACGATGAACTGTATTTTTCGTGGAAGACTTTTGTGTTGGCATTCTGGCGGCGGTACTTTGCACAGTGTACCTGTGCGGGCTGTTGGCTTGCCGACACTCCTGTCTATTCCACTGTTCACATGGGGCAGTGAGGATCATTATTTGTGATATTCACTTGCACAGGAACGGAGCAATATGGGGACAACCTGTTGCCGTGAAGTTGGAACCGCAACTAACTAACTAACTAACTAACTAACTAATTAACTAAATAACTAACTATAACTTACTGGTCAGAGATGAAGTACATATTATGAAATGTATTACATCTTCACATGAAAGCATAAGTGTTCAAAAACGAATATTCTCCGTGGTGCACGGGAATTTCCTTATGAGAAGCACGTTGCATATACCTTATAGGACGTTGCAGTCAACACCAGCATTTCTCAGCTGCTGTTGATGTACTAGGCATGTTTTACGTTCAGTAGGTTGCCATTGTTTTCTTAACGACTGGCTCACAAACCCCCTAAGTTACCAGCGTGGCGCGAACCGCTGCCGATACTCTCAGCTGCTGTTTTCCCCACATGTATATACGGGATTACGAACAATGTCGTTAACACCTTGGCCAGGGAGACCGGCACATAGTGGAACGTAACTACAACACATTTTTCACAAGTCACAAGAATTAGAAATAAAAAGTAACTAATACACATTTATCACAAGTCATAAGCATTAAAAATAAAACGTAACTAATACACATTTGTCACAAGTCACGCGAATTATAAATAAATCGTAACTAACACACATTTGTCACAAATCACAAGAAAAGGCAGATATCAGAGACGTCATACACACATCTAAGTCTGACAATAGTGAACAAACCCATTCACCAACAGCATGTCTTTGGTATCCTCGGTAGCGCGGTGGCCCGATGCTTGCCTGCCGCCCGTTGGTCATGTGATCGAATCCCCTTGAGATAAATGTGTTTAAATTGATCAGGGCTTCCAGATCGATCCAGCCTCGGAGATGATCCAGGAGGAGAAAAGGCGACCGACGTGACCTTGGCTACATTACCCGTCTAGTGTGGATAGGTCTTTAAAATACACGGTGAGCAGCAATAGACCCAGTACGTCCCAAGGCATGAAAATAAGAATGGCATATTTGATACAGTTTGCGTTTCATCTGAGAGTTAAATGATTCAATGCCGACGAATAATATACCGCCAAGTGTGACTTCTCATTTGGACGGAAGGACGATATATCGCCATACTACGGTCATTGCGTTATTTGTTTCGTTTCGCAGTATCTTCCGCAATGTCAATGTTCAGAGAATTTACATTATCATACTTGTTCATGTTTGGTCCAAATCTATTTGTTTTGTTTGGTACTGAAACAGTAAATAACTGTACCCATTCAGCGTGTAAAGTCACACTAGCCAGATAGCAGACACTTCCACGGGAGTTTCAAATGTTAGGCTTTCACATATTCAAAACAATAATAATGGAAAATTATCTCAAACGACAGCTGGCCAATGAACATTCCCATATGTATGGTACGTTACACCTTCCTTGGGTATTTATAATGCTCATGTTAAACATTCCCTCAGTGAGTCATGTATTATTGATTATTTTTCATGTGTTTAATGCTTATTGTTCTTTTGTTGTCTAAGATTAGCTTCATAAGTGATGTTGAATGAAATAATGTATGAGAGGACATAGAGAAGAAGGGCAGAATGTCAGACGGGCCTGCGTGCCGATTCTTAACCCTTTGAAAATAAAGTTTGTTCGTTCGTTCGTTCGTTCGTTCTCATCGCCTTTTCTTCCCAGATAATTATGAAAATATCCGCTAAACATTTGACGAGTAGCCGCGCTAGTGCAACAGCCAGCACGCCGGCCTTGTGGTATAGGGTTCGAATCCCCATCTAGATGGATGTGTAAAAACTGACCTGGCAATCAGGTCGATCCAGCCTAAAGCGGTACTAGGAACTCTTGGGGTGGGGGAGGGGGTGCAAAGGATACAGGCGTGGTATTGACCACATCACAACCTGAATGCCAGTTGGTCTATGAAAATTTGGGGCTAGTACTATATACCCGGTAGCCTCCACGCATATGAATGGGTCCTTTACTTTGCTGCTGACGTTATTTTAACCCGTGTTGTGAGGCTGGTTGATCTCAGAGCCGCGCTGGTTGAAAACATTAATACAGCCACTACTGCGGGTTGAACGCGGACCATTGTCTTAGTCATCGAACGCGCTAGCCACTATGTCATCACGGCTCATTTTGGAATGACACATCTGTCGAAAGATCTTTAACTCATCTGTATCGAAAGTCTCTATTGTCATCATCATCATCGTCATCATCAACATCATCAATATCATCATCAGCATCAGCAACATCATAATTATCAGCATAATCTCCACATCATCATCAACAACAACATCATCATCATCTTCATCAACATAAACATCATAAACATCATCGTCAGCAACAAAATAATCATCATCATCATCATCATCGTCATCAACAACAACATCATAATCAACATCATCAACAACATAATCGTCATCGTTAACAACATCATCGTCATTATCATCAACATTATCAACATCAACTTAATCGCCATCAACATCAACATAATCATCATCAACACCATCATTATGTAATAAGTCCTTTAGAAAACATCGCCCTCATCACAACCCGTAGAAAATACTCTTGATCATTCACCAGTTCCCCGGCCTCAATCATTTTCATACCCAGATTGCTTTCAAAGCCCTATGTCCACGGTCGCGTGCCCAGCCTCTTCTTCCAGAAAATATGCCATCCTGTACTTTCTTTCTAAGCCACGGGCACGAGAAGTCGATCCCCTGGCATTTAACATCCATTTAAACGCATCTTTCATTTGATATTGTGTGCCCAAAAGTAAATCCACACAGATGTACACGTATTCGCGTTTTAAGTGAGCTATGACCATAATATCATGGATAAAACGATATCAAAACGATGTTTACAAATGGAAAGTAATATTTCCATAACCTACAAACATGTTCTAATTAATATGCTACAAGAATAATAGATCCATATATAATTCCACTATTGTGTGAGCTGATTGTATTGTATCTATACAAAATAAATCAATTTCTAAAATTTGGAATGACATTGACATTTTGGTAATGTGAGATACTTTCATAGTAATCGTCTGCATCTGCCGTCTGACCTGGAAGTCGCGGCTTTGCAGCACCTGCAACTGGATTCCCGATTAGACCCTCTAGCTTTTTCTTGAAACTGTCTGACGCAGCTGTCACAGAACAAAATGAAACAAACAATAGGTTCAAAACAATGTAGTGCCTAAACACAGAAAGCACAAGCAACAACTTGCACTGACTTGATTGTTCTACATTCCAACAATTTGCACGACTGGTTGTTCTACATTCCAATAATTTGCACGATTGATTGTTCCACATTCCAACAATTTGCACGATTGATTGTTCTACATTCCAACAATTTGCACGATTGATTGTTCCACATTCCAAAAATACCTGTGACTATGTGTTCTAACTGATTCACTGCCGAAGGATAATATATCCCATTTGGACAGAAGGACGGTATATCGCCAGGTTAGGGTTATCGTGCTATTTGTTACGTTTCATGGCATCTTTCGTAAGTTTCATGATGATTGAATGGAAAATTACATTATAATATCTGTTCATTTGAATGTGTTCCACGTTTGGCCCAACCCCACTTTTTGTTTGGCACTGAATCAGTTAAGTGTTTCTGCTAAAGTATTTGTCATGTATTCACTTAATATGATATATAGGGTGTATTTTTAATGACTATGCTTCTCTTCTTCTTCTTCAGCGTTCCGAGCCATTGAGGTTCTTTGCTGCAAATACAATCCGTCTCCATTCGTCTCTCTGGTGGACCTTCTCTTGCCAGTCGTTGATTCCAAGTGCTTGTAGATCTGTACATGTATTATCTCTCCACCGCCTTCTTGGTCTACCTCGGGGTCTGCGGTCATTTATTTCCTGAGTGTAAGCGAGTTTTGTTTCCCTATTATTTAATGACTATGCAGTGTTTGAAAATATTGCCAGTCCAAGTTGTGTATTCACCCTCTATAAATTTCATGCAACATAATAGGTAATCACAAAACTTGGACTGGCAATATTTTCAAACACTGCACAGTCATTAAAAATACACCCCGTATAACTGCAGAATACATCTGACCAGATGCAGTAGAATATGCGTCTATAAATCGTGCACTTGTTGCTTCAGTGTTTACAATAAACAAGGCGTACTTTATCTTTGAAATGATATTGATGCATTACAACGAATATGTAATTAATTTATATAATTTTAAAATTATTACGAACAATGGACCAGATTTCAAACAATAATGACGGCTTCCAGTGTTCTTAGCTTTCGTTTCGCGTTGTCCTGACTCTAATGTTTAAATAACCATTCTATCAGCACGGAGCTCGTTGGTTACATTGCTAGGAGATTACACTGATAGATAATGTCATCTACGCGGTCGGACGAGGGCTCCATGCATACGCTCGTCGTTCGCTAAGAAAAGGAAAGACTGGCAGCGTATTCGTCCGTGCATTCAGGCCTACAAAATGTACTGGTCCTAACACTTAACAGACCCATAGCAAGTTCGGCACTTTGAAAGAACTAGTCTTAAAAACCTAACAGATGGAAGTAAACTTTTAGGGGACAGTAGGCGTGTATTACCTGGACCTAAAGGAAAAGAATAGTAATATTGAGACATAACATGCATGTCATAAAAGACGACCGAGAATGTTCTGTCCGAGTATTACTCGGACCCTAAGGGGAAGCAAAGAATAGTAACACTGTAACCGACTATGCATACCTGTAAGAGGCGACGAGAAGATTTACATCAGTGTATTACCAGGACTCTTATTGGATGGAATGATAGTAACCAGCCATTCATTCATTCATTCGCTCAGTAGCATGTCCTTTGCAGAAGCTCGCTCCCATAACAACCTTCCGGAAAACCTCTCGATCATAAGCAAGATGTCCCGTATACACCCGTCTGGAGAGCATCCGCTACATTCTGCACCCATCTTCTCTTTGGCCTTCCTTCTTCCTCTCTTCCCAGGCATATATCATTCCATTATTGTTCTCTCCAAACTTTCGTGACGTTTCATGTGACCAAAATATTTCAATTTTCTTTGTTTTATCGTCTTTAATAGCCAGCCTTCTTCAATATTCAGCTCTTGAAGTATGGATGCATTTGTTCTTTTCTTTATCCAAGATATTCTTAGAACTCGTCTATAACATTTATATTCAAAGGCATTTATGCGCTGTTCAGCTTGTTTAGTAAGTGTCCAGGTTTCACAGGCGTATGTTGCAGTGGGAAAGATGCATGCTCTTAAAAATCAGATTTTTGTAGTTCTAACTGTCCCTCTCCACAATTTATTCAGTTGTTTTAGTCTTTGAAGAGCAATTGATAGTCATCTTTTAACTTCTTTCATGTGTCCCTATTGTCGGTAATCAACGACCCAAGATATTCAAAATTTTCCACCACCTTAAATTTGTCCTTATTAACATATATTTCCTTCTTCATGGTAGTTTTATCTGTATGCGTTATCTTTGTTTTTGCTATGTTAAGATATGTTGTGATATTCACTATTCAATTGGGTGGAGGTTATTAGGTTTTCTATACTATTCTGTGCTGTGGATAACAATACAGTATCATTAGCATACCGAATCTCTGGTATGTCATGACCATCGATATTTAGGGCATCAACCATACATGTCGTAAAAGGCGACAAATAAGGGTTGGTCGTGGGACTGGTTTTCCCGTTCCGTAGAAGAAAACAAAAACTTTAGCCGCAAAAACAAAACAAATCATGAAAAAGTCCATTGATGAAGAAAATAGAATAAACAAGCTACCAAGAGGAAAAGAAGCTCTTCTAGAAGAGGTATGACACGATGCGGAGAAATCCGCAAGGAGTCCGGGTCGCAGGTTGTCCTCCTTCACCTAGGGAAATCTCCAATGAATTACTAAAGGCAGCACAGGTGGTGAAAGAGATGAAATACTGCGAGACAGGCATTTTGGGATTCTGCGAAACAATGTGGAGCTGAACAGGCAAACAGCTTCTAGGCACAGGTGTAACAGTACTTTTATTGGAATTACTAATGATATCTAATGAGGCGGGGATAGCACTGATAGAAAGGGGAGCAGTGAATTCCAGATATAACTACCACAAATGACATGTAAGAATAAATTAAGAAGGAATATTAGATAAAATTCCAAAGAATTATAGAAATTAAAAAAAACAAAAATCTGAAAGTAGTATAACTAGAAATGTGTTTGTCTAGAATCGACAAGGCAAAAGAAATAGAGTACGACCCAATCACACATGGAGAAGACAAGTAGTGACAGAAATCAAGACTACGAGTAGGAGGGCATGGATGGCGCTGCATGGGATAGCTAAGGACAAAATAGCTTGGGGTAAGTTAGTTGAAGACCGAAATCCCAAATGGAGAAAGAAAGAAAAATAAATTGAATTCAAAGACTTGCTTTTGTTTTCTCGGAGTTAGGATTGTTTAATTCATCCTTTACAACGAAGAATAATATCAGATTACTTTTCAAAGAAATTGTAAATAAGTATGCTATGAACTATACACGAGAGAGAGAGAGAGAGAGAGAGAGAGAGAGAGAGAGAGAGAGAGGGAGAGAGAGAGGGAGAGAGAGAGGGGGAGAGAGAGAGAGAGAGGGAGAGAGAGAGAGAGAGAGAGAGAGAGAGAGAGAGAGAGAGAGAGAGAGAGAGAGAGAGAGAGAGACACTGCAGGAAACAGGGATGTCAGTACTTCTGTTTGTCACATGTTTTAGACATCTACACGTCGGACTCGTGTGTTGTTATTTATCCTAATTATAAATACTTGTCTCAGTAAATATTAATGTTAAGTTAACTGCATATCCTTTACAGGACGTCGCAGTCAACACCAGCATTTTTGCTGTTGTGATCTCTTGGCAAGTTTACGTTCAGTAATTTACCATTGCTTCCTCAACGACAGGCACCCATACTATTTCGTAAAAGACCAATGCAAGGCGGTCTGCAGCCAAATCACCCGCAGCAGTGTTTCGAACGCGGGTATACGGGATTACGAACTATCTCCGTAACACCTTCGCCACGGATTCTATGACATACTTGTGCTAAGTAATGTGTTATCTTTCCATGACACGAGGTAAGACTTGTGCTAATTCACGTGTTATATTTCTGTAACATGATGCAACGGGAGCATTAATTTTGTTTTGTGTTCGCTTGCTTTAACTCAAAGTTTGTCCACACTTGTTGTTGCTGCTGCTGCTACTGCTGCTGCTGTTGCTGCTGCTGCTACTGCTGCTGCTGCTGCTGCTACTACTACTACTACTACTAATAATAATTATTTGTATTATAATTGCTACTACTTGAGAGTGCACTGGACTGATGTTTACGTCCGAGTTAACTTTCTCTATTACCAGTATCCGGAGTGGGTTCGCTAGATGGCCAGGGACACTGGTAATAGGGAAAGCTAACCCACACGCAAAATCAGTCCAGTACACTAGAAGTATTAGCACGTGTATGGACTACGCTTGAGTTAAAAGCGAGCAAACGGAGAACAACAATGCAAACATGGAAAGTATTTGAAAGATCAATTACTGTGCATGTTTTTAACGAGTGTTTTAAGATTGCGGCAAAAAGATCGGAATCTCACCTCCTGGAGACTTCAAGCCCTCCTTTAGCACCTCGGGTTTGGCAGGTTCAGCTGTTTTTGGTGTTATTTCCGGTGGCTGTGGTAAACAATACGTGTTCTTAAACAGGAAATCAAATAAAGCATCTCGTGAACTCCATCATTACTGTCCTGTAAGTTTAATTGTGTTGAGTCAAGAACCAACAACATCACAGGACTCGGGACATTCCCATACATGCTCCGTCCTCGTCTGCAACAGCTAGCGAAGAATCCTAATACTAATGCTACCAGCAGCAGTCTTATTATATATCCGTCTGGCCTTTCCTGGGAGTTTTGAGTGTCGGCCAGATCCTCCGGTCACTCCCTGCAGCACCATTCTCTCCAAGATGTGATGATCTATCTGTTCTTCCGTACTTTACACAGGATTCCAGAGAGCACCGACCGCATCTGTCTTATCATGCACCAGTATTTCCACCCAGCGGTACAGACCCAGCCAATCTGTCCGCCTGATCGTTTCCCACCACACCAGCATGTCCTGGGGGATAAAATCCAACAGATGCTCTCTAGTTTTGATCGTTGAATGGAAACCTTCAACACTTCCCGAAGCATGCCCGCCTTCACCTTTCTCATCATACTTTGCGAGTCCGTTATAATATCGACATTCTTATGTTGTTTATCCTTACTGTCCGTTAGTTCCCTTCAGAAACTATAATTCAGCACTATCTCCACAGCTACGTGTGTCCCGAGTTAACTTCTAGCAAGTTTAGTAAAGTGTCCCGAGTTAACTTCTTCTAGCAAGTTTAGTAAAGTGTCCCGAGTTAACTTCTTCTAGCAAGTTTAGTAATGTGTCCCGAGTTAACTTCTAGCAAGTATAGTAAAGTGTCCCGAGTTAACTTCTTCTAGCAAGTATAGTAAAATGTCCCGAGTTAACTTCTTCTAGCAAGTATAGTAAAATATCCCGAGTTAACTTCTTCTAGCAAGTATTGTAAAGTGTCCCGAGTTACCTTCTTCTAGCAAGTATAGTAAAATATCCCGAGTTAACTTCTTCTAGCAAGTATTGTAAAGTGTCCCGAGTTACCTTTTTCTAGCAAGTATAGTAAAGTACAGGACCCATTTTATACGCATGTATTGAGTATATGGTGCTATATTCATATTATATAAAAACCTATCGGCACTCAAGGGCGATATAGTCAATATCAAGTAGGTGGCTCGTGACAAATTTATTTTAATTTCTTAGCACTTTCTGTTGATCTTCTGTGATAGAGTGGCTAGTGCACTCGCCAGCTAACCATGTTTTTTGTTTATCATATGAAGTAAAATAAATCATATGCTGTTTTAAATACATAGCACGCATAGACATTGATACTGTTGCAATGTGGAGCATGTCATATCCCCACGGCAATCGCAGTCACAACGAATTATATTTGTCTACATAATCCCGGTTGTAGATGCCAAATTGCTATGACCTCGGGGTATTTGAGTAATTGTCTACTGTTCGTAAAATGTTCACTTTGTGGTCACAGTTTAGCAGCTATTGATTGTGCTTCTAATTGTATAGTCTCTATTTCGTACAATTATTTAATACTACACATAGTAATCTCAGATTATTATATTACCTCTGTCGTTTTTACGATCCTGGCCGTGATCTCTGCCAGCTCATCCCGTGCCTTTGCTGCAGCCTGTTGTTCTCGCGGGCTTATCTTTCTAACCTGTATATCAGCAGAGTTCACAGACTGTGTATGTTTGGGAGTGGTATTTTTTGTCTGGAAAGTACATTTATGTAAAAATATATAAGGCCGGTGCGCTAGCATAGTTGATAACGAACTGCGCTAGTAAAGTTATGAACAATATAAAATAACACAAAGTAATTCAATTTATTGTCTGGCATATTTCTCTACATCTAGTCAGGCACACTGCGGTGTTTTATACCACATGGAGTGAATAAATGAATCACATTCTCACTTAAATACGATTCAGTTTTACAGAACACAATTACGGAAAACACAGGACGTTGCGGCGACTAGCCTTCATCAGCAAACAAATGCATACACAAAACACAACACTTAATCACATAGAAGAAACTGCAGTGACCACATTAAGGCATAAGAACGGAATGAGAAGAATGAAAAGATGAGAACAATGAAGAGAAGATGAAATAATGGGGAAAACAATTGTGCTACTTATCTCAGAATCCCAGGCTGCGATATTAACGTAAATCTCCAATTCCAATTTTCAAAACAGAAATTCCAAATTCTGTCCCGTTCAACTTGCCTCCTCAGCTTTGGTTATTGTTGAGATCCGTGGTTTTTGTAGGTATTTTTACCCTGTTTCTTGTCTTGTGCGCTCTTACGAGTAAGTCCTATCTCGGACTGGTTATGCGTTTGTGTCTGTGACGTCAGCTGGGGGATTGGTCGGCGGCTGTCCTTTGTTCCCGTCTCCTCTGGTGGTTTCTTTTGTTAGAGAAGGCTCCTGGCTCGTCTGGCTTGACTCGTTGCAGTCCTTATAAGGACTTATTATTAGGTATTTTTGACTCCTTTTTTGTATATTGCCTGTAGAAGCTTTTCGACGTTATTTTCCTCCTTGCGCCTTTCTCACTTTCGCGTTTGAGTTCTTGCTGTCTTTAGATTTCTTCCTCTGTTGTCAGCCATGGGACGATCTGTCCGTCATCTATATAGTACTCGAAGTCGGCCTCACTGTCATAGTGTACCTCAGGGTATTCTATCGGTTTCCCCCTGAGTTTCTTGGGCTTCTTCTTGTCTTTTTCTTCCCATCGCCTTCAGAATTCATTGCGCCTGAGTTCCTCTTTAATTCCCTCTCTCTTTGCGGCTTCTATGCATCCTCCAGGGTAGGTGCCCCGGTCCACTCCATGCCATCGTCAGGGTTCTCATCTTGGTTTTCTTCAGATGTCTTACTAGAGTAACAAAGTCATCTTCAACAATCATAGATCACATTTATGTAACTTGCTCAGATAACATCATAGAATGCACCGTACCCAATTGTGCAATGACCGATCACTACCCAATATGCTGCACGTGGTCTAAAAAAGGAATTAAAACTCCTAAACATAAACACATAAGTGTAAAATATAGAAGTTACAAAAATTTCAACCAAAACGCATTTTTACAGGACTTGCTCAGTTCACCTCTTGACAATGTATATCAGCTTCCTGACCCGGATGATGCTTTGGAATTCTGGATGAAAACCTTTATTGATGTTTTTGATAGACATGTGCCAATCAAGGAAGTTCGAGTAAAACACCACGTCAAGTCACCTTGGATCACACAGGAAATACTTGAAATTATGAGAGACAGAGATAAAGCACATAAAAAGCGGGATCTCAACGTATACCGTACTCTTAGAAACAAAGTTCAATATACCATACGACGGGAAAAGAAAAATTACTTTAAGAACTTAGTAATAGATAAAACAAATAGTAAGGATATATGGAAGGCAATTAACACTTTGACAAACAAGTATAACTCCCGAAATTCCTTACCATCAAATCATATTACATGCGACCAATTCAGTAAGTTCTTTCAAACTGACATAGACCAGTTGAAGGCTTCAATACCTAATTCTCCTTGCAACTTATCTTTGCTGTCATCGTTTTGCGAGAGTAGATGCTCCCGCGATATTCTTTCCGACATACCGCTAATGACAATCACTGAAGTATTCACTTACCTCAGTAACCTAAAAAACACAACCTCATCTGGCTTAGATGGAATCAGCAACCGGATTCTCCGTTGTGCTGCGCCAGTGATCAGTATATCACTAACCTATGTATATAATCAGTGTCTCACCAAAGGCCACTTTCCATCAGCTCTCAAAATCGCTAAAGTGTACCCTCTTCTTAAATCTGGTTCATTGGACAATGGTCTCCCGAACAATTACAGACCCATTTCTTTACTATCATCACTATCTAAGCCACTAGAAAAACACATCCATAAAGTAACATTACAGTATTTAGTTCGCAACAAGCTTATTGTTGACAGCCAATCAGGATTTCGACCAAAGTATTCTTGCCATACGGCTCTAACAAACATGATAGAAAATTGGCACGAGAGTATAAACAACAACAGTCTATGTGGAACTGTGTTTATTGATTTCAAGAAAGCATTTGATATGATAGACCATGTTATTTTAATTAAGAAACTTGAGACAATGAAAATTGGTCCTAATGTAGTCACTCTAATATCATCTTTTCTATCGGACAGAAAGCAAGTAGTATCACATAATAAATCGCTGTCTAAAACCACTACATTCAATATTGGAGTACCACAAGGCTCTATTCTTGGCCCTCTATTATTTGCCATATATATTAACGATCTACCTTTGCATCTTTCATCGTCCTGCGATCTATTTGCAGACGACTGTACAGTGTACACAAACGCTGAAAACTGTATTTTACTGGAGTCGTCTTTACAACAAGAATTAAATAATGTAGTTAGGTGGAGCTATTCAAACCGTATGCAAATTAATATCACTAAAACAAAATCAATGTTATTAACAACCAGACAAAGACTTCAAACTCTAAGCTCACACACATCACTTCAACTTCACATCGATAACATGCCAGTAGAAAGTGTAATTGAGCACAAAACATTAGGCCTAATCATTGATAGAAACCTAACCTTTAATTCCCACGTTCAAGCGCTCATTAAACAAACAGCGAAAAAAGTCTACCAACTCGCCAAAATTAAAAACTTCCTTGATGAGGACACAAGGAAACTATTCTATACTTCTCATATTCAGACACACTTTGACTACTGCTCTACAATCTGGGACGGTTGTTCTAATTCAAACACCAAGCGACTTTACTCACTCCAGAAACGGGCCATGAGACTAATTTATAGCAAACATTTATCTGACAATCCCAGCCTGTATAAACGCCTTCAGTTACTACCACTCCGCAAACGCCTGCTTTTCAATAAAGCTAAACTAATTCACAACATCTTGCATCGGAATGCCCCAAATTACCTTTGGCCATTGTTTAAATATAATGCTAGACACAGTAAACGTTTAAATATATTACACATTCCGAAGCCTAGGATTGACTTATACAAAACAAGCTTAACGTACTCTGCAGCTCAGCTGTGGAACAATCTTCCACAAGAAATAAAAGACATCACCAATCCTTATTCATATAATCGCAAATTACTCGAACACTATCTCAGTACGGATTACCTTCCTCCATAATAATAGTGATAATAATAATAATAACAAAACCCTAGTATAACAGCCAGTCCCCTTTTGGTAGGCCAGTATATTCCACATGGCTAATAAGTGTCTGACCATTATCTAATGTTACTGTGTCGTGTAGTTTTGATGTTCGCATTTTGCCAATGCTTTTATAATGCATAAGTTTTATATTGTTGCTGTTCTCTGTTAGCCTTGAATGATGTGTGAATGAAATAATGTATGGAAGAGAGTGATAGAAGGGCAGAATGTTAGACGGGCCTGCGTGCCCAATTCTTAACCCTTTGAAAATAAAGTTTGTTTGTTTTTGTTTGTTTCAGATTAATTTTATTTTAGCTTTCATCAGCTCTCTCTCTCTCTCTCTCTCTCTCTCTCTCTCTCTCTCTCTCTCTCTCTCTCTCTCTCTCTCTCTCTCTCTCTCTCTCTCTCTCTCTCTCTCTCTTTCCTCTTTAATGGTGTGGAGCATTTCTTCGTTTTCCTTCTTCATCTCGACCATATTTTCAACTTCTTGCTTGATGTTTTGCTTAATCCCCTTTATTTCAGCAAGCAGCTTTTCGTTGTCGCTGGTCGGTGCCGGTGTTTTAAGCAGCTTGATTTGCTTCTTTAGCTCATCTATCTGGTCTTGCAGTTGAGCTTTTTCCGCTTGTGAGGTGCACGTGGCTGTCTCGCACCTCCGCATTGCGTTCTTATATGAAGTCTTTGTAGTGATAGCGTACTTTAAGACATCTCTGTGTCATTGAAGGTACGGACAGCCCAAGTGTCTTGCTCCATGCTTGCCCAGGCAGTTGGCACACTTTCTTTTGTTGTTGAGTGCTCGGAAGTCCGTGTCCATCTTGGCCAGCGGATACTCCTTGAAGGCGTGGTGATCGATGCAGTGCCGGCATATTTCCGTCTTACTGCGACATGCTGCATCTGCTGTGGCCGGTCCTCTGGCATCTGGAACATTGATTGACTCTTGGGATGAATCTCTCTGACTGTTACATTTTCTTATTGATTGATACTGTGGTCGGCATCTCGCTGCCCTCTGTCGTCACCACCGCCAAGGTTGTAGGAATCTTGGAGTAGGTGAGGAGCCGCCCCGCCTTCAAGAATCGGATGTGGAGGTTCTCTTCTTGTAGCTGCTTCAGGATTTGTTCATCTGTCAGCTCTGTTTGGATACGCTTGACAACCCACTTGATTGTCGGTGAGTCGGTGGCTCCGACTCAGGCTTCTTGACTTGTTCAGGTGACTGTTCTTGTTACCACAAGTAGCCTGACTATGGAAGTCATGGCAGTAAGTAAAGACAAAAACATGGCTCGAGACACAGACATTCACTAGGCATGTTTCCTTAGCGACTCAATGAGCATGATCAAGAGGATAGAGGTGGGGTGCATCCGAAGAGAACGGTTGCTGTCTCTGGAGCGGTCTCGGCTGGCAAAGATTAGTTTCATCTTTGTGCCAGGGCATGTGGGAGTACAAGGAAATGAGCGGACTGACAAGCTCGCATGTGAGGCTACGGTGGAGGGCGGACGCGCCATGGACCAGGCTGACATACTGAATGCTCTACGAGAAGTAAGATTTTTGCGTGAACCAAGTGATGACTGTGAATCTACAACCATGGTCAGACTGCAAGAACAGCAAATTAAAAGAGTGGCCAAACAAGAACACTACGTAGGAAGCCAAAGAAGATTGATAAACCAACACAGAACTAGTGTCGTTAGCCGCTACACGCTGCGGTATTTGCTGAGGAGGGGATCCGAGCACTTATGGACTGAATGGTTCGATGTGCAATGAGGATGATC
Source organism: Cepaea nemoralis (assembly GCA_014155875.1). Lineage (NCBI taxonomy): Eukaryota > Metazoa > Mollusca > Gastropoda > Stylommatophora > Helicidae > Cepaea > Cepaea nemoralis. The sequence continues at coordinate 220,307 of JACEFZ010001920.1, read as the reverse complement.
TGTCGACTAACTAACTAACTTGTCTTGTTAGCGCTCGCAGTTGCAGATGATGCACGCAGGCGACGCGCAAATGAGTGAATCGTCCAATTCCACTTCCAATTTTCAACAACAACAAAATTCAAATTTGGTCTCGTCTAACCTGCTTCCTCAGCGGTGGTTATTGATAAGATCCGTGGTTGTGTGGACTGTTAGTCCTAATTCATACTGGTGAGTGAATCTTCACATTGATACCCTTATATAGACTCCCACTGTGGTGTCACGGGGACCGGAGTAGGAGATGGTAACGGTTCAGTGAAGATCCCAGGTAAATAATGTTATAAGCACGCCTGAACGCGAGTTCGACGCCCGGGCTCGTCGTTTGCCAAAGTGAGGGAAATATTGGCCATCTATTTGTCCTTGCTCTGCTCTCAGGCTTACACAATGTGATGGAACTATCACATCACGGACCCATAGCAAGAAACTGCTTTGGGACACATTATTTATTATTAATGTATTTACTGGCCTTTTCACGCACAGCAATAAGACACTGCTATATTTAGATTGTATTCAAAGGGTTCTCTGTTTAGTACAGGGCGGAGGTCTCTGCGGAGAAGTGGATATGCTGTCTGCCTAGTGCTCAGAAGGTGGTGGGTTCGTTTTGCGACACCATCATTCGGTTCACTACTCCTTCATTCGGTTTTACACCTGTCCGCAGTTTCTTGTATCGGGAACTGCTAGTTCATAAAAATTGCGGTCGGCCAGTCGCTGAACTGACTGGTTGCTTTATTCAGTAATGTGTGGCTGCTGGTTTTCTGGTGACTGATGCTTTCATCGACGATGAAATGTATTTTTCGTGGCGGACTTTTGTGTTGACATTATGGCAGTGGCCTTATGCATATTATACCTGAGCGGATTGTTGGTTTGTCGAGACTCCTATCTGTGCCACTTTTCACATGGAGCAGTGACAAGCATTTTATGTGATATTCACTGGCACAGTAAAGTAGCATAATGAGACAACCTTTTGCAGTGAATTTGGAACCGCGACTAACTAACTAACTAACTAACTAACTAACTAACTAACTAACTAACTAACTAACTAACTAACTAACTAACTAACTAACTAACTAACCAACCAACCAACCAACCAACCAACCAACTAACTAACTAACTAACTAACTAACTAACTAATTAACTAACTAACTAACAGAGAAGTTGTGATGTGGTATGTTTACATTTAAACTATGAAGTGTCTGTGTACAGAGAAGTTGTGATGTGTCTTTGTACAGATAAACTGTGCTACATATACATGCACAGAAGCTTTGATATGGTCTATGTACAAAGAAACTGTGACGTGTCTGTGTACAGAGAAAATGTGACGTGTCTGTGTACAGAGAAATTGCGATGTGTCTGTATGCAAAAAGTAATTGTGATGTATCTGTCTTCAGAGAAGCTGTGTTATATCTGTGTACAGAGAAGTTGTGTTATGTCTGTGTCTCAGATGACCATCTGGAATAGAAATATGCATTCGCGTTACACATCAACGTTCAGAATAAATGATTGGATGATACTCACATTAGCATTCACAATCGCAGGGACCACCTTGATCGCTGATTGGCTGTGGGCCTTCTTAAAAAGTGCTGGATGGTTCGGCGGTAGGGGAGGAGGTACTGTTTGATGTGAGTGTAGCGGAATTTTTTGTGGTATAGGAGGTAATGGACACTTATCTGAAAAGTAGGCACGTGAAACTTCACACAATCTATCACACTGAACAAATATGTTGTTTAGAATCTAGCAGGTTACTGGCCTTAAAAATACAGTGGTACCTCGAGTTACGAACGCCTCAGGTCAAGAACAATCCGGGTTATGAACAACAACTTCGAACATATTTTGTCTCGGGTAACGAACAGTGCCTCGGGTTACGAACGAAGAGAGAGAGAGAGAGAGAGAGAGAGAGAGAGAGAGAGAGAGAGAGAGAGAGAGAGAGAGCAAGGTTTAACGTTGGAGACAAGCGATCACGTACAGTACAAACGAAGGCCAGGCAGTACTAATATCGCTTAGCGCAAGCCTGGTAGCCTAGTTTTGCACGCGTGCGCAGTCTCGCTTTCATTAGCCTTACTACACAGCAGTAAAAAGATTTCTTAGCAGTGGCACTGTGTTCAGTTTATCTCTTTCATTACTTTGTTTTTTAACCTAATCAATTTTGAGTTTAAAGAACTGTAGTGGTGATGCTAGGAAGCAAAAACGTATAACAGTGGAGGTAAAGATGGAAATAATTATGAAACATGAAAATGGCGTTCGTGTGTGTGACATCGCTAATGGGTACAGCATGACAAAATCAACTATCTCCACCATTATAAAAACAAAGAATTACTCAAATCTGTCGATGTGGCTAAAGACATAACTAAGCTGCAGAAGCAAAGACCTCAAATTTTAGAGAAAGTTGAAAGTCTTTTCTTGATTTGAATCAATGAAAAGCAACTTGCAGGAGACAGTGTTAGTGAGGCAATAATATGTGAAAATGCGAAGCTGTTGCACAGTGATTTATTGTCGAAATTGCTTGGTACAAGTGCTGAGTCTGCCGATTTTAAAGCTAGCAGAGGCTGATTTGACAAGTTAAAAAAAAAATAAAAAAGAAAGAAAGAAGCAGCATTCATGGTGTAATTAGGCACGGAGAGACTGCAAGTTGTAACGAGTAAGAAGCAGAAGCGTTCAATGTGGAATTTGATAAGATCATCAATGAGGAAGACTACGTTCTACAACAAGTCTTTAATAGTGATGAAACGGGCCTCTTCTGGAAGAAAATGCCAAAGAGGACGTTTATCACACAGGACAAGAAAGCACTGCCGGGGCACAAACCAATGAAGGACAGGCCAACTCTGCTGTTCTGTGCCAATGTAGTGGATGAGTCCTTGGGCAAAAATATGGGCCAGAAAGTCGAAGGCAACGACTTGGAGGAGCTGATTGAGGACCACAGTGGAGAGCTCACTACAGATGAGCTTGTGGACCTTCAGAATGAACAGCTAAAGACATTAAAGGAGGTGCAGTCGTCCGATGATGAGGAACCAGTGGCCGTTTCAACTGCCAAGATTAAAGAAATTTAGAGCATTCATTGTGAACCATCATCCAAACAAACTTGTTGCTAACAGGGCAGTAAACCTGATGAATGATAAGGCGATGGCCCACTTCAGTTGCGAACCGAGTTCTGGAACGAATTAAGTTCGTAACCCGAGGTACCACTGTACCTGTAGTAGATAGCCATAGTGTGTGCATGGCAATAACCGAAGCTAAGATGCTAATCAATAAAACTGTCAATAACGAACCAAAAAAAAAAAACTTGCGGTGTAGAAGAGTGAGGTCTTGTGCCTGAGGAATTCAGGCCGCCTGGCTAGAGCAGTCACCGTAAACTATCCAGGCTGTGGTAATTATGTTTGTGGTCCTCGATAGAAACAAATCAATGAATCTTACATTCCATTCTCCCGAATGGAAACCGGCGTTCTAGATCCTCGACCAGACGCTCCTCAAATCATTGCTCATCTCATCATCTCATCTCATATCATCATCTCATCTCATCATCTCATCTCATCATCTCATCTCATCTCATCATCTCATCTCATCTCATCATCCCATCTCATCATCTCATTTCATCATCTCATCTCATCTAATCATCTAGGCATCTCATCTCATTAACTCATCTCATCATCTCATCCCATCTCATCATCTCATCTCATCTCATCATCTCATCATCTCATCTCATCATCTCATCTCATCATCTCATCGTCTCATCTCATTATCTCATCTCATCATCTCATCCCATCTCACCATCTCATCTCATCATCTCATCTCATATCATCATCTCATCTCATCATCTCATCTCATCATCTCATCATCCCATCTCATCATCTCATTTCATCATCTCATCTAATCTAATCATCTAGGCATCTCATCTCATTATCTCATTTCATCATCTCATCTCATCTCATCATCTCATCTCATCATCTCATTTCACCATCTCATCATCTCATCATCTCATGTCATCATCTCATGTCATCTAATCATCTCATCTCATCATCTAATCATCTCATCTCATCATCTCATCACATCATCTCATCTCATCATATCATCTTATCATCTCATCAATCATCTCATCTCATCGTATCATCTCAGCATCTCATCATCTCATCTCATCAATTCATCTCATCTCATCATCTCATCTCGTTCCTCTTGTACCTTGCGGTGTCGGGGTGAATCATAAAAAGCGGGAGAGTGCCCGTTTATGAGCTTCATATATCGAGATTCCCATAGACTCTCTTATTCCCTCTGTCCATCGTTTTGTTATTCCCTCTGTCCATCGTTTACGTTTCGGGCCTCTTCTTCAGTCCGATTATACTTCTTAGTTTTTCTACGAGCAGTATAAAAATGTTTAGGACAAAAATCTGACAAAGGGGAGTCCGCCCACCCCCTTTCCAGGTGAGCCACAGCCCTATTGGCCCATGACCTCGCGGTCATGGTTTCTCGGTCTACACCACGGGGAGGTGGCGTTGACTTGTGTAGTCTGCGGGTCATAGACAGGCTGCTAATTTTAACCTCTCCTGGGAGAGGTTAGCCGATCCTAACCCTCCTGGCTGCAGGGTTAGGTGCAATGTTATCCACACCTCAGCGACCTGCTCCTCAAAGCAATATGTCTAAATTATATTTTTAAAATAAATGTATTAAACTGACAGGCATGTTTGTCCACGGGAGTTACAATGGCAACCAATATGTTTAACATCTACCAACAAAAGGAATGAAACAAACAGCTTTCGTTGGTCATGTGATGAAAAGAGAGGCATTGGGGAACACCGTGACGACAGGAAAGATAAATGGGGAGAGAGGTAGAGGCCGACCAAGAGAAATGATGCTGGATGGGATAAGAAGGTGGCATGAAGGATTATCATTAGCACATTTGATCTACCGATGACTGAAATATATGGAGAGACATGAACGTCTACGCCAGCTGACAAGGAACTTGTTGCTGATGATTGATGATGACCAACAGAGACTATGCACGCATTGGTTTTGCTTGGAATACAGCAGTGTTAATTTTAAATAAACATAACTGATACTGTAGAACATAGTCAGAAAATAATACAATTTAATTTTCATTACCAGCCTTAAAAGCGTGGGACAATCCAATATGCAATGTTTAGAAGCAGATGTAAAATGTAAAGTAACCAAAAAGTTAATTGCATATCCTTTCCAGGACATCGCAGTCAGCCTCATAATTTATTGGCTGTTTGTGATATCTTGGGAAGTTTATTTTCAGTAGTTTGCTATTGCTTTCAAAACGACTGGAACTCATACAATTGCATGAAAACCAACACACGGCAGTCTGCTGAAAAATAGTACGCAGCTGTGTTTCGAACGCGGTATGCGGGATCACGAATTACGTCTTCATTCTATGCACTTCAATAGCCAAAAGTCAGTCAAGTGTAAAGATTGACAGTCGCAGCAATGGTTCGTCTCACTTGTGTCTTTTATATTGCAGTATGTGATTTGTCAAGGCATCGAACCCGTGTATAGCCGTGCTCATGACACTACTAGCGCAGTTCACTATCTACTCCGCTGGTGCTCCAGCCTAGTTTTACTAAATATAGTTGAGTTGAGCTAAGAACCGACATGACTGCTCTTAGGACATTACCATACGCTCTCCATCCCCTCATTCAACAGCCAGCGAAGATTTATACTACCAATCTTTCCCACTGCTATCTGATTAAAAATTCTCTTGGTCTTCCTTCTCAGTTTTGAGATTCTTAGAGAACCCCTGCGTATCCCCCGCAATATCATTCTTTCCATTTACGAGTTCTTAATCTCTTCCCCCGTATTCTCCAACTGGTCCCACAAGCTCGACCACCTCTCCTGTCCATAAGTAATCTACCACCAAGAGGTGCATTCCCTGCCAGCCTATCAGCCTGTTCTTTCCCCCGCAACCCGCATGGCCAGGGCAAAAAATCTATACAATTCTCCCAATCTGTGGCTTCTGAAGCGAGGATATATAAAGTAAAATAAATGTAGATTGAAGACAGGCATGATCCGTGCAGAGTGGCAAGCTTCTATTTAACAGTTAAAGATAGGGAGCATCTGATGGATCTTTTTCCAAGGACATGCTGGTGTGATGGGAAATGAGCAGGCTGACAGATTGTCTGGGTCGGCACCTTTTTGTGGGGGATTGGTGCATGATAGGGCAGATATGGTCAGGTCCCTTTGTAATCATGTGTACAGTGTGGAGAAAATAACAGATAAATCATCATTGCTTAAAGGGAATGGCTTGGCAGGGAGTGACCAAACGATCTGGCCCACACTCAGTACTCAGAGGAAAAGCCAGACGGACAGATAACCAGATGGAAACTAGTTCTATCAGTACTGGCACTCTTCACTGGCTGCTGCAGATGAGGACGGAGCAGGTATGAGAATGTTTAAAGTAATCTGATGTCGGTTCTTGATTCTATACACGTCGACTCAACACATTACGTTATTAGTTTTGTAGTGAGCAAAGACGATAGACTAGTAATATTAAATACAACGCACACTTACCAAGTAAGTGATCATGGTTACCTAAATATAACACAGACTTCACAAATAAAAGATTATGGTTAGCTAAGTATATCACAAACTTAAAAAACAAATGGTCATGGTTACCTAAATATATCACAAACTTACCAAGCAAGTGATCACACTAAACTAAATATAACAGAAACTTAACAAACAAATTATCACAGTTACCTAAATATAACACAAATTTAACAAACAAATGATCACGCTTACCTTAATATAACACAAACTTAACAAACAAATTATCACGCTGACCTAAATATAATGCAAACTTAACTAACAAATTATCATGTTTACCTAACTATAACACAAACTTAACAAACAAAGGATCACGCTGACCTAAATATAACACAAATTTAGCAAGTAAATAACTATGCTTACCTGCCAAGTCCTTGGCTTCCTATTCAAAACATGATAAAACATCGATATTTCAATCAAAGGCCTAAATGTATTTTCATATGAAATTATTTTATCGTTTACAATATGTCGTTCTGTTCATATTATTATTATTATTTTAAATGTCGTTATGTATTTGTTTATCCGACTCTGGTGATCGCGTGGGATGATGAAACATGACGCTTATCGGCAGAACACAAGCTGATGATGTCTTGTTTATCACTCTCACACAATAAGGGCCACAGTGGCGAAGTGGTTCAAACCCCCGCCTGGCGCTCCGAAGGTTGTGGGGTCGACTCAGAACTCTGTCATTGGGTTCACGAATAGAACTTTCCCGGAATCCCGTAAGAGTGTTCGCTGGAACTACGGATTCGTGCTTTGTCAGACGCTTTCGGCAGTCTGCTCTGCGGAACGAACGAACGAACGAACGAACAGACTTTATTTTCAAAGGGTAACAAATTGAGCACGCAGGCCCGTCTTACATTCGGCCCTTCCAATCACTCATCTTTCTTTCATCACATTGCATAGGAAAAAAACATTGTCACATGAATTTTGTAAACATAAACAATGCATATTACTATGTTATGAGACACATCCACCACCAACCCACACATCCCCCAATTACTCCAACTCCCCCACCCAACCACACACACATACAATACATTCCCCACCCATCCACCACATCCCTACACCTACACATCTCCCCACCCACACACACCTCTCACCCACCACACATCCCATCCACCCACACCCCAAGCACACATACATTCAATAACCCACACATCCCCCACCTACACACATCTCCCCACCCACTCACATATCCTCTACCCGTCCCATTTCCCACCAACAATCACTCACCCAATATCCTCCTCCACCCACACACCTCCAACCACCCAACCAAACACACATTCCTTAGCCACACACACATCTCCCCGTCAACTCACATATTCCGCACCTACCCACACACAAATTCCGCACTCACCCACATAATCTCCCATCTCCCCCAGCCCACTCACAGATCCCGAGCCCACACCTACAAACATCCCCCACCATCTCCTAACCTGCACACACTCACCCACCCACATATCCTCTACCCACCCACACATCCTCTACCCACCCATCCCCCAACCAAACATCCCTTAACCACACACCCTTACTCATATACAATCACCCACCCACACATCCTCTACCCAACCACACATCCTCCACCCAACCACACATCCTCCATCCACCCATTCCCCCAGCCACACATCCCTTAACCACACACCCCTACCCATATACACACACATCCCCACCAACGCACAATCTCCCCACCCATACAAACATCCCTCACACACATCCCCACCCACCAACACATTCCCCATTCACAAACACACACCTCCCATCCACGCACACACAGCCCATACATTCATCCCCTCACACATCCCTAGACACCCGTACTTATCCCTCAACCACTAACACCCACACATCCCTTACCCACTCATCAACACATACATCTCCTATGTACCCACCCACACTCACACATCCCAACCACCCATCTAAGCACACATCCCCCACCCTCACACACATCCTTCACCCACCCACAAGCCCAACCACACCTTCACCCACCCACACAAACATCATTTATCCACACCAAGCTTCCCTCCCACACAATACCACACCCCAAAGACACATCCCTCACCCACACACACACGTCTATCCACACATCTCCTACCCATCCACACATCCCCCAACTACAATCACCCTCACTACCCACACATACATCCTCTATCCAGCCACACACACCCCCACCCAGCCAGACATATCCCCCACCCACACACACATCTCCAAATCCATCACCCACACCCATCACGCACCCCTCCCCCAACCCACACACATCCCCCACACACATTCACCCACACATCTCTCACCCACACACACTCCCGACCCATCCACCCAAACATCCCACACCCATACACATCCCTCACCCACACACATATCCCCAAACCCACAACCACCCCCACCTGCACACATCTCCCACCCACACATATCCCCACACCCACATCTCCCCACCCACACATATACCCCCACCAATCCCATAACCCACCATCAATCATCCACCAACATATCCTCCTCCACCCACTCACCCACAACCACCTAGACAAACACACATCCCCACCCACAAACACATCTTCCCATACACCCATATATCTCGCACGCACCCACACACAAATCACCCACACACAAATCCCCCACCCACCCACACAAATCCACCCCGCCCACCCACACATCCTGAGCCCACCCACACACATCACGAATCCACCCACACACACATCTCCCGATCCCCCAACCTACTATTATGATCAAACTCCCACACTTTACACACACACATACAGTGACGATTATCGTGAGCATTGTCGCAAAATTGTAAAGAAAATGGAGAAAAATTGTACATATACAGTTTGTAACTTAAAAATTAGTGATGCAACTCAACTCTCTCTCTCTCTCTCTCTCTCTCTCTCTCTCTCTCTCTCTCTCTCTCTCTCTCTCTCTCTCTCTCTCTCTCTCTCTCTCTCTTACACAGACACACACACATTCCCCACACACACATATCCCTCACATACACACCCATACATACATCCTCACATCTAGACAAATACATGATGCCTCACATGATCACTGAAACTAATAAGAACAAACTCCCACACTTTACACACAATTGAGACACTGACGATTGTCGTGAGAATTCTCGCAATTGCAAGAAGTGGAGAAAAAAATTGTACATATACATTATGTAGCGTAAAAATTAGTGATGCAATTCAACTCTCTCTTTTTTTTCTCTCTCCCTCTCTCTCTTGCGCTCTCTCTCTCTCTCTCTCTCTCTCTCTCTCTCTCTCTCTCTCTCTCTCTCTCTCTCTCTCTCTCTCTCTCTCTCTCTCACACACACACTAACTCTCTCACTCACATCACAGTAATGTTATATTATACATGATAAAATCAAGTGGCATACAAAATGATAAGATGAGAATTTAAAAAAAAAAATATGGAATGGCATGTTACAGGACAATCAGGTGGCATTAAACGATACCTCGTAATATGAAAGATGAGAATACATAAAAAATATGGGAATAGCATGTTACATGACATGCGTGGGCTCAACTCTCTCTCTCTCTCTCTCTCTCTCTCTCTCTCTCTCTCTCTCTCTCTCTCTCTCTCTCTCTCTCTCTCTTTACATACACCCACTCTCACACTCATTCACTCTCTCTCTCTCACTTACACTCACTAACTCTCTCACTTGCTTTACAGTAATTTACATGAATTCATTTTATACATATTAAAATCAAGTGTATCAAAATGATAATATGAAAAAAAAATGAGAATACACAAAACATATGGATCAGCATGTTAGATGACATGCGTGCGCTCACCTCTCTCTCTCTCTCTCTCTCTCTCTCTCTCTCTCTCTCTCTCTCTCTCTCCTTCTCTCTCTCTCTCTCTCACACACACACACACACACATGTACATACACACACCCACACACATCATACCCACGCAATACACACACCTGCACACATCCATATACTTACTCACACGTACTCACATAACACCCGAATATACACTCCCTCGCATACACTGCATGCATGCACACTTAAACATACAAAGATATACAATACATACACGAGCACACACACACACACACTCATCCATACACACATACACACACGCACATCCATATAAACGCATATAAACACATGAACGCACACCTTAACACACGTACACACATACACACAGAGTCACACACATGTACACACATATACACCCATATACACATCCAGACATGCACACACATACATCACACTTTCTCATGCACTCTCTCACTCACCCACGCTCTCTCTTTTACACACTCACTCGCTCTCACACTCACTCATTCGCGCACATACACGCATACCCACAAATTCTCTCTCACTCACTCACGCTCCCTTATTCACTCATTTACTCGATGACTCTCTAACTCACACTCACTCACTAACTTTCACACTCTATCACACAGACAGGCAGACATACAACACACCCACTCTCTCAGATTCACTCATTCTCTAACTAAATCTCTCACACATATGTCCACACACTCACTCACTTTTACACTCACTCAGGCACACGCGCATGCATACTCTCTCACTCTCACTCATACTGATTCTTCCACTCACACTCTTTCTCACTCACTCTCTCGGACAGAGACCGAGCCACATGGGATAAAACCCGTTGCAGTGAAGTCGATTTTTTTCGCCTGTAAATGTCCATTTAAATATAGTAATTAATTAATGAGTACAGACAGAGTGATTACTGTTGCAGCAGTTCACACTTGAGAATGTTCATTGTTTAAGGCTATGTATGCAAGCTGAACATCAGTTAATTAAGGGACATGGTAAGGTATTGCAAACATTGTATTTCCAGAAACCTTCACAAAACCATAAGGAAAACAAGAACGATTGTAGCTAAATTAGTAGGCTGATCAAGTGTATTAATTGGAAAATTCTCACCAAAATTAAAAATCAGTTGAATAGATGGGCTGAATATTTTGAGGAATTTCTGAATGAAGTAATCCCAAAAGACCCCCTTCCCACTGCGTAACCCTCACTCCCATCACAGGTATCCGGTCTGCAGACGTGGAGCTGACTATCAACTGTAAGAAACCCTATAAAGACTAAATTGGATGAATGGGAAAGCTGCTGGTTTAAATGGTTTCCCAGCAGAAGCTATTTAACAATATAAAGTGCTGTAGCAAGAAACAGTTATGAGTATGTAAAGTGTTGGGACCATCGCATTTTTGTGGGCCAAAGTGCACGGTGGCAGAGATGGCCAGCATTTCCCTCCCGTAGTGAACGACGAGAGATGACATCAAACCATTCTCCGATCGCACTCATGTCCTTGATAGCGTAACGCCCTTATCCTTACATCGACGCATCCACTAGAACAGTGGTTCTCAACCGGTGGGGACTTCCCCCCCCCCCCCCCCGATGGAATTTTAGGGTTTCCAAGGGGGAAATTAAGATTATTCCAAGATCGCGTTAATACAAGAACCGATTATTTGATATTGTTTTTTTCTTCCATACTTTACAGTTCTGTACTTCTCGCCCTTATGAAATTCGTTTTATAAGGTAAGTAGACCCGCAAATCACGTTTTATGTAGACATCTAGACTTGTTCTAGTATGTGTTATTAAATTTAGCTTCCATTTTTACATATACTGTGTAGGGACGGGGGAAATTTATAGGGAGGAAATACGAAAGGGCGGGGGATAGCGTTCTGATCATATGATGAAGGGGTGCATGGGCCAAAAACGGTTGAGAACTACTGCACTGGAAGCTGTTAATGCCATTGCAAATAACTGCAATTAATTACTACACAACCTTTTCAGTAGAATTAGGGAGTCTGCAGAAATACCAGCAGGCTGGTAGCAAGCAACGCAAATCAGCATAACATCGGTCGTGTTTGCTTTCCAAGATATTTCATGGGAACAATTTTAGACTGGCGTGATTTGGGAGCTTATCTCATTTTAAAATTTCGAATCCTTCCGTCCGTCCGTCCGCCCGTCCGTCTGTCTGTCTGTCTCAGAATATGTCTGTCCATCAGTCTGTTCGTCAGTCTATCTGTCTATCCGCCAGTCTGTCCGTCTGTCTGCTCGCCTATCTATCTCTATGTAAAGTGTGTATGTTTCTGGTACATTTATTTCTGCGATATTATTACTAATTGTCATATACTTTCCACCAAAGCTTAGTCCACAATGAAATATCCCAGACATATACATGATGATTTACCTTGTTTGTCCTCAGAATGTGAACTGTTTGATTGCCGCTTGGCCTGCTGGGGACTGGACATAACATATCAGAATTAGAATACAGGAGGATAGAGGAGCTTTTATTGCTCTTGGAAATTTGACGAAGTCAAAACAAGTTAAACCTAGCACAAAACTTACAATATTCAGTTGTAACGTTAAACCAGACTGATGTATTGATCAGAACCATGGAGAACAACGGAAAGGAGTACAAGTAAACTACAAGTATTGGCTCACTGGCGCCTGCGCTAAATAGAAGGAATAAAATAGTATGAGAAAATCACAAATGTGGAGCACATGGAAAGAACAAGACAAAAACTAATGAACCAAAAGATGAATAAAAGCACTGGCGCTGGATAAGCCAAACATAGAGGAAACCCGAGAATAGTTTAACTAAAAGCAAGGCTTAGTCTGAAACAACAGGGCAAAAAAAAAAAAAAATAGAGAGGACTTGTATCATCAACATCATGCGCTTTGCCAGCTGATTTAGGCGTCCAAGTCTTATCTCGGTCCTTGGAGTTGTGGATCAACTCTGCTGATAATATTCCCTTCATGCCACTGTCTCAGTCCATTCAGCATAATTTCTCTTGGTTTATCCTCTGCCTCTTTCCTTACCGATCTGTCCAGTCGTCAGGATGTTCTCAAATGATTCTCTGTTCTCATCACACGACCAAAGACTACTGTTTGTCACTTTGTTATAGATGCATATAATGTTCAAGTTTTATAAGCCTCTTCCAGGCAATCATTGTTAGTTATCCTGCTACCTGGCTAGTTACGACCTGTGTGCATTACTTCATGTGGATTTATAGATTCTGAACACAGCTACTCGAGGTCAGCGGGGCCGAATGGATAAGATCGTTTGCTCTTAGCCTTCCGGTGTGCTAATGCCGAGGTAGGGGGATCAACCCCTATACCGGCCAGTTGAACTAAAATGTTGACTTCTTGTCCTTGACATAGGGACGTAAATTACAAGTACCTCAGAAGTTGGAGTGGGTTCCCCTGATGGCGGAGGACACAGGTAATGGGGAAAGCAAACCCACACGCAAAAAGCAGTCTAGTACACTAGAAGTAGTTGTACATTTATGGATTACCTTTGAGTTCAAAACGAGCGAACGAAAAATAATATTAACAACAACAACAACAACAACAACAACAACAACAACAACAACAACAACAACAACAACAACAACAACAACAACAACGACGACGACAACAACACCGCCACCATGTGTAGTATTGTCTATTTTTATCGATGTTTGTGAAACTTCATTCGCAGCACAAAACACTATGAATAAAACAAGTCACAGTCAGCAACGAATACAAGATTTTCAAAATAATACAACAAATCATTGTCACTAAAGAACTCAAATACAAGATTTTTAAAATAATACTTCCAAAAGTTCTCAAGAATTCTCACCTTTCAACTGTTGCGAGAGCCCTAGGTGAGCTTGAATGTTGGGAACCGACGTGGAGCGAACATTCAATCCTCCATAGGGAACTGGGACTAAATAAACATTACATTTGTGAAACCTTATCATCTGAAGGCAGACAGTCGTTGTGTAACTGCTTGTAGGAATCTAATGACTGCAAGTCTCTAACTAATTGTCCATTTATAGATGCAGAGACAATTCTGCCCTATTCAGCCACAATGAAAAGAAGTGCATATTAGCTACAAGGTATGTTTCGATGGAATCCATGTTCTCTTCTCCAGGCATACAATATAATCTGAATATAAAATCAAGAATCAACACGATTGCACTCGAGACATTTCCACATCTTCCTATCTTCAGTAGCCAACGCAGAGCTTCCATGCTGAGAGCACCAGTAGCAACCTGATTAAACGTCTATCTGCCTTTTCCCTTGGCGCTGAGTGTCGTCCAACCCATGTCCGATGGATCGGCCTCTACTGATGTAGATCTTCTGTTTGTTTTGCTGCACTTTCCATTTTAACCCAGGGATCCTCTATCGCACCAGCTTTGTCATATACAGTTAATACATATCCTTTACAGGACGTAGCAGTCACCTCCTGCAATGTTGGCTGTTTGTGATTTCTGGGCAACCGCTCAAATGCTCGGTAGCAGCCAGCCTGCCAGTCTGTTAATTTCCTCGCACACCTCCATCCCTGGGTAGAAAATCCTTGGTATGCTCTAAACTTTCGTCTTTTCGAGCGTTGCAAACACAAACTGCAGAGAAATTATATATCATTGGTCACATTTATCCAACTGACGTTATGACATGTTTGTCTCTACACTGGAAATTTGGTCATAGTCGTTAGCTAATTACATGATTCGATACTTAAAATCAAGTGACCAAAGAAAAATGACAGCACAATGGGTAGAAAATTAACTAATCAACCATGCAACCAAACGTTGTCTGTACAATGACACTTGGCTACAATGGAGCTCACAAACGCCTTGTCCCTCGCTCTGCCTACAAGCTGTATCGTCTATCTCCTGACGTAATCTTCCCGTTTATGTTCTGCCTTCCTTTTGCTCGTCTTCTTCCAGTGTCCGGACAGGAGCAGACATCGGCGATCATGTCTCTCCGGTCTTCGCTGTTACATGATACTATGATAACAACCATGGTCAGACTGCGAGAACAGCAAGTTAAAATTGGTGTGGCCAAAGAAGAACACTATGCAGGAAGCCATAAAAGATTAATAAACCAACACAGAACTGATGTCGTTAGCCGCTACACGCGGCGGGATTTCCCGAGAAGGGGATCCGAACACTTATGGACTTAATGGTTCGTTATGCAATGAGGATGATCTGTCTACTAACTAACCAACTAACTAACCAACCAACCAACCAACCAACCGACCGACCAACCATACAACCAACCAACCAACCAACCAACCAACCAACCTACTAACTAACTTATGATCCTGTGATGAACTTGGTGTCACTTGTGTGTGGATGACCATGCTCATTGTAAAGTGTTTGTTTATACAGGCAGCAAAACTGTAATGCTGTGCCAGATTTTAGTACAATTACAGCTCATAGCTTACCCGTTTAACCATTGTGCTGCTTGAACTTGCCGATTAGAAACTGATGTGGCGCAAACAATCCATTCACCACGGGGAACTACTGAAGTTGGTGTTGTGTATTGAAGTTGGTTTGTGTATTGAAATTTGTGTTATGTATTGAAGTTGGTGTTGTGTATTAAAGTTGGTGTTGTGTATTAAAGTTGGTGTTGTGTATTGAAGTTGTTGTTGTGTATTAAAGTTGTTGTTGTGTATTAAAGTTGGTGTTGTGTATTGCCGTCGGTGTTGTGTATTAAAGTTGGTGTTGTGTATTAAAGTTGGTGTTGTGTATTGCCGTTAGTGTTGTGTATTACTGACAATTCGCATGTTACAGCTTGTATATAGACAGAAGCAACGTTAATGCTCTGTCAAGGTTTAATAAAATGACAGTTCATATCTTACCTTTGGCAATAGATTGTTTTGCAGTATTGAGGAAATGTGGAAGGGGAGGAGCAATGCTGATTGGTGGACCTACCAGGTTGCAGAAAATAAAGAAAATATGATGTAAGAAGTTATTATATGCAAGAAGACATTACATATCCATGCTAACAAATACTTACAGTAGAAAAGAAATTGTAAGGTAAATGATTTATCCTGTTGCGGGCATCTGTTATATTAACTCTCTATCAAACAAATGGCATGAACAAATGACTTGTATGAACACATTAATTATATAAACAAATAATGTGAATTATATGAACACGCGAATTACATGAACATACATCGTGTAAATACATACATTGCGGAGTATATGAATTATATAAACACGCAAATTACAAGAAAATGCCTTCTTAAAAGCATAAACTGAGGAGTATGTTAATTATATGAACATATGCATTGCATAAATACACGAATTACGAGGGCAAGTTAATAAGTAAGCCACAAATGGCTGTAGAAAAATAATTAAATATGATAGCAACTTGAAACCTGTTTGTTTTTTAAATACATACATTGCCCCTTTATTTCTCAACATAATTTCCACCAACATTGATGCACTTATCCCATCGTTTTATCAGTCCTCCCAAACCGGCTGCATAGAACTGCGAGCTCTGTTTTCATTTACCTGCCATCCCACAGAACTGTGTGACCTACTTATTGACTCGCCCTCGTAACTGTTTTCTACCCAGCTATGCACCGCTTTACGGGACAAACATTTGTCAGCATAAACACTGAAATCACACCTTGGCGGGAAACATTTCGCGAATGACGCCGAAGTTGAATGTGAAGTGAAAACGTGATTTAGAAAATAGAGCACGCAGTTCTATGCGGCCGGTTTGGTATGACTGGTAAAACGATGGGATTAGTGCATCAATGTTGGTGGAAATTATGTTGAGAAATAAAGGTACAATGTATGTATTTAAAAAAAAAAAACTAGTTTCAAGTTGTTATCATATTTAGTTATTTGTCTACAGCCATTTGTGGCTTCCTTATTGATTTCCCCTCGTACATAAAAAGGAACACATTAATTACACAAACAAATTAATTTCATGAACACGTCATTTAGAGGAACACATAAATTACCCGAACAAGTGAATTACATGAAACATGAATTATATGAGCACATGAATAATATGAACATATGAATTATATGAATACATTATTTCTATGATCGCATGAATTATAAGAACAGATGAATTATATAGTTGCATATCCAGTATAGGACAAGGCAGTCAACCTCGGCATTTTTGGCTATTCGTGATTTCTTGGCAAGTTTACGTTCAGTAGTTTGTCATGGTTTCTGAACGACCGGCATTCATACCTTACATGGATACATAAATTACATGAACACGTGAATTATATGAATAGTGATAAAATGACCCAATTTGTGTAAACTGACCTTTGTCAGACGAATGCAGCGAGGCCTCACTGGCTTCTGTATCGGCTACTAAGGAAACAAAAATAGAGGTATCTCTTTTTAAAAATTGAACATGTTTAACTTCAGTGTTTACAAACAAGTTAAATTTATTAGCTTAGTCATTTGCAATTAGCATACACTCATGAATATTCATGGTATTGGAAATGCATATTGGGGTGGGGGGGGGGGGGGGGGGTGTGGGGGGGGGGGGGTGTTATTGTTTTATTTTGTTTTGTTCGCTATTTCAACTCAAGCGTAGACCATATACATGCTACTTAGTGCACTGGATTGATTTTTGCGTGTGAATTACCCAGTGTCCCTCGCCATCAAGCGAACCTACTTCGACTTCAAAGCTATATTGGGGGATATGCTTAACAGACTTAAAACTTGTTTAAGTCATGAGAGAACATATTCTGCAGTTAAGTTTATTCTATTTTTTTTTTTTTTTTTTGAATCGTTAATAGAGTTTATGAAATATTTAATTTATAAAAATAATGTGAGTTATATTTAGAAAACAATAGAGTATTATGTAGACAAAATGTCAGAACTCAATTAGCAGAGAAGTGAGGACTTATGTAGAACCTGCAGAAGTGTGGTTTTATAAAAGAGTGATGACTACACATGGACAAATAGAAAGAACAACGAAGATTACAGACAGACATGATCACCAACGCCACGTTGCATGGACTATAAGAAGATTGGCAGTACATGAGACAGAAGGCTGTGGACAGATATGACCACTAACGCCACATGTCATGGACTATAAGAAGATTGGCAGTACATGAGACAGAAAGACTGTGGACAAACATGATCACCAACGCCATACGGCATAGACTATAAGAATATTGGCAGTACACGAGACAGAAGGCTGTGGACAGATATGATCACCATCGTCACACGGTATGGTCTATAGCAGTGGTTCTCAAACTTTTTTGGCCCGTACCCCCCTACACTATATTTTCAGAACGTCATTCCCCCCTTTCGTATTTCCTACCTAGAAATCCCTCCCTCGTCCCTACACAGTACACGTAATAATGGAAGCTAAATTTAATAGCACATACTAAAACAAGTCTAGACGTCCACATAAAACATGATTTGTGGGTCTACTTACTTTATAAATTGAATTTTAGATGGGTGAGACGTACAGAACCGTACAGTATGAAGGGGAAAACAATATCCAGTAATTAGTTCTTGTATCAACGCGATCTTGAAATAATCTTAATTCCCCCCCCCCCCCCGGAAACCCTAAAATTCACCCCTGGGTGGGAGGGGGGGGGGTATTCCCCACCGGTTGAGAATCACTGGTCTATAGGAAGATCTGTATAGTAAACACACGTCAAGTATTCCTCCTTATCTTCCTCTTTTTTTGTCTTCTGCATTCATCCAACATACACCATACCTTAGCATACTTTCCTTGAATTGTATGTTGATATCCTACAATAATGGCACAACAACAACAAACACATCATAACAACATATTTTTAGACCATACATGTGGCAACATACATGTGGACTTCATGGACCATTTCGCAATTATTAAAGAAGAACAACGGGACCTTCGAAATTGCATGTTACAAAAACGTTCTTTTGATATCATTGACCAAGGGAGACAAATATACTAAACGTCTGTGAGGAACGTGTAATTTACGTCCCTTAGTCAAGGACAAGAAGTCAACAATTTAGTACACAGGTCAGTTGCGGAAAATCTTGACTTCTTGTCCTTGACTTGGGGACGTAAATTACAAGTACCTCAGAAGTCGGAAGGGATTTGCCTGATGGCGAGGGACACTGGTAATAAGGAAAGATAATCCACATACACAAATCAGTCAAGTGCATTCCCCAGTAGTGGCACTTACTAGAAAGAATAGATGGATTACACCTGAGTTCAAAGCATGCAAACGCAAAACAAACAAAGTCTACAAAATTCGAACATGGAAGAAAACTGGCCCGCTAACAGTGTCAGGTCTCGAAAACTTAATGACTGTGACCTTTTAAATACCGTAGACCCTGGAAGGTTAACCCGGTCAACAAATACCCGAAGACGTCGCATGTGTCGACCTAAAGACGCAGTGTCGCAGCTCTGCTGTAAACAGGCACAATGCAACCACGTTCCGGAAAAAAAAAAAAAACTCTGGATAAACGCAGAAGAAGACGAAACGTCATAGAGGTTTGAAAATTACCATCACATGTGGCGTGGTTCCGTGATGAAGAGGCAGGTATCGCACCGGACCGAGATCGACACAGGATATTGCAGACAGCACTGCATGACAATTCATGGGTCAGGAGAACTGACAAAATATCGAGACTCTTTTCTACGGGGCGTGATGAGAGCGATGTTCTGTATAGAAATTATGAGGTCTCCTGTAGCTCCTTCCGCGTCTCTCCACACTGTTTATGTCTCTAGTTCTCTTATTTTTGTGTATTTGGCTCCCCCTCTATTTCTGTTGCTGTGTGGGTTCCAGCGAAGGGACTTTCTAATTATACAACTATAGTGCGTTTACAAATGTCATCTCCCATTTACGTTATACGCTAAATCTCATCATTTCCCCACAGTTCGGTTACTGAGTTATGGATTTGTATAAAGGGGGGGGGGGGGGGGGGGGGGGAAACTGTGAAGGCCACTATAACAGGTTTTCTCAATGTCTGTCCTATCCATGATAAATCACAAACACTGAAGTATTGGAAAGATCAGGTTGTGTGACGGTGTATTCCATGCTCAGTCTTCGTAGACTTAAATGGATAGGACACGTTAGGAGGATGGATGATGGTAGAATACAAAGGACATCTTTTTAGTGAATTACATTTGGGTAGGAGATCTAAGGGTCGGCCATTACTACGATACAAAGATGTGTGTAAGCAGGACAAGATCGATACAGGCATTGATAATGCACATTGGGAGCAAGTCACCGCTGAACATGTTGCATGGAGGGCAACTATCAGAAATGGAATAAAGACAAAGGAGAAAACGATTGCAGATAAAGCACACACAGAGAGTGAGAGACGTAAGCTGGTACATGATGGTAGAAATGACCATGTTTTCACATACATCCACTGTGGACGAACATTTACAGCGCGAATTGGCCTTATCAGCCACATTCGCCACCGCCATCAGTTGTAGTTATTATGTCTTTTTGAAGTACAATGTACCAAACTATCGTCTGTCAAGACGGCAAGGTGGCAATTATGTCCTATCCAACGCCTGGGTCTTTCCCGCACCTGTTGATTCAGTTGTATTTGTTTAGTTCTGTCCATGAGCTCTATCTTGGTGATACCACATTAATCTGTCTTTTCTACGCATGTACGAACTAATAAATGTTTGTAGTTTATTTATAACGGTTTTAATCGTTGTCCGTGTTTCTTATCCATACAACATCAGGCACATCACTAACATTCTGTACATCAGACACATCGCTAACATCATGTACATCAGACACATCATTAACATCATGTACATCAGACACATCACTAACATCGCGTACATCAGACACATCACTAACATTCTGTACATCAGACACATCGCTAACATCATGTACATCAGACACATCATTAACATCATGTACATCAGACACATCACTAACATTCTGTACATCAGACACATCGCTAACATCATGTACATCAGACACATCGCTAACATCATGTACATCAGACACATCGCTAACATTCTGTACATCAGACACATCGCTAACATTCTGTACATCAGACACATCGCTAACATTCTGTACATCAGACACATCGCTAACATTCTGTACATCAGACACATCGTTAACATCATGTACATCAGACACATCGCTAACATTCTGTACATCAGACACATCGCTAACATCATGTACATCAGACACATCGCTAACATCATGTACATCAGACACATCGCTAACATCATGTACATCAGACACATCGCTAACATCATGTACATCAGACACATCGCTAACATCATGTACATCAGACACATCGCTAACATCATGTACATCAGACACATCACTAACATCATGTACATCAGACACATCGCTAACATCATGTACATCAGACACATCGCTAACATCATGTACATCAGACACATCGCTAACATCATGTACATCAGACACATCGCTAACATCATGTACATCAGACACATCGCTAACATCATGTACATCAGACACATCGCTAACATTCTGTACATCAGACACATCGCTAACATCATGTACATCAGACACATCGCTAACATCATGTTCATCAGACACATCGCTAACATCATGCTAACATCATGTACATCAGACACATCACTAACATCATGTACATCAGACACATCGCTAACTTCATGTACATCAGACACATCACTAACTTCATGTACATCAGACACATCACTAATATCATGTACATCAGACACATCACTAACTTCATGTACATCAGGCACATCGCTAACATCATGTACATCAGACACTACACTAACTTCATGTACATCAGACACATCGCTAACTTCATGTACATCAGACACATCACTAACTTCATGTACATCAGACACATCGCTAACATCATGTACATCAGACACATCACTAACATCATGTACATCAGACACATCGCTAACATCATGTACATCAGACACATCACTAACATCATGTACATCAGACACATCACTAACATCATGTACATCAGACACATCGCTAACATCATGTACATCAGACACATCGCTAACATCATGTACATCAGACACATCGCTAACATCATGTACATCAGACACATCGCTAACATCATGTACATCAGACACATCACTAACATCATGTACATCAGACACATCGCTAACATCATGTACATCAGACACATCGCTAACATCATGTACATCAGACACATCGCTAACATCATGTACATCAGACACATCGCTAACATCATGTACATCAGACACATCGCTAACATCATGTACATCAGACACATCACTAACATCATGTACATCAGACACATCGCTAACATCATGTACATCAGACACATCGCTAACATCATGTACATCAGGCACATCACTAACTTCATGTACATCAGACACATCACTAACATCATGTACATCAGGCACATCACTAACTTCATGTACATCAGACACATCGCTAACATCATGTACATCAGACACATCGCTAACATCATGTACATCAGACACATCGCTAACATCATGTACATCAGACACATCGCTAACATCATGTACATCAGACACATCGCTAACATCATGTACATCAGACACATCGCTAACATCGCGTACATCAGACACATCACTAACATTCTGTACATCAGACACATCGCTAACATCATGTTCATCAGACACATCGCTAACATCATGTACATCAGACACATCACTAACTTCATGTACATCCGACACATCGCTAACATCATGCTAACATCATGTACATCAGACACATCGCTAACATCATGTACATCACACACATCACTAACATCATGTACATCAGACACATCGCTAACATCATGTACATCAGACACATCGCTAACATCGCGTACATCAGACACATCGCTAACATCGCGTACATCAGACACATCACTAACATCCTGTACATCAGACACATCGCTAACATTCTGTACATCAGACACATCGCTAACATCATGTTCATCAGACACATCGCTAACATCATGCTAACATCATGTGCATCAGACACATCGCTAACATCCTGTACATCCGACACATCGCTAACATCGCGTACATCAAACACATCACTAACATCATGCTAACATCATGTACATCAGACACATCACTAACATCATGCTAACATCATGTACATCAGACACATCACTAACATCATGCTAACATCGCGTACATCAGACACATCGCTAACATCATGTACATCAGACACATCGCTAACATCATGTTCATCAGACACATCGCTAACATCATGCTAACATCATGTACATCAGACACATCACTAACATCATGTACATCAGACACATCGCTAACATCGCGTACATCAGACACATCGCTAACATCATGTACATCAGACACATCGCTAACATCGCGTACATCAGACACATCGCTAACATCATGTACATCAGACACATCGCTAACATCGCGTACATCAGACACATCGCTAACATCATGTACATCAGACACATCGCTAACATCATGTACATCAGACACATCGCTAACATCATGTACATCAGACACATCGCTAACATCATGTACATCAGACACATCGCTAACATCATGTTCATCAGACACATCGCTAACATCATGCTAACATCATGTACATCAGACACATCACTAACATCATGTACATCAGACACATCGCTAACATCATGTACATCAGACACATCGCTAACATCATGTACATCAGACACATCGCTAACATCATGTACATCAGACACATCGCTAACATCATGTACATCAGACACATCGCTAACATCGCGTACATCCGACACATCGCTAACATCATGTACATCAGACACATCACTAACATCATGTACATCAGACACATCGCTAACATCATGTACATCAGACACATCGCTAACATCGCGTACATCAAACACATCACTAACATCATGTACATCAGACACATCGCTAACACAATGCATTAAACAGCTGTGTCAAGGAATAATTGATGTATAGATACTCACATTCTTCGCCACTGTCTGGATCATGGAAATCTAACGTTTGAAAATAAACAAAAATAACAATTACAACAGTATAACTATGTGAAATTGAAGTAACAAATATTTAGTTAGCTTTTTGCTTGTCATTTTCGCAGGCGTCGCAGTCAATCCCCTCATTAGTTGGCTGGACATTCGACACAGGTAATAGGGAAAGCTAATCCACACACAAGAATTCAGGACCTTACTAATAACAGGACACGTACATTACCAAGCTGCCTGAAAACCGAAGATGGAAAAATCATACTAGAAAAAGATCAGATTGTACAAGGGTGGTCAGATTATGTGAAAAACCTTTATGATGATACAAGAGAACAGTATAATATTGGAAATAATAATGAAAGACCATCAATTTTGCAGACGGAGGTTCAGAAAATGCTCTTAACCATATGAAAACTACAAGACACCACCCCTACCTCCCGGTTCATACAACATCACAACAGAAATGATCAGTGCCTTAGAAGGATGTGGAATAATAGACCAAGTCACCAGACTGATGAACGCAGTATATGATACTGGAGATATACCGCCTGAATTATGTAATTCTATATTTAATGCAATACCGAAGAAATCAGGAACCTTGTAATGTGATCAACATCGAACAATTAGTATAATGAGCCACATCACGAAGATTTTGTTAAGAATTATCATGCAAAGAATTAGGAAGAAAATGAAACCCGAAATAGGAGAAGAACAATGTGGGTTTGTAGAAGGCAAAGGTACAATTAATGGTGTGCATATACTGAGAACAGTAATTGAACAAAGAACTAAATCTTTGCTTTATTTGCTATACACAGATTTTTGATAACATAAGACACGACAACATGATAAACATGCCTGCAGATCTACAAATTGATGGGAAAGACTTTAGATTTGTAAAAATAAAAACATATATTGGAATCAACAAGCTGCCTTAAAGACTGATGATGAAGTAGATCAATATCAGCCTATTAAGAGAGGTGTGAGACAGGGACGTGTAATGTCTCCAGATGGTTTTCTCCTGTACAGTGAAAATATTTTCAGAAATGTAGAAGGTATCAAAGGAATCATCACTGGGGAACGTAACATCAATAATATTAGATATGCGGATGATACAGTATTGATTGCAGGCATTGAGCAGGATCTGCAAGACTTAGTAGATGCAGTTGTTGCACACAGTTAACAACTAGGGTTGGAATTAAATTGTAAGAAGACACAGATTATGGTAGTCACTAGGAAGAAGGAAATACCGCAATGTAATCTCAACTCATCTCATCTCATCATGTTCTTCTTGTACATGTGGTGTCGAGGTAAAGTATAAACAGCGGGAGAGTGCCCGCTTATGTTCTTCATGTATCGATATTCTCATGGACTCTAATATTTCCTCCGTCCATCGTTTACGTGGTCGGCTTCTTCCTCTGCTTCCATCTGGTCTGTACATCATTGCTTATTGTGGTATATTGTTAGTTGGTAGCCTACTTGCATGGCCAAAACATTTGACTTGCTGCCTTCTAATTAAATCTAGCGATGCAATAACCCCACTTTATTCCTGATTTCTTCATTTATGATCTTATCTCTTCTTGATACATTGAGTATTCTTCTCAGGAATGTCATTTCCGTTGTTGTGATTTTTGTTTTCTCTTTTTCTGTCATTGTCCAGAGTTGGTAGGAAGATTGTGTTGTAAAGTGCTTTCTTAGTAGTTATTGATACATGTTTGTTCTTTAGAATTGGTGCCATTTGTCAAAGAGCTGGTTTGCCTTATTGCATCTATTTTCAATCTCGTCTTCTGATTTACCATTAGATGATATTACACTTTCTATGTAGTTGAAACTCTTTACTTGTTTCAGGGGATGTTCGTTTAGGTGAATTGTTTTTTTTTTTTTTCTTCTTTAGTTATAGTCATTACCTCTGATTTACTTGTGCTAATTTTCATGTTATGTTCCCTACACATTTTGTTTAGACTATTCATGTGGTCTTGTAATTCAGCTTCTGATTTTGCTATTAGTGCTTGGTCGTCTGCAAACAGGAGTTCTCTAATGGTATAATTTGCAGATGGTTCTTCTTTTGTGTTCTCGTCATGCGGTGTAATATACAAGTAAATGGGAATATTCTTAAACAAGTGAATCGATACAATCGGTACAAGTGAATTGGTACAATTGTCTCGGAACAGTCATAACATCTGATGGAAGATGCCTTGAAGAGATCAGAACATGAATCGCCAAGGCGAAGATAGACTTTTGCAACATAAAAAACATACTGACCAATAAAAAGATGTCAGTTGCAACGATGAAAAAGAATGTTGAAGTGCTACATAGAACCTGTAATATTGTAAGGATGTGAAGCGTGGACAATGAACAAACAGGCTGAAAAACATCTGATGGCTGTGGAAATTTGGTTTCTGAGGAAAATGCAAAGAAAACCATGGACAAACAGAAAAACCAATGACCAAGTTCTACAAGAAACAAATGAAAATAGTACATTGATCAAAGTTATTTGGTCACGTTATGAAAAGAAATAAATTGGGGAACTTAATGACAACTGGCAAAATCGACCGGAAGAGAACAAGGGGAAGGCAGAGAAATAAATACCTGGATGGCTTGACCACGTGGTATGATCGAGACAAGAACACGGAGCTGATCCACGACCCTGGTGATCGAGTGAAATGGCAAATTATGACTGACCACGCTTGTCGGTGTGGCAAAAATCATTTACTAGAAGTAGTAGCATGTGAATGGACTACGCTTGGTTTCAAAGCGAACGACCAGGAACAAACAAAGAAATAAAATGACACCATGGTACACACTGAAAGTGATTCCTTACAATGAAAGCAAAGATAGCGCTGAAATATTGCTGCGCCCCCTTATATAATGAATGTTTCTATAGCTTGTGTGTTTTGTGTAATACAATTCCTTTCCTCACATATCCTTAGAAAACACCTGGGGTCGTTATAAACCACGGGGTGTCTTGTTGCTTGGGTGGTTGGTTGTGAATCCTTTGTAGAGAGAGAGAGAGAGAGAGAGAGAGAGAGAGAGAGAGAGAGAGAGAGAGAGAGAGACAGACAGACAGAGAGAGAGAGAGGGAGAGAGAGAGAGAGAGGGAGAGAGAGGGAGAGAGAGAGGGAGAGAGAGAGGGAGAGAGAGAGGAGAGCGAGGAGAGAGAGAGCAGAGCGAGAGAGAGAGACAGAGAGAGAGAAGAGAGAGAGAGGGAGAGAGAGAGGGAGAGAGACAGACGACAGACAGACAGACAGACAGACAGACAGAGGGAGAGAGAGAGAGAGAGAGAGAGAGGAGAGAGAGACAGACAGACAGAGAGAGAGGGAGAGAGAGAGGGGGAAGAAGAGGGGGAAAAGAGAAGACAGACAGACAGAGAAGAGGGAAGAGAGAGGGAGAGAGAGAGGGGGAGAGAGAGAAAAAGAAAAGGGAGGGAGAGAGAGGGGGGGAGAGAAACCATTGCAAAGGGGAAGAAAAGGGGAAATAGCGCGAAGGAAAGGGAAAAAAAAGGGGAAAGGGGACAAAAAAAGGAAAAAAAATGAAAAGAAAGAAAAAAACAAACAACTTTGGAGGGAAAAAGGAGTGAGGAAAAAAAAGACAAACAGGAAAAAGAAAGGTGAGAAAAAATGAAAAAGAAGAGAAAGGGGGGGGATAAAAACAGAAGGGGGGAGGGAGAAGGGGGATAGAAAGAAAGGCAACGGATCAGGAAAGGGCCCCCAACAGGGGGGAGGGGTAAAAGGTTCAGGGATGGGGAAAAAAGGGGGAAAGAGAAGAACCCGGGGGGGCGACCAAAAGAAAAGGGAAGGAAGGGAAGGGGAGAGGGGGGAAAGGGGAAAAGAGAGAAGAGGGAGAAAGGACCCCAAAAAAGAGGGAAGGGCAAAAAACCCCCAAAAAAAAAGGGGGGGAAGAGAGGGGAAAAAAAAGACAGGGGAAAAAAAAGAAAAACCGAGGGGAAGAAAAAGAAAGAAGAAAAGGGGGAAAAAAATGGAAGGAAAAAGAAAAAAAATTTAATTTTTTTGGAGGAGGGGGGGGACCCCGAAAGGAGATAGAGAGGGGCGGGGGGGGGAGGGGAAAAAAAAAGGGGAGGGGGGGGGGGGAAAACCAAAGAAAAGGGAAAGAATTTGAAAAAGAAGGAAGGGGAAAAAAAGAGAAAGGGAGAGAAAAAAGAAAACGAAAAGAAAGAAAGAGGAAGAGGAGAAGAGAAGGGGGAAGAGAAAAAAAGGGAAAAGGGGAAAAGGGGAAAAAAGAAGTTAGGAAGAGGGGGAGAAAGAAACAGAAAAAGAGGGAAAGAAGGGAGAGGAGAGGAGGAAAGGGAGGGGGGAAAGAAGGGGGGGGGGAAGGAAGAGGAGGGGGGAAAAAAGAGGAAGGGAGAAAAAGGGGGAAGAAAATTACAAATTTTTATTATAAGTAAGCATAACTGTTTTGTTGGTGTATTCTCTAAAATACAGAATTGAGTTGAGTAGAATTGGGTTGAGCTTAGAAACTGAACCGGCATCACTGCACTCAGGACTTCCCATACGCGCTCCGTCCTCTTCGTTCAACAGCCTGCGAAGAGCCTTACTATCAAGCGTTTCCACCGCTATCTGATTGAAAGTTCCCCTGGTCTTCTCATTTTTGAGATTCTTTCAGAACCCTTGCCGATCCTCCACCGTATCTTTCTTTCCACATACGGGTTCTCAATCTGTTCCCCTGCCTTCTCCACATGTGCCGACAGGTTCACGACTCTCGCTCCTTTGTCCTTAGGTTATCTACCACCGAGAGATGTATTCCTTGCCAGCCTATCAGCCTGTTCATCCCACCCCCAGCACCCCCGCATGGCCAGGGCAAAAAATCCACACAATTCTCACAATCTGTGACCTCTGAAGAGAGGATAGCCATTCCACACGACACGTTCCTTTCTTAATCTTACTAAGCATACTCCTTGAGTCCGTAATGAATTCTCTAAAAACAGAAAGTCTAGTCCAGTGTATTATAAACAAATATGGAAGCGAACTACACAGACTTAAAATCAACTTACTTTTCTCAATCTTTTTATTGTAGTCATTGTAGATATGACTCTCCACGCCTAAAGTTTTGAGATCATTGCATGTCATCGGTCGTGTTGTTTTTCTCCCCGACGTTTCGATAAAAAACTCCATCAACTCGGACAGACTCTCTTTTGGTTCGTGCTGACAAATTTCCAAATGTTAATTTATAGGCAAAGATATTTAGTCAATTAATTATGAACTCGTTCTGTCATATGGTGTTGTTAGTTTAAATTAGACGCTAAAGTAATGATTATCTATAAATGAAAACGTTAAATTATCAGAATTATTTAATGTAACAGTTAGGATAGACGGAGTATTTAATGTAACAGTTAGGATGGACAGAGTATTTAATATAACAGTTAGGATAGACGGAGTATTTAATGTAACAGTTAGGATAGACGGAGTATTTAATGTAACAGTTAGATAGACGGAGTATTTAATGTAACAGTTAGGATAGACGGAGTATTTAATGTAACAGTTAGGGTGGACATAGTATTTAATGTAACAGTTAGGATAGACGGAGTATTTAATATAACAGTTAGGATAGACGGAGTATTTAATGTAACAGTTAGGATAGACGGAGTATTTAATGTAACAGTTAGGATGGACAGAGTATTTAATGTAACAGTTAGGATGGACAGAGTATTTAATATAACAGTTAGGATAGACAGAGTATTTAATGTAACAGTTAGATAGACAGAGTATTTAATGTAACAGTTATGATAGACAGAGTATTTAATATAACAGTTAGGATAGACGGAGTATTTAATGTAACAGTTAGATAGACGGAGTATTTAAGTAACAGTTAGGATACACAGAGTATTTAATGTAACAGTTAGGATGGACAGAGTATTTAATATAACAGTTAGGATAGACAGAGTATTTAATGTAACAGTTAGGATGGACGGAGTATTTAATGTAACAGTTAGGATAGACAGAGTATTTAATGTAACAGTTAGGATAGACGGAGTATTTAATGTAACAGTTAGGATAGACAGAGTATTTAATGTAACAGTTAGGATAGACAGAGTATTTAATATAACAGTTAGGATAGACAGAGTATTTAATGTAACAGTTAGGATGGACGGAGTATTTAATGTAACAGTTAGGATAGACAGTGTATTTAATGCAACAGTTAGGATAGACGGAGTATTTAATGTAACAGTTAGGATAGACAGAGTTTTTAATATAACAGTTAGGATAGACAGAGTATTTAATGTAACAGTTAGATAGACAGAGTATTTAATGTAACAGTTAGGATAGACAGAGTATTTAATATAGCAGTTAGGATAGACAGAGTATTTAATGTAACAGTTAGATAGACGGAGTATTTAATGTAACAGTTAGGATAGACGGAGTATTTAATGTAACAGTTAGATAGACGGAGTATTTAATGTAACAGTTAGGATGGACGGAGTATTTAATGTAACAGTTAGGATAGACGGAGTATTTAATGTAACAGTTAGACAGACAGAGTATTTAATGTAACAGTTAGATAGACGGAGTATTTAATGTAACAGTTAGATAGACGGAGTATTTAATGTAATAGTTAGATAGACGGAGTATTTAATGTAATAGTTAGATAGACGGAGTATTTAATGTAACAGTTAGATAGACGGAGTATTTAATGTAATAGTTAGATAGACGGAGTATTTAATGTAATAGTTAGATAGACGGAGTATTTAATGTAACAGTTAGGATAGACGGAGTATTTAATGTAACAGTTAGGATAGACGGAGTATTTAATGTAATAGTTAGATAGACGGAGTATTTAATGTAACAGTTAGGATAGACGGAGTATTTAATGTAATAGTTAGATAGACGGAGTATTTAATGTAATAGTTAGATAGACGGAGTATTTAATGTAACAGTTAGATAGACGGAGTATTTAATGTAATAGTTAGATAGACGGAGTATTTAATGTAACAGTTAGATAGACGGAGTATTTAATGTAATAGTTAGATAGACGGAGTATTTAATGTAATAGTTAGATAGACGGAGTATTTA
The DNA here is from genome assembly GCA_014155875.1 of Cepaea nemoralis. Taxonomy (NCBI): domain Eukaryota; kingdom Metazoa; phylum Mollusca; class Gastropoda; order Stylommatophora; family Helicidae; genus Cepaea; species Cepaea nemoralis. The sequence goes on along the minus strand of JACEFZ010001920.1, from coordinate 189,037 downwards.
ATGTAACAGTTAGGATAGACGGAGTATTTAATGTAACAGTTAGGATAGACGGAATATTTAATGTAATAGTTAGATAGACGGAGTATTTAATGTAATAGTTAGATAGACGGAGTATTTAATGTAACAGTTAGATAGACGGAGTATTTAATGTAACCTGTGCGATGGATAGAGTATAAATTCTTAACAATGTAACAGGTAGGATAGACATAATATTTAATGTAACAGTTAGGATAGACAGAGTATTTAATGTAACATGTTACAGAAGTGATGTAATAGTTAGGATTGACTGAGTATTTAATGTAACATGTATGGTAGATGGAGTATAAATTCATAATAATGTAGCAGTTAGGACAGGCAGGGTATATAATGTAACAGGTAGGACAGACATTGTATCTAGTAGAATAGGACGGACACAATATTTAATGTAACAGTTAGTTTTAAAAGTTAGTTTTATATCCTTTACAGGACGTCGCTGTCAACACCAGCATTTTTTGCTGTTGTGATCTCTTGGCAAGTTTACGGTCAATAGTTTGCCATTGCTTTCTGAAAGACAGGCACCCATACTATTTCGTAAAACACTTACGCGTGTCGGTCTGCTGCCAAATCGCCAACAGCTGTGTTTCGAATGCGGGTATGCGAGATTACGAACTGTGGCCGTAACACCTTCGCCACGTAGACGGCATAACAGTTAGTACATACATAAACAATAACTTTTAGGATAGACACAATATTTAATGTAACTGTTAGAATAGACATAATAGTTGATCTAACATTTTGACTAAAGGGAATATGTAATTATACAACTGACGTAACACAGAATACTTACAACATGCATGTTTCTAGAATACATATTTTAGAATCATTGCCATTGCTACAGACTTCGTGCACCGAGGTGATATATCCTATAATAGTAACATGTAACAGCTAGCAACTTTTTTTTTCACGTCATGAGGTGCACTGGATATATGTTGCTTGCCTCATACAGGGTGAACACCCCGCCGCCCCACCACCAAAAAAACGGAACCAACAAATCTTTGAATAATTGAGAAAGTTTTGGGCATCATTGGGACGACGCAGAGGACTGGATCGAAATCACACATTGGTTCCAGCAAGACAGGGCCCAGGGCCACCCCACACACATCAAATGACTCTCTATGCTGGCTGAGAGAGCGATTTCAGGGAAGCAAGTGTGCATCCATCGCTACGGAGGCCATTTGGAGCATAATTTGGAAAGAAAATAACTTTTATGCAAACCGACCGAGGTAACTGAAACTTTTGGAAATGATTGTGCACAGACTGAAATTTACGTTCATCAATTTTCAAGATATTTACTTGACCTTTGTAGGATTTAATAAACTTTTTGTTGGTTCCGTTTTTTTTTTTCTTTTATGGGGTCACCCTGTACTTTTCACCGAATAGGCCCTCGATGGATGACGTGGCCACACTCACGCTGGTGCCTTTATCTCCCAGTGAATGTCCTAGTACCAATTTATGCTGAGCCGACGTGGCAGCCCAGGTCAATGAAAGGTCATCCCGAAAACCCCACATGTTGACATAAAATATAGAGGAATTGATAACTAACGAATCATTTCCCGTAGGGGAAATACAGACTTTGAAGCTCATCAATACGAAGCAGATCCTGGGTTAGAACCCATGTCCGAGGCGTCGGCATTGTCCTATGTCCGTCTTCATGTCGGCCGACCCCAGCCTCTTCTTTCTGGAGCCATGCCTTCCATCCCGGTTCTTTCCAAGCCGCCGTGATTCTTAACTGGCCAAAGTATTTTAGTTTCCGAGACACGATGCTTTCAATCTAAACATCACCCTCATCATCATGAACAGTGACGAAAACCATAGGAGGTCATGTTTCGCTATCTCACACAATCACCAGAGTCGTGAATCAGCTCCTTGTTCTTGTCCCGACCACGCCATGTGGCCAAGCCATCCAGATATTTACTTCTCTGCCTTCCCCTTGTTATTTCCCCATCAGTTGTGTCAGTTGTCACCAAGTTCTCTAGTGTATTTCTTTTCATAACCTGCCCCAAACATTCTTGACCGTCTGCGTCTAATTTCTGTAATCAGTTTACGGTTTTCATTTGTTTCTGGCAGGAATTGCTCATTGCTGTTTCTAGCATGACTTGCTCATTGCTGTTTCTGCTTGTTAATTGGATTTCTGAAGTCTCCATGGCGAAGTGGTCAAGCCGTCTGCCTAGCGCTCCAAAGGTTGTGGGCTCGATTTCGGGCTATGTTTTTCAGTTCACGAGTGCATTTTTCTCGGAGACTCCTGGGGGTCGTCGCTGGAGTTACGTAATTCGTGTTTTGTGTGACGCTTTCAGCAGGCCGCCATGCGGAAAGAGACCGAGACGTATGGGATAAAACCCGGTGCAATAAAGTCGATCCTCTCGAATTTTAAGACTTTTAAGTTTCTACACAACATAAATGTCAACACATTACCAAAGATACTTACAGGATTTTCAACACAGATTTTATATCCCCTGGCTGCGGTCTGTATAATGTAATGTGTGAACGTATGTCCAGGGCTGTAAGCACAAGAACAGTAACCATCAGCAAAGCATTCAATAAAATTGTCGTACCAAAATGTCCATGACTTTGTAAACAGACACCAGCACTATTTCCCACGCCTGGAGGATGTGTTGGGTATATGGTGCTCGTCTCATATTGTAGAGACCAGTCGAAACTCAATGGGTGATGTGGTCAGTGTCACACCGGTGACCTTTACTTCCCACGACATTTTATAGTGCACATTTTAGATTGGGTCTGTTAGTTAGTTGGTCGGTCGGTCAATTAGTTAGTTAGTCGGTAGGTCGATCGGTCGGTCGGTAGGTCGTTCGGTCGGTCGGACAGTCGGTCGGTCTGTTTAGTCTGTCAATCAGTTAGATAGTTAGTCAGTTAGTTGGTCGGTCGGTCAGTTAGTTAGTTAGTTAGTTAGTTAGTTAGTTAGCTAGCTTGTTAGCTAGTTGGCTAACTAGTCAGTTGATTAGTTAGTTAGTTGGTTGATCGGTCGGTCGGTCTGTCTGTCGGTCAGTCAGTCAGTCAGTCAGTCAGTCAGTCAGTCAGTCAGTCAGTCAGTCAGTCAGTTAGTTAGTTAGTTAGTCGCGGTTCCAACTTCACGGCAAAGGGTCGCCCCATTATGCTCCGTTCCTGTGCCACTGAATATCACATAATGCTCCTCACTGCCCCATATGAAAAGTGGAACAGACAGGTGTCTCGACAAACCAACAGTCCGTACATGTACACCATGCATAATACCGCAGCCAGAATGCCAACACAAAAATCCGCCACAAAAAATACAGTTCATTGTCGATGGAAGCGGAAGTCACTAGAAAACAAGCAGCCACACATTACTGCATAAGGCAACCCAGTTATAGTCTGTCCAGAAATGAATGCTTTAATTCACGATCGATTATTTTGAAAACTGTCTGTTGCATCGTTATGAAATTTTTCCTGCCGTCTTATATTTACTCCCACGCAAGGAATATGGCTTTGATAGGTCTAAAAGCAACTTAAATCATGGAAAGCGGCGACATTTCCTTGATGTTTTGGTGAACAACTAGTGATTTCTCGCAAACAAACTTGTTTTACAGTAATGCCCCATTCCACTACGCGAGGCTCTTGTCATAAAGCCAATCCCATGTCCCACGAGAAAATTAACTATTCAACGCTGTTTCCGTGTGAAGACGTAATACATTTAATAAAGTACACTTCATCTCTGACCCGTAAATTATATACCACACATAAACAAACTTTTAAATCTGCTGTACAATCTCCAGAACAAATTTTTTTGTTGGGTAGACATAATGATAAGGTTATATACTAAATCTCATCATTTTCCCTCAGTTGGTTACTGAGATATGGCATTTTATATTGGGGCAGACAAAAGTAAACAGACTATAGTTCAACAACCGCCCGGCCGCCAGTTTTCTGAACATTGAGTTCACGTTACAAACAACTACGTACAGATGTAAAAGCACTCGACTCGAAATTCACAGCTCACAGTGTCGCTCCAGCAACAATAATGTAAGATAAATATGGATATAACAAGCTGGCGCACATCCAACAACAACGCCAGACAAACAAACATCTACACAACACACTGGTTTAGATCCAACAACAACGTCAGACAAATAAACATCTACACAACACACTGGTCTAGATCCAACAACAAAGCCAGACAAACAAACATCTACACAACACACTGGTCTAGATCCAACAAAAACGTCAGACAAACAAACATCTACACAACACACTGGTTTACATCCAACAACAACGTCAGACAAACATCTACACAACACACTGGTCTACATCCAACAACAACGTCAGACAAACAAACATCTACACAACACACTGGTTTAGATCCAACAACAACGTCAGACAAATAAACATCTACACAACACACTGGTCTAGATCCAACAACAAAGCCAGACAAACAAACATCTACACAACACACTGGTCTAGATCCAACAAAAACGTCAGACAAACAAACATCTACACAACACACTGGTTTACATCCAACAACAACGTCAGACAAACATCTACACAACACACTGGTCTACATCCAACAACAACGTCAGACAAACAAACATCTACACAACACACTGGTTTACATCCAACAACAACATCAGACAAACATCTACACAACACACTGGTCTACGTCCAACAACAACGTCAGACAAACAAACATCTACACAACACACTGGTCTAGATCCAACAAAAACGTCAGACAAATAAACATCTACACAACACACTGGTCTACATCCAACAACAACGTCAGACAAACATCTACACAACACACTGGTCTACATCCAACAACAACGTCAGACAAACAAACATCTACACAACACACTGGTTTACATCCAACAACAACATCAGACAAACATCTACACAACACACTGGTCTACATCCAACAACAACGTCAGACAAACAAACATCTACACAACACACTGGTCTACGTCCAACAACAACGTCAGACAAATAAACATCTACACAACACACTGGTCTACGTCCAACAACAACATCAGACAAACAAACATCTACACAACACACTGGTCTACATCCAACAACAACGTCAGACAAACAAACATCTACACAACACACTGGTCTACGTCCAACAACAACATCAGACAAATAAACATCTACACAACACACTGGTCTACATCCAACAACAACATCAGACAAATAAACATCTACACAACACACTGGTCTACATCCAACAACAACATCAGACAAACAAACATCTACACAACACACTGGTCTACGTCCAACAAAAACACAGAACACAAATTACCGGGACTCTGTTCGTTTGGAAATCACCAGGTTCTTGCTGGAACTGGTACTTTCCCGCAGAAGCGTATTTCCGTAAGCGTCGCCAACTTTCAGGATCTGCTCCGCCATTTCACGGGAACAGGACATGAAGAACCAACTGAAACAAGAACACACATTGAAACCAGTTGAACACTGTTCCTAACACAACTATCATTATGGATTGCTTGGTGTGGTGTCTGAAGCATCACCAATAACTCCATAATGCCACAGTCTCCTCGCAACGAGATGTCTGCTATAGTCGTCTACAGGATGTTCCAATCAACCCCAACCCCAGGTTGATTTATTAGACAAGTCTACGTTAAGTAGTTTGCCATTGCTATACGAAAGAGAAGTCAACGCTTAAGTCCACCCAGTGTGTGGATTGAACTCACAATCCTGCCGTCAGCGCACCGGAAGTTTAAGCGCATTAACCCCAACGTCTACACTGGCATTTCCTCACCTAGAACACATAAGGAGAAATCGCAATACAACATTACAAATGGAACATTACAAAGAAACTATTTATGATTCGTTCCAAATGATTTTAAACCTCAGCTAGCAGACGTCCGTACCCACTGACGTCAGATCGGGACTTCATGTAGAAGTTAACGAGCCTTTCACACGTCCGTACCCACCTCGTCTGCTACCTGACGTCAGATAGGGACTTCATGTAGAAGTTAACGAGCCTTTCACACGTCCGTACCCAACTCGTCTTCTACTTGACGTCAGATAGGGACTTCATGTAGAAGTCAACGAGCCTTTCACGCGCCTTGGGGGAGCACTGGGTATATGGTGCTAAACTTACATTTGTATTGAACAATTGGTACTCGATGGCGGATGTGGCCGGTCAATATAAAGCCGGCCTCCTGTAATTTCCAGACCATCCTCTGCTGCTCATTTAGGCTGGGTGATAGACCTGGCTGGTGATGTTCTGCTGGCCGTGTCTCAACCACACTTTAGTGAAGACACAGTATAACAACTATTTAAGCACAGTCTTCCGTATCCAGGTGGATGGCCCGGGGTTTGAGCACCAAGCTGTGAATCAACACCGTGTGATATGATGGAGGAGATTGAAGACATGAAATGCCTGGATCGTGCTACTTGAATGCAATGAGTTTAAACCATGTACCTACTTCCTTTGAAATTCTAAAGGCAAACAAACGTACAATCTTCACATATTACAGTATCATTGGCCTTATGCATGGTTACATCACACAGATTACTTGCCTTGGCACGTCAGTCCTCGATGGATCAGAATGGAATCTGTATTCCTAAAATTGAGAAATTAGAGAAATGGTGTGACATTACAACATGAGGAATGGTGTGACATTACAACACGAGAAATGGTGTGACATTACAACACGAGAAATGGTGTGACATTACAACATGAGAAATGGAAATAATATTCATTCCCCAAGAAACCAGACACCCCCTCCCCCACCTCTGTGTTATCGGCACCCAGGTTGAACCAATCTTAGTGGAACCTGTAGAAGGGCGCCGAGACGATGATGTACTTGTACAACATTTATGGTACCTATATAATGATGTACAGATGTTGATGTACAACATCTATGGTACCTATATAATGATGTACAGATGTTCATGTACAACATCTATGGTACCTGTATAATGATGTACAGATGTTGATGTACAACATGTGGGGTACATATGTTGGATGTACAAATGTTGATGTACAAAAGTTTGTATAAAGGTTTATATAAACCAAGACTCCTACACGTCGGGTATTCATGGTAGTCACAAGTCTGACTAACGAATGGAAAGCGTGGATCAGATCTTCGTTGTCTTGAAACCTGCTGAGGACGCTACAAGACTGCAAAATTTACAGTAATTCCCAATGATTACGGTAGATAATCGGCACCCACGTATTGCACTCACTTATTTGCATACTAGGAACGAATGTGTTGCTCGACTAATATGTTAGACATTAAGTCATCAACAACTCCCAATTCTTCAAGTCTTACAAGAGTAAATAACTCGAATGGGTGTGATTCAGCAACAACAACAATTGCAATTATTAATAATAATAATAATAATAATAATAATAATAATAATAATAATAATAATAAAAATAATAATAATAATAATAATAACGTCAAGTACTTTTAATCACTAATCCATTTCTTTCTTTACTTTGCATATCCTTTACAAGACATCGCAGTCAACCGCAGTATTTTTTGCTGTTTGTGATTTCTTGGCAATTTTACGTTCTGGAGTTTGCCTTTGCTTTCTGAACGACCGGAACTAATACCATTGAATGAAAATTAATGCAAGGCGGCCTGCTGCCAAATCTCCCGCAGATGTGTTTCGAACGCGGTATGCGGGATTGCGAATTGTGTAAACAACCACTTCGCCACAGAGCCGGCTCACTAATTGTAGACCTTCTTGTCCCTTATCTCCCATTGTGGCCCTCACTCCAAGCCACCTTATCTTCCATTGTGGCCCTCACTCCAAGCCACCTTATCTTCCATTGTGGCCCTCACTCCAAGCCACCTTATCTTCCATTGTGGCCCTCACTCCAAGCCACCTTATCTCCCATTGTGGCCCTCACTCCAAGCCACCTTATCTTCCATTGTGGCCCTCACTCCAAGCCACCTTATCTTCCATTGTAGCCCTCACTCCAAGCCACCTTATCTCCCATTGTGGCCCTCACTCCAAGCCACCTTATCTTCCATTGTGGCCCTCACTCCAAGCCACCTTATCTTCCATTGTGGCCCTCACTCCAAGCCACCTTATCTTCCATTGTGGCCCTCACTCCAAGCCACCTTATCTTCCATTGTGGCCCTCAACCACCTCACTCCAAGCCACCTTATCTTCCATTGTGGCCCTCAACCACCTCACTCCAAGCCCCCTTATCTTCCATTGTGACCCTCAACCACCTCACTCCAAGACACTTTATCTTCCATTGTGTCCCTCAACCACCTCACTCCAAGCCACCTTATCTTCCATTGTGGCCCTCAACCACCTCACTCCAAGCCACCTTATCTTCCATTGTGTCCCTCAACCACCTCACTCCAAGCCACCTTATCTTCCATTGTGGCCTTCAATCAACTCACTCCAAGCCACCTTATCTTCCATTGTGGCCCTCAACCACCTCACTCCAAGCCACCTTATCTTCCATTGTGTCCCTCAACCACCTCACTCCAAGCCACCTTATCTTCCATTGTGGCCATCAACCACCTCACTCCAAGCCCCCTTATCTTCTATTGTGGCCCTCAACCACCTCACTCCAAGCCCCCTTATCTTCCATTGTGGCCCTCAACCACCTCACTGCAAGCCCCCTTATCTTCCATTGTGGCCTTCAAGCAACTCACTCCAAGCCACCTTATCTTCCATTGTGGCCCTCAACCACCTCACTCCAAGCCACCTTATCTTCCATTGTGTCCCTCAACCACCTCACTCCAAGCCACCTTATCTTCCATTGTGTCCCTCAACCACCTCACTCCAAGCCCCCTTATCTTCCATTGTGTCCCTCAACCACCTCACTCCAAGCCCCCTTATCTTCCATTGTGGCCCTCAACCACCTCACTCCAAGCCCCCTTATCTTCCATTGTGTCCCTCAACCACCTCACTCCAAGCCACCTTATCTTCCATTGTGTCCCTCAACCACCTCACTCCAAGCCCCCTTATCTTCCATGTGGCCCTCAACCACCTCACTCCAAGCCACCTTATCTTCCATTGTGGCCCTCAACCACCTCACTCCAAGCCACCTTATCTTCCATTGTGTCCCTCAACCACCTCACTCCAAGCCCCCTTATCTTCCATTGTGGCCCTCAACCACCTCACTCCAAGCCACCTTATCTTCCATTGTGGCCCTCAACCACCTCACTCCAAGCCATCTTATCTTCCATTGTGGCCCTCAACCACCTCACTCCAAGCCATCTTATCTTCCATTGTGGCCCTCAACCACCTCACTCCAAGCCCCCTTATCTTCCATTGTGTCCCTCAACCACCTCACTCCAAGCCACCTTATCTTCCATTGTGGCCCTCAACCACCTCACTCCAAGCCACCTTATCTTCCATTGTGTCCCTCAACCACCTCACTCCAAGCCACCTTATCTTCCATTGTGTCCCTCAACCACCTCACTCCAAGCCACCTTATCTTACATTGTGGCCCTCAACCACCTCACTCCAAGCCATCTTATCTTCCATTGTGGCCCTCAACCACCTCACTCCAAGCCATCTTATCTTCCATTGTGGCCCTCAACCACCTCACTCCAAGCCCCCTTATCTTCCATTGTGGCCCTCAACCACCTCACTCCAAGCCACCTTATCTTCCATTGTGTCCCTCAACCACCTCACTACAAGCCCCCTTATCTTCCATTGTGGCCCTCAACCACCTCACTCCAAGCCACCTTATCTTCCATTGTGGCCCTCAACCACCTCACTCCAAGCTATCTTATCTTCCATTGTGGCCCTCAACCACCTCACTCCAAGCCACCTTATCTTCCATTGTGGCCCTCAACCACCTCACTCCAAGCCCCCTTATCTTCCATTGTGACCCTCAACCACCTCACTCCAAGACACCTTATCTTCCATTGTGTCCCTCAACCACCTCACTCCAAGCCACCTTATCTTCCATTGTGGCCCTCAACCACCTCACTCCAAGCCACCTTATCTTCCATTGTGTCCCTCAACCACCTCACTCCAAGCCACCTTATCTTCCATTGTGTCCCTCAACCACCTCACTCCAAGCCACCTTATCTTCCATTGTGGCCCTCAACCATCTCACTCCAAGTCATCTTATCTCCCATTGTGGCCTTCAACCACCTCACTCCAAGCCACCTTATCTTCCATTGAGGCCCTCAACCATCTCACTCCAAGTCATCTTATCTCCCATTGTGGCCTTCAACCACCTCACTCCAAGCCACCTTATCTCCCATTGTGGCCCTCAGCCACCTCACTCCAAGCCACCTTATCTTCCATTGTGGCCCTCAACCACCTCACTCCAATCCATCTTATCTTCCATTGTGGCCCTCAACCACCTCACCCCAAGCCACCTTATCTTGTTCTATCTCCTTCACCTTCGTCCACGTCCTCCCCACAATAACCATTTATGTCCCTAATTCACTTCTCCACGCATCGTCCTATACTTCTTTTGCTCTTGGGCTCCAGACAAAGCGGTTCCTGTTTTACTACTCTCAGGCTGTACATCCTATCCAGCGCTAATATCTTTTCCTCACCATCTAATTCACTGTATTTTCTCCATGACCTCCATATAGATGATTCTGTCATCTTATTTTAGTGCTTCTATTTTGCTAAGGTACATGATAATCAATGTCTGTAGTTTATTAGTAATCGTTTTAATCACTCTCCGTGATTCTGATCAATACACTAGTACTGATTAAATTCGTTTACTGGCACCTTGCCATCTTGATAGACGATAGCTTGTAAAATGGAGTTATACCTGTCCATAGAACAAAACCTGGGACCAATTTAGAGACTATTTGTTTGCCCATGCAGTATGATCCCTCTCTCGGCCTGCCTAGTTTAGTTAGATAGTTAGTCGCGTTTCCAACTTCACGGCAACGGGTCGCCACCATTATGCTCCGTTCCTGTGCCAGTGAATATCACACAAAATGCTCCTCACTGCCCTGAGTGAAAAGTGGAACAGACAGGAGTCTCGGCAAGCCAACAGCCCGCACAGGTACACTGTGCATAATGCCGCCTCCAGAATGCCAACACAAAAGTCCTCCACGAAAAATACAGTTCATCGTCGATGGAATCGGCAGTCAATAGAAAACAAGCAGCCACACATAACTGCATAAGGCAACCCAGTCAGTTCAGCGACCGACTAAACTAAACTAAACTAATATATTAGAGTTAACATAAACTGCTAACATTGAAAGGTTAGAAAGCAAGTATTTCAGGAGAATATTATCAGTCTGTTGTTTGTTGGTGTCGGTATTAGTGGCCAGCAATATGTAGCATATTTATTAGTTCAATTTTGTTCTGGTTGTTGTTTTTGAACATTTATTATTACTGTCATTTATTATTAGGATGCTAAGAAATGATTGTTAAACTGTAGCAAAATATTGGAAACTCGTAATGAAATATCATAGGCCTACTCCTAAATCTTCTTCTTCTTCTTCTTCTTCTTCTTCTTCTTCTTCTTCTTCTTCTTCTTTTCCTCCAGATACCTTAGTGGCGTGTTCTAAGGAGATATAAGGATCATTTTTACGCTCTTTCCAATGCGCATTTTAAGTCGGTAATAACTTTCCTAAGGTTGTTCTTGATACCATAATTCCGTCTTTTACATAGTCTTCACCTTGTTCAGCAGAGAAACATTACCTGTGAAACGAGATTTATAGATGGCCTTCTTTGGAATGGAAGCAAATATCCAGAAGGATCGTACGAGCCAGATGTCGAGTTGTCTGGGGTATCAAATCCGGTCTTGAGAGACGGCACATGAGGAATGGGCGTCTTTCTCGGAGAACTGGCCTGGGGACTATTAATGAAATACTTTTGTAATTTACACCTGACGTCTTCAATCAGACCTGGAAGAAGATCGAGGTCGTTGCTCACATCTCCCTGTTGAGTTCAGGAAAAACAAAGACATGATTTAATTGTGGTGTATCGGCGATAGCAATCAAGACAAACACTTTAGGATACAGAAATATACTAGTTAGTTAATTGTCTTTGATGTTAGTCGCTATCCAGACTTGCACGCAGAAATATCAACCGATAAATCTTTCGAAATATCATTTATTTGGTGCTCGCTCGCTTTGAACTCAAGCGTAGTCCATACACACTACTTCCAGTATCACTGGACTGAATTTTGCATGTTGATTAGCTTTCCCTAGTACCAGTTTCCCTTGCCATTAGGAAACCCACTCCGACTTCACATGTACTTGTTATTGACGTCCTCAAGTCAAGAACGAGAAGTCAGCATTTTAGTCCAACTGAACGATGTAGGTGTTGAACCCTCTACTTCTGCATCATCACACGGGAAGTTTAAGAGCGAACGCGCTACTCCATTCGGCCATGCTGGCCTCCAATAGTAGTTTTCTTGTCATGTAGTGTCATTATTATTTTCATGTACTGTCATTATTGTTTTCATGTAGTGTCATTATTGTTTTCATGTAGTGTCATTATTGTTTTCATGTAGTGTCATTATTGTTTTCATGTAGTGTCATTATTGTTTTCATGTAGTGTCCTTATTGTTTTCATGTAGTGTCATTATTGTTTTCATGTAGTGTCATTATTGTTTTCATGTAGTGTCATTATTGTTTTCATATAGTGTCATTATTGTTTTCATGTAGTGTCATTATTGTTTTCATGTAGTGTCATTATTGTTTTCATGTAGTGACATTATTGTTTTCATGTAGTGTCATTATTGTTTTCATGTAGTGTCATTATTGTTTTCATGTAGTGTCATTATTGTTTTCATGTGGTGTCATTATTGTTTTCATGTAGTGTCATTATTGTTTTCATGTGGTGTCATTATTGTTTTCATGCGGTGTCATTATTGTTTTCATGTAGTGTCATTATTGTTTTCATGTAGTGTCATTATTGTTTTCATGTAGTGACATTATTGTTTTCATGTAGTGTCATTATTGTTTTCATGTAGTGTCATTATTGTTTTCATGTAGTGTCATTATTGTTTTCATGTAGTGTCATTATTGTTTTCATGTAGTGTCATTATTGTTTTCATGTGGTGTCATTATTGTTTTCATGCGGTGTCATTATTGTTTTCATGTAGTGTCATTATTGTTTTCATGTAGTGTCATTATTATTTTCATGTAGTGCTATTATTGTTTTCATGTAGTGTCATTATTGTTTTCATGTAGTGCCATTATTGTTTTCATGTAGTGTTATTATTGTTTTCATGTAGTGTCATTATTTTTTTCATGTGGTGTCATTATTGTTTTCATGTAGTGTCATTATTTTTTTCATGTAGTGTCATTATTGTTTTCATGTAGTGTTATTATTGTTTTCATGTAGTGTCATTATTGTTTTCATGTAGTGTTATTATTGTTTTCATGTAGTATCATTATTGTTTTCATGTAGCGTCATTGTTGTTTTCATGTAGTATCATTGTTGTTTTCATGTAGTGTCATTATTGTTTTCATGTAGTGTTATTATTGTTTTCATATAGTATCATTATTGTTTCCATGTAGTGTCATTATTGTTTTCATGTAGTGTCATCATTGTTTTCATGTAGTGTTATTATTGTTTTCATGTAGTATCATTATTGTTTTCATTTAGTGTCATTATTGTTTTTATGTAGTGCCATTATTGTTTTCATATAGTATCATTATTGTTTTCATGTAATGTCATTATTGTTTTCATGTAGTATCATTATTGTTTTCATGTAGTGTCATTATTGTTTTCATGTAGTGTCATTATTGTTTTCATGTAGTATCATTTTTGTTTTCATGTAGTATCATTATTGTTTTCATATAGTGTCATTATTGTTTTCATGTAGTATCATTATTGTTTTCATGTAGTGTCATTATTGTTTTCATGTAGTGTCTTTATTGTTTTCATGTAGTGTCATTATTGTTTTCATGTAGTGTTATTATTGTTTTCATGTAGTGTCATTATTGTTTTCATGTAGTGTCATTATTGTTTTTATGTAGTGTCATTATTGTTGTCATGTAGTGTCATTATTGTTTTCATGTAGTGTCATTATTCTTTTCATGTAGTGTCATTATTGTTTTCATGTAGTGTCATTATTGTTTTCATGTAGTGTCATTTTTGTTTTCATGTAGTGTCATTATTGTTTTCATGTAGTGTCATTTTTGTTTTCATGTAGTGTCATTATTGTTTTCATGTGGTGTCATTATTGTTTTCATGTGGTGTCATTATTGTTTTCATGTAGTGTCATTATTGTTTTCATGTAGTGTCATTATTGTTTTTATGTAGTGTCATTATTGTTTTCATGTAGTGTCATTATTGTTTTCATGTAGTGTCATTATTGTTTTCATGTAGTGTCATTATTCTTTTCATGTAGTGTCATTATTGTTTTCATGTAGTGTCATTATTCTTTTCATGTAGTGACATTATTGTTTTCATGTAGTGTCATTATTGTTTTCATGTAGTGTCCATTATTGTTTTCATGTAGTGTCATTATTGTTTCATGTAGTGTCATTATTGTTTTCATGTAGTGTCATTATGTTTTCATGTAGGTGTCATTATTGTTTTCATGTGGTGTCATTATTGTTTTCATGTAGTGTCATTATTGTTTTCATGTAGTGTCATTATTATTTTCATGTAGTGTCATTATTGTTTTCATGTGGTGTCATTATTGTTTTCATGTAGTGCTATTATTTTTTTCATGTGGTGTCATTATTGTTTTCATGTAGTGTCATTATTGTTTTCATGTAGTGTTATTATTGTTTTCATGTAGTGTCATTATTGTTTTCATGTGGTGTCATTATTGTTTTCATGTAGTGTCATTATTTTTTTCATGTAGTGTCATTATTGTTTTCATGTAGTGTTATTATTGTTTTCATGTAGTGTCATTATTGTTTTCATGTGGTGTCATTATTGTTTTCATGTGGTGTCATTATTGTTTTCATGTAGTGTCATTATTGTTTTCATGTAGTGTCATTATTATTTTCATGTAGTGTCATTATTGTTTTCATGTGGTGTCATTATTGTTTTCATGTAGTGCTATTATTGTTTTCATGTGGTGTCATTATTGTTTTCATATGGTATCATTATTTTTTTTCATGTAATGTCATTATTGACTTCATGTAGTGTCATTATTGTTTTCATGTAGTGCTATTATTGTTTTCATATAGTGTCATTATTGTTTTCATGTAGTGTCTTTATTGTTTTCATGTAGTGTCATTATTGTTTTCATGTAGTGTTATTATTGTTTTCATGTAGTGTCATTATTGTTTTCATGTAGTGTCATTATTGTTTTCATGTAGTGTCATTATTGTTTTCATGTAGTATCATTATTGTTTTCATGTAGTATCATTATTGTTTTCATGTAATATCATTATTGTTTTCATGTAGTATCATTATTGTTTTATTGTAGTATCATTATACTTCTTGGCTATTTGATGAATAATAATAATAATAATAAGTGTTGGTGTTCTTGTCGTGTGTCCTCGGTTGCCTAAGAGGACTATATAGTCATCTCGTCAATCATATAGTCGTTTTGGGAGTGGCCGGTTAGATCGTTAGACCTGGAATCTTTGTTACGAGTGCAGTGGAATGTTGACTGCCGATCCTATGAGGGTAATTAACTGTTAAAATGGGAGCAGGGGTACCGTCTTTTCGTTAGACAGGGGTAATTCACTGTTACAACGAAGGCAGAGCAATACTAACTTTGGATCAGATGTGGGTTTGTTGTTATAGTGAAGACAAGGGAATGCTGACAGTTGATCACATGGGGGTTACTCACTGTCACAATATCGGCAAGGGAATTTTGACTATTGATAATAGGACTAAAGTAGGGGTTATAGCTGCACTAGATTTTATTAGAAAACAGCTGGTCAAATGGTTTAGCCAGGAAAGTAGGTTACCAGCTAACAGTATACCACTACAAGCAATGATGTACAGACCAGACAGAAGCAGAGGAAGAGGCCGACCACGTAAACGATGGACGCAGGGAATAACAGAGTCCATGGGAATATTGATACATAAGCGGGCACTCTCTCGCTGTTTATACTTCACCTTGACACCGCAAGGTACAAGAGGAACATGATGAGATGATATGAGATTAGATCAAACAGGGGTAGCTCACTGTTATAGTGAAGGCAGGGAAATGACTGTTGATCAAACGGAGGCAACTCATTGCTGCAATTAAGACGGGGGAATGTTTACACTTATAAAACGGGGGTAACTGGTTGCTAAGGGAATGTTTATAGTTACCAAACAGGGATAACTCGTTACTACAGTCAAGACAAGGGAATGTTGATAGTTAATCAAACGGGGGTAACTCACTGTTACAATTAAGGCAGGGGAAGATAGACTAACAAGACAAACTAACTCATTGGACAAATGGCACCAATACTAAAGAATAAATACGTATTAATAGTTATTAAGAAAGCACTCTACAACACAATCTTCCTACCAACTCTATGCTACTAATGCCAAACCTGGACAATGACAGAAAAAGAGACAGTGTGGAGGAGGGGGGATTATAATAGCGCTATATTTTATCAGAAGGCAGCAAGTTAAATGGTGCGGCAATGTAACTAGATTACCAACTAACAGTATACTACAACATGCAATGGTGTATAAACCAAGTAGAAGTAGAAGAGGCCGGCCACGTAAACGATTGGCTGAAGGAATAACAGAGTCCATGGGAATCTCGACACCTATAAATGAGCACTTTCCCGCTGTTTATGCTTCACCTCGACACCACAAGGTACAAGAGGAACAAATTGAGATGATATGAGAGTTTGCATAATCGATTTGTTCTGGTCTCCTCATAAAAAAGTAATCATCTTGTGATGGCATTTGTGGATTTCTGGTTGATTTAATTGTCGTCATTTGGAAATGGCAAATTCGAATCCTGGTGTGGCCATATCTGTCGTAGTTTACACTGTAAAAGGTGTCATCTTGTCTCTATTACTTTCCTCTACTTCTACAAATGCTCATCAACACCCGAACAATAATTTTAGTATATTCTGAGCTGTTTGTACAGCTAAAAAGCATCTTCTCCACCTTCCCAAAATCTAGCTCATGAAAACCGTCATGTCTCGGAAACCGAAATACTTTGACAATTGTAAACGACACAGAGCTTTAGAAAGAGCAGTGATGAAAAACATAGTTAAGGAACAAGATTCAGGGGTTAGCCAACACGGCAGTGGATGGGGAATTAATGACACTCTGGGCATGAAAATGCGTGCTTGAACTGAATATGGATCGAGAGTCTTTCCGGCGGGTTGGGATGAGAGCGACGTTTACCATCTAACGATTTATTACTTTATAACAATGATGATGACATGTGGGTTCATAGAAGGCAAGGGCAGAGTATATGCTGTGTATTTCTGAGAACATTCATTGAGTGGGAATCTCCGTGGCGAAGTGGTCAGGCCGTCTTCCTCGCTCTATGAAGGTTGTGGGTTCGATTCCGGGCTACGTCTTTCGGTTCACGGGTGCGATTTTCTCGGAGACTCCTGGGGGTCGTCGCTGGAGCTACGGAGTTCGTTTTTTGTACGATGCCTTTGGCATGCCGCCCTGCGGAAAGAGACCTAGCGATACGGGATAAAACCAGGTGCAATGAAATCGATCCCCTCGACTTTTATGACTTTTATTCAATTAATTGAGCATTCAATAGAAATAAACAAAGACCTACATCTTTGCTCTATTGACTACACACAAGCTTTCGATAAAGTAAGACAAGTCAAAACGATAAAGATGATTGCAGATCTACAAATTTATAGGAAAGACCTTAGACTTGTATAGAAACATATGTTGGAGACAACATACTGCCATAAAGATTGATAATGAGGCAGGTCACTCTCAGCCTGTTAAGAGAGGTGTGCGACAGGGATGAATAATGTCTCCAGATCTTTTTACTATACACAGTGAAAATATTTTTAGAAATTTAGAAGATACGAGAAGAATCACCATTGGGGGATATAATATCAGTAAGATTAGGCATGATGATGATACAGTACTGATTTCAGATAATGAATATGATCTACAGCATTTAGTTTATGCGGTTATTGTACGCAGTGAACAACTAGGGTCATAATTAAATTGTAAGAAGACATAGATTATGATCGTCACTAAGAAGAAAGAATTACCTCAACGGGTGAATGGGAATGTTCTTAACCAAAGTGAATCGGTACATCCTGGTGTGGTTGGAAATGAACAGGCAGACAGATTGGTGGGTACTGTATCATTACGATGTGATTTAATGCATGACCCAGGCAGATGTGGTGAAGCACTTTGGGAGCATGTTAACAATGCGGAAGAACAGATAGACTATCATGGTCCAGAGAGAATGCAGCAGCAATGGGTGGTCAGAGGATCTGGTCGACAGTTGTTACTCAGAGGTAAAGCAAGACGGACATATAATCAGATTGTAACGGTCACCATTAGTATTGGAACTCTTCACTGATAAGGACTGAGCGCTTATGGGAATGCCCCGAGTACAGTGATGCCGGTTCTTGATTCAACTCACCTCAATCAGTACAATTATCTCGGAACAGTCATTACATCTGATGGGAGATGCCTTGAAGAGATTAGAACAAAAATCGCCATTGCGAAGGTAGACTTTTGCAAGATGGAAAAAAAAACTGCCCAAAACAAAGATGTCAATTGAAACGATAAAAATAGTGTTAAAGTGCTACATAGAAAATGTATTTTTGTATGAATGTGACACGTGGACAATGAGCAGACAAGCTGAAAAAACATCTAATGGCAGTGCAGATATAATTTCTGAAGAAAATGCAAAAATGCCATGGACAGACAGCAAAACCAATAAGCAAATCTTACAAGAAACAAACGAAAATCGTAAATTGATTAGAGAAATTAAACATTGACAGTCAGCAATTTAGAGGCACATTATTAGAATGAATAAACTTGATAATTTGATAACAACTGGCAAAATTTGGGGAAGGGGGAGAAAAAATCAAGGGCAAGGCAGAAAAGTAAATATTTGGATTGCTTGGTCACATGGCATGGGTGGAGACAAGAACACGGAGCTGATCCACGACTCTGGTGATCGTGTGAGATGGCGAAACATGACCGCCCACGCTTCTCGGCATGGCACATGATTACGATGATGATATCAGCAGGTGACACGTGACTTACCGACGTGATTCCTTCCACGTAAGCTTTCCACATTTCTCGGTCGATGGCCTTGGCAACCTGAAACAGACAGAAACGTGGAAATAATTTAGTCTACCAACATGTGCCTGGCATCATCTGACACATAAGTCTCTTGGTGAGAAACTTGAATCCCTGTAACTTTTATAGGACATAAGCGGACAGTCATAAAAGATTTATGTAAATTATGTTTATGTAGCTATATGGGTGTGTGTTTGTAGTTTGTGAGCTGAAGAAGGCTTTTAGACGCAACGTCCATTTTGTCTCTTGTGATTGTGTTATAGTGAAGCTTACAGATTCTACTTCTTATGTTTGTTGATTCAGTCATTACAGAAAGAAAGACAGACACAACTACACGAAATAAATAAAGAAAGAAAGAAAGAAAGAAAGAAAGAAAGAAAGAAAGAAAGAAAGAAAGAAAGAAAGAAAGAAAGAAAGAAAGAAAGAAAGAAAGAAAGAAAGAAAGAAAGAAAGACAGAAAGAAGAAAGACAGAAAGAAAGACAGAAAGACAGAAAGACAGACAGACAGAAAGACAGAAAGACAGAAAGACAGAAAGAGAGAAAGAAAGTTATGTGTAACTGCGTGTCCGTGCCTCACACAGTATAGAGCAGTTAAAGTTTGTTGCATATCTTTTACAGAACGTAGCAGTAAACCCCAGCATTTTGTGGCTGTTTGTGATTCCTGGGCAAGTTTACGTTCAGTAGTTTGCCATTGCTTTTCTGAACCACCGGCACCCACACTATTTTATTATTTTAAAAAACCAACGAAAGGTGGCCTGTTGCCAAATCGCCCTCAGCTGTGTTTCGAACGCGGTGTGCGGGAATACGAACTGCGTCCGTGCCACTTCGCCAAGTAGCGGGCTCTACGTCCAGTAAGGGATAGAAATGACAGTGCTTTTAACAGAAAATAGTTATACTGAAAAATGGAGGAAGAGATATGAAGAAGC
This sequence comes from Cepaea nemoralis, assembly GCA_014155875.1. Classification (NCBI taxonomy): domain Eukaryota; kingdom Metazoa; phylum Mollusca; class Gastropoda; order Stylommatophora; family Helicidae; genus Cepaea; species Cepaea nemoralis. The sequence goes on along the minus strand of JACEFZ010001920.1, from coordinate 169,010 downwards.
GCGTCACGATGCGTCAAAGAGCCACGGCTGAATACCTTAAAGACAAGAGTGCAATGCAAATCCTTTATTAAAGGGTCCAATATAGCCGGCACTATGGCACAGGGATTACGAACGCAATCCAGCAAATCGCGTTCGAAACACAGCTGCGAGCGATTTGGAAGCAAGCTGCCTTGCATACAAAGACATGAGTGCTGGTCGTTACGAAAGCAATGGCAAACTACTGAGCTTAAACTTGCCAAGAAATCACAAACAGTAAAAAAATTGGTGGGGTTGACTGCGACGTCCTGTAACGAAAATGTAATTAACAAATTAGAGGAAGTACGATCAGCAATAGACTGCAATGCCAAAAAGAGAGGAAGAGGTCATCAAGATGTGGCGATTTACAACAGAGATAATCCAGGTCAGCAAACACATCCATCATGCACTAAGTGTGAAGAATTGGGAAAAAGTTGTTTGGCATAAAACATGGAAGAGGACAATCGACATTCATCTCCTAAAGAAAGGACATTTAAAACTGTGCAGCAGTTGTCTAACTATTGAACTCATGTCTTCCCAGCTAAATCCTAGTGCGGATCATTAAGAACTGGATTGATGGTAGGTTAGAATATGAATTAAAAGAAGTACTTGCTAGTTTCAGACAGGGAATAGGAACCAGGGACCATATCTTCAACATGAGAACGAACGAACGGACGAACTTTATTTTCAAAGGGCCACAAATTGGGCACGCATGCTCGTCTTACATTCAGCCCTTCTAACCTCTGATCTTTCGTACATCAATTATAATCTTTTGTGCATGTTACATTCACAAATAAAGAACATTATCGAATGAATGCTGTGAACTTAAATTATGAGACAGACAAGTGCACGCGCACATACACGCACACACACACACGCATTTAAACACATACACACATTCATACATACATACATCATTTACACAAACTCGCACAGTTATACGCCCAGTATCCATCATTAAGAAAGACAATTAGTACAGTGTAAATCGTGTTGCTTGTTGCGCAGACTACAATACAGCATTCTCTTACGTTCACCATCAGAAACTGTGAAATCTCATAGGAGATATTTGGTTTCCACCTACATTAATCCATTTCATTAAATAAACATGCTATGAAAAACACGCATCTGTCAAAGTAGCAGTCTAGTCAGGAGAACTGATTAACATTCTAGTCAGGAGCATTGATTAACATTCTCGCCAGAAGAATTGATTAACATTCTAGTCAGGAGAAGTGATTAACATTCTAGTCAGGCGAATTGACTGACATTCTAACAAGGCAAAGTGATTAATGTTCTAGCCAGAAGAATTTATTAACATTCTAGTCGGGCGAATTTATTAACATTCTAGCCAGGAGAATCGATTAACATTATAGTCTGGAGAATTGATTAACATTCTAGTCGGGAGAATTGATTTATATTCTGGTCGGGAGAATTGATTAACATTCTAGTTAGGACAATTGATTGACATTCTAGTCGAGAGAATTGATTTATATTCTCGTCGGGAGAATTGATTAACATTCTAGTCAGGAGAACTGATTAACATTCCGGTCAGGAGAATTGATTAACATTCTAGTCAAGAGAATTGATTAAGATTCTAGTTAGGAGAATTGATTAACAGTCTAGTCAGGAGAACTGATTAACATTCTACTCTGGAGAATTGATTAACATTCTAGTCGGGTGAATTGATTAACATTCCAGCCAGGAGAATTGGTTAACATTCTAGTGTCAGGGTCCTGTATGTAAGCAATAGTGTAATTGCCTGTATGTAAGCAATAGTCAGTGTAAGCAATAGCTGAGGTCAAGGACAGTAGGAGACACCACGGCTTGGCTAATGGACGGTCAGGCAAGAAGCCCGTGGACAGACCCACGTGATGTGGGAAGGTCAAGGAAGAGAGAGTCAGTGTGTGAGAGACAGCAGAGAGAGACGGACGTATTGAGAATAGCGAGAGATAGAACGATAGAACGATAGTGTTGTGACGGATAGATGTGGCAGAGATCTGTGTATTGATATTCGAGGAATGTACTAGCTGTGATATATGCGAGATGATGTGAGACTGTGATTGCGAATGGTCAGAAGGGCGACAGTGTGTAAATATCGCCCAGGTGGATGTGAGCGAACGGTTTGCCGCCTGTGTAGAATGAGTGCTTAATTGTAAGCGTGAGTTAAAGGTGTAGTGAGACAGGTGTGCTCTAAAGGAGATTACCTTTTAGTATTATGTAATAAAGGTTGTACAGGAGACTGCTCCTGCGAGTTTCGAGTGCAGTTATTGTTATTGGTATATGTGTCGTAGACGTTGTAATTTGCCTGCCCAAGTCCAGTGAGCTAGAAGGAGAAGATAGTTAGGACTCTGACACTAGTCAGGAGAATTGATTAACATTCTAGCAAGGATAATTGATTAACATTCTAGCAAGAAAATTTGATTAACATTCTAGCAAGGAAAATTTATTAATATTTTAGCAAAGAAAATTGACTAACATTCTAGCCAAGAGAACGGATTAATATTCCACCAATGATAATTGATTACCATTATAGCACGGAGACTTGATTAACATTCTAGCACGAACAATTAATTAAAATTCTAGCAAGGATAATTGAATAACGTTCTAGCCAGGAGAATTGATGAATATTCTAGCAAGGATAATTTAATGTCGTTCAAGCAAGGAGAACTTATTAATATTCCAGCAACGAGAATTTATTAATATTTCAGCATAGAGAACTGATTAATATTCCAGGAGTGAGAATTTATTAACGATCTAATTGATAAATATTCCAGCAAGGAGAATTGTTTAATATTCTAGCAATGAAAATTAATTTATATTCCAGCAAAAATGCATCAGCATATATTCAACAACACCTACTCTGACGTTAAATACAACACCACATATGAAGTCTTTGACATAACAATAAAACCTATGCATACCTTGAAATTGTTTAAGCTTCTTTTCGTGCACAGACGAAATGTGTAGCCATTCCTGTCATCTCCCATTAGCTTCTCTAATTTTGATTCTGGGCTAATAGCAATACTACCGACCATCTGAAATTTACACATAGAAGCAAACAAAAATCACACGTTGATACATTATTTTTGAAAGTTGAGTCAAGAACCGAAGTCACAGCACATTCTCACACGTGATCGGCCCTTGTCTGCAACAGCCAATGAAAAGCTAATACTAAGGGTAGCAGTCTGATTATATGTCCGTCTGTCCGTTCCTGGAAGTTCTAGACAGGAGAACTAATTACTATACAGTGTCGGTGTCAGTGAACTGTCGGCCTGCAAGTCGTGATGATCTATCTACCCGTTCTTCTGCAATTTACACACGATTCCAAAGAACCTCGATCACAGCTTTATCATGCACCAATACCCCGCCAAGGGGTACAACCCAGCCAATCTGTCCGCCTGCTCGTTTCCCACCACACCAGCAGGCCCTGGGGAATAAATCCAACATATTCTCTCTACTTTATATTGCTGAATGGAAGCTTTCCTCTCTGCCTGAAGCATGCATGTCTTCACCTTTCTCATCAAACTTTGTGAGTACGTTGCAATCACGACATGCTGTGTACTATTTTCGAGAGTGGAATTCATAACAAATTAGCAAATGGGTATCCATTCTGCATCAATTCATCATCATTATGCGCCATACCAGTAAGCGTTGACTGTCATGTTTCGCCGTCTCACACTATCACCAGTCGTGGATTAGTTGCGTGTTCTTGTTTCGACTATACCATGTGGTCAAGCCATCCAGGTATTTACTTCTCTGCCTTCCCTCAGTTTTTCCACATTAAATCTTGCCGGTTGACACCAAGTTCTAAAGTTTATTTCTTCGCATAACTTGACCAATAATGTTGACTATCTACGTCTAATTTCTCTGTGTCAATTGCTACAGGCTTGTTTTGCAGTATCTTCGGAGCTAAAACATACGCTTTAATACGAGCAACAAAAACATTTATTCAGAATAAATTAAATACTAAAATTAAAATAGTGAGGAACAGAGAGCAGCCATAAGAACTGACCAAAAATATAGGAAATTTTCAACACATTAAACAAGGAGGTAGACTTGGTTGTGCACTATCACCCGATCTGTTCAACACATTAAACAATGTGGTAGACTTGGTTGTGTACTATCACCCGATCTGTTCAACACATTAAACAAGGTGGTAGACTTGGTTGTGTACTATCACCCGATCTGTTCAATTTGTACAGCGAAACAATGAGTTCCAAACAAGACTTTCTAGGAATATAGGTCACAATGTAAGCAACCTGCGTTATGCCGATGACGTGGTTTTGGTAACTGTAAATCAAACCCAGTTAAAAGAACAGATAGATATAGCTACAACCAAAATTCAAAACATAGGCCTAAGTCTGAATAACAAAAAATAACATAAGAAATGTTTATTACAAAGATAAAGTGTATACCCTAATGCAACATCAAAATGTGAAACAAAACAAATGTACTTGGGTACACAGATGGACTATGTCAGTGGTTCTCAACCTTTTTTGGCCGGTGCCCCCCTTCACCATATTTTTAGGACGTCATCCCCCCCCCCACCATATTTTTAGAACGTCATTTCCCCCTCACCATATTTTCAGAACGTCATCCCCCCCCCCCCACCCTTTTCGTATTTCCTCCCTAAAAATTCCCACCTGCCCCTACACAGTATACGTAATAATTGAAGCTAAATTTAATAGCACATACTAAAACAAGTCTAAACATTACATAAAACGTGATTTGTGGATCTACTTACGTTATAAAATGAATTTCATAAGGGTGATACGTGCAGAACCGTAAAGTATGAAGGGAAAAACAATATAAAGTAATTGGTTCTTGTATTAACGCGATCTTGAAATAATCTTCATTCCCCCCCCCCCCCCTGTAAACCCCACAATTTCCCCCCTGGAAACCCCAAAATTACCACCTGGGGGTGGGGGGGGGGGGGATTCCCCACCGGTTGAGAACCACTGGACTATGTATTATGAAAGTTAAATGTCGAATAGCCCAAGCAAAGATAACATCTTACAAGATGAAGATTATTCTTCGCAATTTATCCTGCTAATCGAGGTGAGGAAATAGCTCTTGAGAGTATACTGAGCCAATCCTAATGTACGGAAGCGAATCATAGACAATTAGCAGACAATAGAAGGAATTCTGTGGAAGCTACGGAGGTGTGGTTTTATAGAAGCGGGATAAGACCACCGTGGACGGATAGAAAGAGCAATGAAGATATTGTGAAAGAAGTTAACCCACAAAGAGAACTGGTTACTCGCTTCAGAAGAGTATAGTCCCCATTTATTGGGCGTGTCATGAGAAGAGGAAAGCTGGAGTATGTCGCCACAACAGGAAGGGTGGAGGGGAAGAGAGGCAGAGGGAGACAAAGAGAGAAGATGCTGGACAGTTTGGCATCATGGCATGGAGAAACATCGGTATCTGAAATGGTTGGTGGTATACTAGAATTAAGGCTGTGGACAGACGTGATCTGATCATCAACGCCACGGAGCGTAGACTATAAAAAGATTAAGTGGCGTCAGGTAAATATTGTTTGACTGTAGAGCTACATCGAGCAGCGAAAAGTCCACGCGGCATTATGTTGGATTTTATAAAACAACGTGACAACAACAACAACAACAACAACAACAACAGTGTCGGAATCACTAACCGTGTCTCTAGACTCCTTCTGGCTGCTAAACAGAAAGATGACATCATTTCTGAGGACACACCAGTAGCGCTGCCAGCTGTTGTCCTGGGGACAGAAGATTCTTTGTTATTTGGAAACTGTGATAAAGGCACAATTTGAAGGATACTTTCATAGGGACTGGGGTACAAAATACTTGACATATACAGTATCACAGACTTATTAGTTGACAAGTTCACTCAATCCTTCTCCTCAACAAATTCCGTTGGTGGAATGATTTAGAGCAGGGATGGGGAACCACTTTTCTGCCAAGGGTCATTTGCCTTGACAGGGTCGTACCAAATGATATCGCGGACCTTATATGACCCGCGGGATGGACCTTCCCAGCCCTTGGTGTAGAAATACGACGGCCTCCTCTAATACATTACAAAATATAAAACTCGAGGATATTATACTGCTCCCTTGTTCCTAGGGAATGAATGGAACGTCTATGCTTCTCTGATAAAGGAGCATGTTTATAATCCCTTCGCAGTTGAAGATCGGAAAGATTACCCTGAATAGGATATCGCCCAGGTTGAAGTTTATTGTTAGAAAAACTACCCACAGGGGAGTAGATGCAGCAAGCATGGTTCTGATATACCCATTTGTGGATCCCAGCCGGTGCTGCGGAGTTCGTGCAGTGCCTTGCGGATCACCTTGGTTGATCACTGGAAGGAGACTGAAACACCTATAGCGTTATCTGAGTGTGCAGAAAATACCATCCTATACAAAGTAAACCAGTTAAAGACAGGTGACTTATTTTTGTCTGAGTTCATTTAAACATAACCAGATGCATTCCAACCGCCACGCTCATTTCCATTTGTTGTCGTTTAAAAACTCCCTTTGGTCAGACTCTCCTAAACCTGCGACTGTCCTAGTAAGCCGGCAGGGGATTTTCATATAGCTGGTAGAAACAAATCAAGCAGCATAATCGGATACATGAAACCTATAAACGGGCACTCTCCCGCTGTTTATACTTCACCTCGACACCGCAAGGTACAGGAGGAGAAAGATGAGATGAGTCGTTTAAAAACGTATTGACCACATTGTCATTTTTTCATAATCTCTAGTGCCTGGACAGATGGCACTTTTAACAGAATTTCTACTTCTCTTCTTCAAGAGTTGTTAGGTTTTCCTACATTTCTTTTGCCACGTGGATTCCAGACTATGGCTTTATTAGTTATTAAACTATTTTTCGATTTTCTCAACGTAAGGCTTATCCAGTGCCCTTTCTTCGCCTCTTGGTTCACTGGTGTTTGTCTAGTTATATCCACGAGCTCCACATTGGTTCACTGGTATTTGTCTAGTTCTCTCCATGAGCTCCACATTGGTTCACTGGTATTTGTCTAGTTCTCTCCATGAGCTCCACATTGGTTCACTGGTATTTGTCTAGATCTCTCCATGAGCTTAACATTGGTTCACTGGTGTTTATCTAGTTCACTCCATGAGCTCCACGTTGGTGATTATGTCATATCATTTTATTCCTTCTATTTTGGGCAGCAACCAATTATTGAATGTTCGTAGTTTCTTTGTAATCTGTGTCGTTGTTCTCCACTTTTCTGATCCATACAGTGATACTGACTTAGAATGACAAATTACTAAACGTAACATTACTTGGTAAATCACAAACAGTCAATAATGATTGCAACGTCCTGTGAAGGACATTGTCATGAGCCAAACATGCCAGCTCTTGTCACTATTAAGCGTACACAGTGCTTTGTGCGAAAAGCACGCTTCGACCGAGCTCGAGAGACAAAAGGGATCTGGAAAACGGAACACTGAAGCTGAAGCTAAGACAGACATAGCAGAATCCGAGCTGGCGATGGCAAAACAAAGACTGACGCCATGTGAATAGATTTTTAGTAATTCAGAATTAACTATTATTACCTTATATGAATGTGAAGCATATTAATTAAAGATTTGATTGTTACCCCAATGAGATAATAGATGACGAGAAACGTCACTGTGTCCTGTCACATTTATAGTTAGTGTGTTTTTCGTGTTTCCATAATGGAGGGGGTGTGAAAGGGCCCACGTGGCATTTGAATGGTGATGATAGCTATAACAACAACCAAAAAAAAAATAATAGAATAAACCCTTTGACGAAAACATAGATCAAATCCCTAGACAACAATGGAGGAGTGCGGTAGAAGGTTGGAAGACGACGATGTGCAGAGATCAAATTTCTGAATGATAAATAGATTCCAGCCAGTGACACACTAAACAAGCCAAGCCGTTGCCAAATGACACCAAACCAAACCCATCCCTGATAGACACGCAACTAACTGTTATTCAGAATAGAAACCAGTTAATGCATGCTTAGCCGGCTTTCCTGATCTAGAGGTTAGCAATTTTCCTCCGTAATCTCGTATACTCTCGTAAGTAACGTGACGACTCTGAGAATCAGCAGTGGTTCGAATCGCGTCGGTAACTTACGGGGTATGTGAGCCGGCCACTCAGAAAGCAATGGCAAACTACTGAGCGTAATCTTGCCAAGAAATCAACAATGAGCTGAAAGATACTGATGTTGACAGCGATGTCCTGTAAAGGATATGCAAAACATTTATTGAATGCATGCTTGAAGTGCAGTTGCAGTATTTTGTACTTCTCCAAGTCTCTTATCCATGCTGTGATTCATAATCTAAGATAACATTAAAAAGAAACAAACAGCGGGATACAACATGAAACAGGTGACAGTGACGATAACATGAAGTTCTTAATTCATAGTATGTTACCATTGACGTAAGTATTGACATTAGACATGTTACTGACACTGAGACAATGTTATCTCCCCTTGTGGTTGTAAAATCCGGCACGAATTGTGTGCCTTTACCACAAACATTAATCGGGTACGTCCGCATTCCCACACAATTTGTTTTCCTTTAAACAAATAAGACATCAGTTTTAAAGTTAGTTGCATATCCTTTACAGGACGTGGCAGTAAACCCCAGCTTTTTGTGTGTGTGTGTGGGAAGTTTGTGATTTCTTGGCATGTGTACGTTCAGTAGTTTACTATTGCTTTATGAACGACCGGCACTCATATCTTTGTATGAGAACCAACTCAAGATGGTCTGTTCCAAATTGCCCGCAATCCTGTGTGTCGAACGCGGTACGCGGGATTACGAATTGCATTCTTAACTCCTTTAACACAGAGCCGGAGATTTATATGTATACACATAGCATTGACATGTATAAACCGATGGTTTATCTGTGTAAATATATTATTTATATGAAAACACAGATGATGTATTCGTATAGAAATATTATTTATTTGTACACACAGATTATTTTTATGCATACAACAATGTAATATACAAGTAAATGGGAATGTTCTTAAACAAGTGAATCGGTACAATTATCTTGGAACAGTCATAACATCTGATGGGAGATGGCATGAAGAGATTAGAACAAAAATCACCATGGCAAAGGTAGCCTTTTGCAAGATGGAAAATATACTGACCAATAAAAAGATGTCAATTGAAACGAGAAAAAGAGTGTTGAGGTGCTACATAGAGCCTGTACTTTTCTATGGATGTGAAGTGTGGACAATAAGCAGACAAGCTAAAATACATATGATGGCTGTGGAAATGTGGTTTCTGAGAAAAAAATGTAAAGAATACCATGGACAGACAGAAAAACCAATGACCAAGTCCTACAAGAAACAAATGAAAATTGTACACTGATTAGAGAAATTAGACGTAGACAGTCAACACATTTTGGTCATGTTATGAGAAGAAATAAATTGGAGAACTTGATGACAACTGGCAAGATCGAGGGGAAAAGAACAAGGGGAAGGCAGATAATTAAAAACTTGAATGGCTTGACCATGTAGTATGGTCGAGACAAGAACACAGAGCTGAGCCATGACTCTGGTGTTCGAGTGAGTTGGCGAATCATGACCGCCCACACTTATAGCCATGGCACATGATGAATGGAATCTATGACTTATTTATATAAATTAATTACACGTCCTAGATTGTTTATATGAAACAACGATTACTTATTTGCATACATGTCCTTTACAGAACGTTAAAACGTTTAAGAGATGCGGCGTTATTATCCATTCTTCTCCGATAACGTTATTAACCATTCTTCTCCGGTATTCTAGCCACTCGGCCAGCTGCTCCTAATGGCAAACTACTGAACGTAAACTTGCCAAGAGATCACGAGCAGCCAAAAATGGTGGGGTTGACTGCCACGTCCTGTAAATGATGTGCAACTATAAGTGCGATCCTCTAGTCTCTAATTCTTGCCCCTACTTCTATGAGCGCTAAACAATACGTGTACATCTATTTCTGAACTGTCTTAGTGGCCTCAAAAGGTTCCCCAATAGATATCTAGGTTATTAATTGTCAGATTGTTAGTAGATTCCAATCCAAGATAAAACTCTGCCCCACATCTGCAATCGAACTGGAAACATTTCTAGTTAGAGAGTGCGGGGAGGGGTGGGGAGGAGGGTTCCGGGCCTCCAACCAACTTTGCCGTTGAAAGACAAGAGGTTGTTCCTAGAAATAAGTTTTTGTTCCACTTAATCAACATTAGGTGTATGAATGACGACAATCCCTAAGCAACAATATTTTTAAAAGAAATTAACGGCTATATATACACACCGACATGGCTACACGAGTTGGCGGATACCTCACTTCATGTGCAGAAAACTGGGTGAGGTAATCTTTCACATGCAGGTATAACACAGCGGGCGAGAGGACAGAGGGGCGCTGATGTCAATGGAAATAGGGCGGTTCAAGTATTCACAGCAGGAGGGGAGACGGGGGCGCAGATATCGATGGAAATAAGGTGGTTTAAGTGTTCACGGGCAGGGGGTTTGGGAACGGCGGCGAAGATGTCCGGAAATAAGGGGGTTTTAAGTACACAGCAGGGTGGAAAGGGGGGGGCGCAGTGTCGAGGGAAAAAAATTGGTTTTTAAAGTACCACAGAAGGGGGAAAGACGGGGGGGCAGAACGAGGGGGAAATAAGGGGGGTTAAGTGTAAACAGCGGGGGGTAAAGGGGGGGCGCAAAATATCGATGGAAAAAAGGTGGTTAAGTGTCCAAAGCAGGGGGTAAGACAGGCGGCCCGGGATTTTGAGGGAAATAAGGTTTTTTAAAGTTTCACAGCAGGGGGTAAGACAGGGGGGGGCAGATACCCCGATGGAAAAAAAAGGTGGGTTTAAGTGTCCACAGCGGGGGGTTTTAAAGAAAGGGGGGCGCAGATATCGTGGAAATAGGGGTTTAAGTGTTCACGGGAGGGGGTAAGCCCAGGGGGCGGGAGTCAAATGAGAATAGAGGGGTTTAAAGTATTCAAAGCGGAGGTGACCCGAGAATCGAACCAACGATATCGGTGATCAAGAGGGGGGTCTTTTTGCTTTGTTGTTGTTGTTTTTTTTTTTTTTTTCATAATGAAAAATGCGGGTTATTAAAATGATTAGACGTGGATCAAAAACCACTCATCAAATTCATCGTTTTGAAATACCCCGGGTTGTGGTGTGTGTGTGGCCCTTGGGGTGTGTGTGGGGGGTTGTGTGGTGTGTGTGGTGTGTTGTGTGTTTTCCCCAAATGTGTTTTAGGTCAACCAAAACTAGAGGGGCTGCTGCTGTTAAATTTTTATCCCATTCGCCTAAAAACTTTTCCTGGCGTGGAAGAGTAATGGGATTTCACACACAGGTCAGTTAGACTTAAACGCTGACTTCTAGCTCAGAAACCAATGGCAAACTACTGAACGTAAAATTGTCTTCTAAATTAACCTGGGATTGATTGCAACATACTGCAATGGACCTACATCTACCTTTTTCCTTTAACCCTGTGCGTGTGGACTACGCAAACAAACTGATGGTCGTACTTCGAAGTACGCTTGTTTTTACAGTGAGGCGCTGTCGGCACTTGGGCGCGACAGGTTCGAATTTCTGTATAGTCACTACAGTTTTCCATTTTTATTTTGTCTAGACTGTTTTATTATGTCTAGTACTGTTCTATACTTCTATGAGTGTCGATCAATACCAGTCTATTTATTTCTCAAGCCATTTCAATGCCATTAAAGGTGTTCCCAACAATTGATATACCTGTGGGTTACGTAGAGCACAAATGGAATCATCCAATCGTGTCCCTTCTCTACATGTTCGTTAATACATAAGCTGTATTTTTAACGACTGAGAGGTTTTTGAAAATATTGCAGTTCCAAGTTTTGTATTCACCCTCTCTGGAGTTCATGTAACATAAAAGGTAAATAAAAAACTTGGAACGACACTATTTTCAAACACCCGACAGTCATTAAAAATACACCCTGTACTAGACCTATCGTTACGGTATGCTGTATGAGTATGTATACCTTTTTTCCATTCGCTCGCTTTGAACCAGAGCGTAATCCACGGTGACTAATTTTTGCGTGTGGGCTAACTTTCCATATTAACAGTGTCCCTCGTGAACCCACTCCGACTTCTCATGTACATGTAACTTACGTTCAAAGTCAACATTTTAGTCCAACTAACCGGTGATAGGGTTGAACCCGCTACCTCGTCATCAGCACAAGGAAGTTTAACAGCAAGCGCTCTTATCCATTCCGCCTTGCTGACCTCATGTGTGTTTATTATTTGACCTATTCTCGCTTAACAAACATTGCTGAGACATATGGTGCTATTTCAATGGTTTGATACGAACTCTGTCCATAATCCTTAGTTGTAGGTTCGGGTGTATGATAGACCTGGCTAATGGAGACCTACTTTCAGGAGTCTATAGTTGATTGTGCGTGGAAGTACACTTCTTTCAGCGAGACGCTGCAGTTGTTTGGAGGCGACAAGTTTGAACATCGGTATGGTAAATGTTGCCTTCAATTTTCATGTTATATGTCGTGTCTTCTAATATTTATTTATTTCTTTTGCGTCTATGAGGGCGATCCCTTCCCCAATTTCTGTCGTGACATTTCCACCACCATTAAACAGCGAACCCAGACACTCAGAACTGCTCACTTTCTGCAGCTTCTGTCCGCTGACCGATCGATCTGTTGACACATCTACTCAGAGGTTGTCATCACCTTAGACCATGCTGCACCAACATACAAATCTAACCTGGCACAAATGCATGCTGAACTTGGACACACTGACCTTCCAGCAGTAAAGATACGTGTGACGCACTCCCCTAGGAGGAACGAACAAATAAACGAACGAACGAATTTTATTTTCAAGGCTTCATAAATTGGGCACGCTGGCCAAGAAGAACGAAGAAGAGGACACAAAAATCCCGTTCTTCACTTTGCTTCTCGCTGACATATCCAGTTTCTGAATTATCTTCATACAAATCCCGCCCTGCACTTTGCTTCTCACCGACTTATCCAGTTTCTGAATTCTCTTCATACAAATCCCGCCCTTCACTTTGCTTTTGACTAACTTATCCAGTTTCTGAATTCCCATCATACAAATCCCGCCCTTCACTTTGCTTCTCACCGACTTATCCAGTTTCTGAATTCTCTTCATACAAATCCCGCCCTTCATTTTGCTTTTGACTAACTTATTCAGTTTCTGAATTCCCATCATACAAATCCCGCCCTTCACTTTGCTTCTCACCGACTTATCCAGTTTCTGAATTCCCACCCGTGCCACCAACAGCAACACTGTATCTTCAGAACATCGAAGTCCAGACTCTCCTATTTAATCCATTACAAGGGATGTATATCATTGTTGAGTGTAGAATGTTCCAGAATCATTAGACAAGTATTATGTTTGGCCTTATTCCAGCCTGTCAACGTGTGTTGCGGTGGAATCATGACCTGGATTCTGAGCTGAAGGATCGGAAGGACAGCTCTCGCAACAGTCCCGCGGAGACGGTGATTTAGTACTGGGTCGGAAGAAATGTGCTGAACCATCTCTCTAAGATGGTGATTTAGTACTGGGTGGGAAGAAATGTGCTGAACCATGTCTGTAAGATGGTGATTTAGTACTGGGTCGGAAGAAAATGTGCTGAACCATCTCTCTAAGATGGTGATTTAGTACTGGGTCGGAGGAAAATGTGTTGAACCATCTTTCTAAGATGGTGATTCAGTACTGGGTCGGAGGAAAATGTGTTGAACCATCTCACTAAGATGGTGATTTAGTACTGGGTGGGAAGAAATGTGCTGAACCATGTCTGTAAGATGGTGATTTAGTACTGGGTCGGAAGAAAATGTGCTGGACCATCTCTCTAAGATGGTGATTTAGTACTGGGTCGGAGGAAAATGTGTTGAACCATCTTTCTAAGATGGTGATTCAGTACTGGGTCGGAGGAAAATGTGTTGAACCATCTCACTAAGATGGTGATTTAGTACTGGGTGGGAAGAAAATGTGCTAAACAATCTCTCTGAGATGGTGATTTAGTACCGGGTGGGAAGAAAATGTGCTGATCCTTCTCTCTAACATAGTGATTTAGTACTGTGTCGGAAGAAAATGTGCTGAACCATGTCTCTAAGATAATGATTTAGTACTGGGTGGGAAGAAATGTGCTGAACCATGTCTATAAGATAGTGATTTAGTACTGGGTGGGAAGAAATGTGCTGAACCATGTCTCTGACATATGCCTGGGTCATTGACATTGAGATGAGTGACCTTTGTAGCGGGACTACGAGAAAAACAACTAACCATGAGAAATAATGGTGAGGGTGAGTGGGGAGCCCAGGGAGGGGCTACACAGCAGGGTTAAAAGACAGTGGAAAACTTTGAGTAGTCAGTGGAAGCTGAGACCGACTGAGGTTCGGTTCATGTGAAGTCAAGGGACTTCAGGGGCAGTTGATGTTTTAGACGCCGACGGGTCGGTAGTCGAGGAGAACTGTGTTGTGTATTTCTTCGAGTTTGAATGGAGGCCTGAACCCAGAGTGGGTTGCATAGTGAGTGAAGGCTAGACCCATCGTGTGGTTTGTAGTGTGTATATTCTGTGGATTATATTGATTTCTGGATGTATAAACATGTTCCGTTTGTCCTTGTTCTTTCTGGATTAAAAGATTATGTGCGCCAACTCAATCTTGTTTCATGACTGGTGAATGTGCACTGCAGGGGTGAGTTGGATTAAGAGACAGTTAGATAGCTCAATTGACACACCAGGAGCATCGTTACCTAGACAACGACAATCTCATCATAAAGAACATCGTGAGAGTCTCTAAGATGGTGATTTAGTACTGGGTGGGAAGAAATGTGCTGAACCATGTCTCTAAAATGGTGATTTAGTACTGGGTGGGAAGAAATGTGCTGAACCATCTCTCTAAGATAGTGATTAGTAACTGGGTGGGAAGAAATGTGCTGAACCATGTCTCTAAGATGGTGATTTAGTACTGGGATGGGAAGAAATGTGCTGAACCATCTCGCTAAGATAGTGATTTAGTACTGGGTGGGAAGAAATGTGCTGAACCATGTCTCTAAGATAATGATTTAGTACTGGGTGGGAAGAAATGTGCTGAACCATGTCTCTAAGATAGTGATTTAGTACTGGGTGGGAAGAAATGTGCTGAACCATGTCTCTAAGATGGTGATTTAGTACTGGGTGGGAAGAAATGTGCTGAACCATGTCTCTAAGATGGTGATTTAGTACTGGGTGGGAAGAAATGTGCTGAACCATCTCTCTAAGATAGTGATTTAGTACTGGGTGAAAAGAAATGTGCTGAACCATGTCTCTAAGATGGTGATTTAGTACTGGGTGGGAAGAAATGTGCTGAACCATGTCTCTAAGATAGTGATTTAGTACTGGGTGGGAAGAAATGTGCTGAACCATCTCTCTAAGATAGTGATTTAGTACTGGGTGGGAAGAAATGTGCTGAACCATCTCTCTAAGATAGTGATTTAGTACTGGGTGGGAAGAAATGTGCTGAACCATGTCTTTAAGATGGTGATTTAGTACTGGGTGGGAAGAAAATGTGCTGAACCATGTCTCTATGATTGGCATAAGATCTTATTGGAGCTTAGACGATCTGAACATCAGTGCATCGGACTTCAGGGTTGAAGTTCAGTCTTCCTAGAGTTCGCTGTCAATCAACAGTCACGTGATTACACCAGTAACACTAAGTAATTATCAACATCATGTGCTCTGCCAACTGATGCAGGTGAGCATGTCGCTCCACAGATCTCAGTCCTTGGTGTTCTGAATCAACTCTTCTGATCATATTCCACCATGCCATCGTCTCAGCCCTTCCAGCAATATTTCTCACGTTCTGTCTCTGCCACTTTTCCGGTTGATCTTTCCGTGATGTTCTTCAATGTCTCTTCAATAACTAAAGCCAGTATGAAACAAAATAAGAACGGTCCAGATCGCAAATACTGACTTGCCGTGACAGCCGTTTGCAAACAGCTCCAGATATTGTTCCCGCGGCTCATAAGCGTTAACAGGATAATCTGCTCAACAAGAACATTCTATGCATTACCGGAAATGTCAACATACACTGGGTTCTATTTTATGTTTCTGTCACCACATCCGGATTCTGTTTCTATATCCGGGTGATTCACTTTTATTTATCCGGGATATTTTTCCCCGTGTGTCGTAAAGATTGTCATTATTGCTGAATCGTTAAGAAGGTGTGGCTTACACGTCTATTATTACAAATTCGACACCTAGATTATTTTTGTTTGCTTTTAACTCGATCGTAGTCCACATAAGAGTTATTATTACTAGTTGCTGCTACAGTTATGGGGTGTACGGGACTGAATTTTGCGTGTGGATTAGTTTTTATTTTTTTTCAATACATGTGTCCCCCGCAATCAGATTCACGCCCTCTCCGACTTCTGAGATACTTTTAATTTACGTCCCCAAGTCAAAGACGCGAAGTCAACATTTTAACCTAACTGACTGGTGTTAGAAACGAATCTCTTACCATTGTCACCAGACAAAGTGTGGGCAAAATGCACGCATTCATTTTTTTTTAAATCTTAATTTATAAGAGCCATCTGTTCCCCAGGGGTAAGAGCCGCCCTATGAGGTTCCACGCCCCTGTGTGTCATTCGGATGACCGCCTCCGCTGGTGGCCCTGGCAAGATCAAGTACAGATGAATCTACACTTTGATCTTAGCTAAAAGGTCGAGAAGCATTTGTTTGGTCAATCTATATCACTTGCGTCTGATTACGTCCCTCCAGTCTCCAGTTCTCAGCAACTCTCTTCAGTTCAGCATGAGCCTCTGCCACCACATCCCTGCATGATTGAGTGCTGTTATTGTTCTAGAACGTCCTCTTGTTCTCTTGCCCTGAATCTCTCCCTCCAGCTTGTTCAGTAGCAAATCTCCATGTCTTCTACTGTGACCAAGCCAAGATAGTTCTTATAATTCTTATAAGATGTTTACTTATTGTCTATTTCCTTCACTACCTTTGTGGATAAGTTCAGTTGATCTCGGTAGCATCGGGGGCTTCGTATTGGCTAGACACTTTCCTGCCGACCAGAATCAAGGGTTCGATCCGCTGATCGTCGAATTCGGATGTTTCCAAATTGATCTAGGTTCTCAGATAGACTCAACCTAAAATGGGTACTAAACTGTATTGAGAAGTAAAGGCGGCCGGTATGGTACTAATCTCCTCACCCACAGAGTGTCCATTGGTCCATACAAATATGGCTGTAGCACCGTATGACCAATGGCGTGATTAGGGTAATTTACTTTTACTTTTTTTTATTTGCGCTCGCTCGCTTTGAACTCAAGCGTAGTCAATACAAACTATTTATAGTAGTGATGGACTGAATTTTACTAGTGGATTAGCTTTTCATATTAAGAGTGTCCCTCGACCATTCAGGTGAGACTCACTCCGACTTCAGATGTACTTGTAGTTAACGTCCACAAGTCAAGGACAACAGGTCAACATTTTAGTCCAGCTGTCCGGTGTAGGTATTGAACCTCTAACCTTGGCATCAGCACACCGGATGTTTAAGAACACGCTTTCTTACCAGTTCGGCCATGTGGACCTGCACTTTTACTTAATCAGTTGATATCTTTTCTATCTATAAAACTCTATGGTATCAACGGCTTCGGGCGGAAGAGCGCAATTGGGAGGGTACAAGCCTTACCCTGGTGCGAGGAAATGCAAGCTAAAGACAAAATTGTCATGGCAGGGCAGACCAGGCCCTAAGCCTTGGTTGGCGACTGGTCTAGGATCAAAGCTCCGACAGGCGGACAGTTAGAGCATTGCTTTGCTGATCCGGCAGCTTCTGCAGCTTGTCTTGTTCCAGATGTAGGGGTGTTACCTTTCCTCTGGAGTGAACTAGGCAGGCCGAGAGAGGGATCATGCTGCATGGGCAACACATGATCTCTATATTTTAGCCCAGGCTTTGTGCTATGGAGAACAGATGGGTAAGAGATCTCAGGGTCGACCTCTACTACGATACAAAGATGTGTGTAAGCGGGACATGATTGATACAGGCATTGATAATGCACATTGGGAGCAAGTCGCCGCTGAACGTGTTGCATGGAGGGCAAATATCAGAAATGGAATAAAGTCAAAGGAGAAAATTATTGCAGAAAAGTCACACACCAAGCGTTTGAGACGTAAGATGGTGCATGATGGTGGAAATGACCACGTGTTCACATGCACCCACTGTGAACGGACATTTACAGCGCAAATTGGCCTTATCAGTCACACTCGCTACCGCCATAGTTAAAAGTTATTATGCCTTTTTAGAGCACAAACTATCGTCTGTCAAGACGGCAAGGTGCCAATGATGATAATGGCATCGAAAATAGGAAGTTTCAATGCAGCAGAGCTGCTACTGCAGTCCGGACAAAATCATCGAAATATGACAACGAGGAGGTTTCCAGCTTTGCTGCTCGGACTACCATCGAACACATACGTACTTCTTTGAGTTGTCTGTTTTTATTGTTTTATTTATTTGTGTTACCCCGTTGACTCTTGTTCAAACGTTCACCTGTATCTGTGTGTTTTTCCATTCGTCGAGCTTCTTGGTTATATTGTGTGTTTTATTTGGACTCTTTTCTGTCCAGTTTTGCTCATTGTAACTATCATATTTCACCTATTTAGATAGAAAAAAAATACAGAAAAATTACAACGGGCTTGAGATTCCTGAGAAAATACTCAGCGTATCACGAAGAGAGAAATTCAGAAATGGTTAAACCAAGACTAAAGTGGAAGTTTATAGCAGCACCGAATTTCATTAGAAAACATAAAGTGAAATTATTCGGCCACATAACTAGGTTATCAACAAACAGTATACCACAACAATCAACGATGTACAGACCACATGTAACCATAAGAATAGGCAGACCAAGTAACGATGGACAGCGGTAATAGCACAGTTCATATGAGATGAGATGAGAAGAACAAGAAATCGGTCCTGAACACTAATTACAACCAGAGATCCAGTGCTACCAACAACTAAGTTTGCTAACACTTATCCGCTGCGATGTTTTCGTGCCGGGACGCCGCCCGCCCTAGAAGTTTTTTTTTTTATGTAAGCAAGGCGCTCCCTGCCTCAAACAATGATAGCACATATTTAGGCTTTAGAATATAATTTGCTTAAATGTTATCTCCCTGTAGATTTATAAGGACTGAAGCACCTGTTAGCCAGAGTTACACGTTAAATGTGTGTAATGCTTTACATAACAACAACGACGACGATGATGATGATGATGATGATGATGATGATGATGATGATGATGATGATGATGATGGTGATGGTGATAATGATGATGATGATGATGATGATGATGATGATGATGATGATGATGATGATGATGATGATGATGATGATGATGATGATGATGATGATGATGATGATGATGATGATGATGATGATGAATAATAATAATCTGGTGTGCTGTTGCCGAGGTAGCTAGTTCGACCTCAAAACCGACCAGTTGGACTAAAATGTTGAAAGACTGCCCACTATTCCTCCATGTATCCAGGCCAACAAACTGTGATTGCGCTATCGCATGACAAACCCATAGCAAGAAACTGCTCGGGGACATGTTTATTTAACAACAATGAGACTAGATTGTTTAGCGTAACGTATTTACAACTAGTGTCCACCGAGTGAACGCCACATATTTTGGTGACAATCACTGATCAATATTTCATGGGCTTCTCTTTATGAAATGCAGATCAGCGCTGAGATGTTCTGGACAGCCCTTCCTCTCGTCACAGAAGCGCTCGCTGAATAACGTCTCTAGTTTGTTGGGGCCGGCTTCGTGGCTTAGAGGTTAGCGACTTCTCTCCGTAATCTCGTATACTCTCGGGGTATGTGAGCCGGCCGCTCAGAAAGCAATGGCAAACTACTGAGCGTAATCTTGCCAAGAAATCAACAATCAGCTGAAAGATGCTGGTGTTGTCAGCGATGTCCTGTAAAGGATATGCAAAAAAAAAAAAAAAAGTTTGTTGGGACTACTTTGCCTAGTCTGACCTTAATGACCCCGGATGTTCTTCTTTGCGAATCGTTTTCTAACGCTTCTGTGCCTGCCGTCATAGAGATATGTACTACCTGCTTAATGCTGGCTATACATTGACAACATCTTCCGGGTTCTCTCTCTCTCTCTCTCTCTCTCTCTCTCTCTCTCTCTCTCTCTCTCTCTCTCTCTCTCTCTCTCTCTCTCTCTCACACACACACACACGTTAATTTTGAATTCCTTTACGGGACATCGCAATCAATACGAGCTTTTTTTTAAAAGCTGTTTACGATTTTTCAAGACAATTTTACATACAGTAGCTTGCCATTGCCGGCTCCGTGTCGAAGGCGTTACAGAAGTAGTTTGTGATCCCGCATACCCGAGTTCGAGACACAACTGCAGACCGTCTTGCGTTGGTTTATTTTACGAAATTGTGTGAGTGTCGGTCGTTCAGAAAGCCATGGCAAACTACTGAAAGTAAACTTGCCAAGAGATCACAACAGCAAAACCTGCTGGCGTTGTGACTGCGACGTCCTGTAAAGGATATGCAACTAACTTGTTTTTGTAGTTTACCATTGCTTTGCCTGCGCCGCTGCCATTGTTACAAGTCAACGCCAGGCAGCCTGCGTACAAATTGCCTGCAGCTAATTTCGAACCCGGGTATGCTGGGTTGTGAAACGTGTTCACTGCCCCCTAACCCCAGATGTTATGTGTGTTTATGGGTGAGTGTGTGTGGGTGTATGTGGGAGGGAAGATGTAAGTGTGTGTGGTTGTGTCGGTGGGTGTGGAGGTGTGTGTGTGGGTGTATTGGCGGGTATGTGGGTGTGTGTGTGTGTGCGCGCGCGCGCGTGCGCAGTGTAGAGTGCTTGCCTGCTAAGACACTGGTTTTGGGTTCAAGCTCCGACAGAATCCAGTTTATTTGTCCGACCGGTGCGTCTCTAAGATTGACCCAGCTCCATACAAATGTTGACCAGGAAATGATTTGGCAACTGTCTAAGAAGCCAAGACGACTGGGAAGGGAACTAGCCTCATCACCGCTTATGTCGTAGTCTTACACTTTCGGTTTGCTGATAACGGGGTAGCGGGTTCAATCCCTACACCGGTCAGCTGGACTAAAATGTTGACTTGTCGTCCTTGATTTGGGGACGTAAATTATAAGTACCTCAGAAGTCGGAGTATATTCAATGATGACGATGATGATGATGATGATGATGATGATGATGATGATGATGATGATGATGATGATTATGATGATGACGATGATGATGATGATGATGATGATGATGATGATGATGATGATGATGATGATGATGATGATGATGATGACAGATTCAAAATTTCGCCTGATGGCGGTGGACACTATGTAGAACAAATGTGAAAAATGAAGTACATGACGTCATCACCAGACTATCGTGAAGCAATATGCACCGAATGACTGTCGTCTGCTGGAGTAATTCTTTGCACTCCACACAATGAGTAATCAGATCTCGCTACAAGATCTTCATTGCGTGTTTAATCTATCTGTTGTGTTCTCATTCATCATCATCAAGTGCCTTGCCGACAGCTTGGGCGATCATGCTTTTCCACAAACTGCGATCTCCGACGGCATGGATCAGTTCGCGTGATGACTCCTTTCCATGACATGACACTAGACTGTCAAGAATTTTCTCTCGCTGTCTTTCTCTACCTCTCTTTCCACACATATGTCCGATTGTCACAACATGTTCCAGTTTTTGTCTTCTCATAATGCTTTGTAATATCATTATTCTTTTATAAAACTACATCTGTGCAATTTCCACATAATACTTCTTGAGCCTGATAATTATCCACAGTTCACTTTCTTACATCAAGATTATCTCGAAATCGTCTTTAAGCGCTCTTTGCTCACCTTGATTGAGAAAGACATGATTTCAACAGGAAGGAAGCCACGCTAGAATAGTGGCTAGACGCGTGATTTCCAATATGGTAGTTATTGGTTCGAATTCTCATCAAAACATATGTTTTCTTAATTTGGCTTACTGGTCGACCAATGTAAAATGGGTACCAAGAAAAGCTTTGGGAGTTCAAAACTGCCGGCGTGGCAATGACCATTCCACCCAATGAGTACCGATCAGTCTATGAAAATATGGGTTTAGCAGCCTATGTCAATGAATGCGCCATAAGGCGTGTAATGGGATTCTATACTTTACATTTTTTACAAACTGAACACATCAAATGATAGTCCAACAAACTGAACACATCAAATGATAGTCCAACAAACTGAACACATCAAATGATAGTCCAACAAACTGAATACATCAAATGATAGTCCAACAAACTGAAAATATCAAATGATAGTCCAACAAACTGAACACATCAAATGATAGTCCAACAAACTGAACACATCAAATGATAGTCCAACAAACTGAACACATCAAATGATAGTCCAACAAACTGAACACATCAAATGATAGTCCAACAAACTGAACACATCAAATGATAGTCCAACAAACTGAACACATCAAATGATAGTCCAACAAACTGAACACATCAAATGATAGTCCAACAAACTGAACACATCAAATGATAGTCCAACAAACTGAACACATCAAATGATAGTCCAACAAACTGAACACATCAAATAATAGCCCAAAAAACTAAACGCATCAAATGATAGTCCAAAAAATTTAACACATCAAATGATAGTCCAACAAACTGTCATTTACTGTCATTTACTGCCAATATAGTACCTTGCGGTGTATGGCAGAGGGGTCTTTGAGCCTGAGGAATAAAGGCAGCCTGGCTAGTGCAGTCGCCGCGAACTGTGCAGGTTAGGATTTTCTTTTTGCCCCCGACAGAAAAAAATCCCGCACCTTACCGGGGATCGAACCCGGGTCTCCCGAATGAGAGTCCAACAAACTGAACACATCAAATGATAGTCCAAGAAACTGAACACATCAAATGATAGTCCAACAAATTGAACACATCAAATGATAGTCCAACAAACTGAACACATCAAATGATAGTCCAACAAACTGAACACATCAAATGATAGTCCAACAAACTGAACACATCAAATGATAGTCCAACAAATTGAACACATCAAATGATAGTCCAACAAATTGAACACATCAAATGATAGTCCAACAAACTGAACACATCAAATGATAGTCCAACAAACTGAACACATCAAATGATAGTCCAACAAACTGAACACATCAAATGATAGTCCAGCCCCCTCTAACACTTTGTTAAATGTATTGAAAAGTTCCCAATTGATTTTCAAATGTAATTAGTTATAAAATGATAAAAACAATACTAATAATAATAGTTATGTCACCACTTAACGTATTTACTACATACTAGCTGCAGCAGGAAATAATAGAGCCAATATGGAAAAAGAGACAATATGAGAGAGTGTGAAGCTTACCGAGGTATATCAATTTTGAGTCACATAGGAAGGATATACGCAAAACTACTGTAACAAAGAGCTAGACCCAGAGTTGAACAACAGCTAAGCAAAGTACAATTTGGATTCAGGAAAGGTTAAAAGTTGCACTGATGCACTATTCACATTAAGACAAATATGTGGGGAAAAAACACAGAATACAGTGACCAGCAGAATATTGTGTTTGTAGATCAGGAAAAGGCTTTTGGCAGAAAAGATAGATATAAATTATAGACCATCCTTAAATACTATGGGATACAAGATCACCTGCTAGAAAAAAAAATAATGTCCTTGTACCACTCAGCAAAAATGTAATAAGTTACACAAGAAGGTATGTCAAATATGTTCACAGTCAATACAACAGTGAGACGGGGACGTGTGCTCTCTCCTTTGCTATTTAATATCTACATAGACAGAATACTTACAGGTATGTGTAGACGGTGAAAAAATGGGCCTTAGTTTGAATAATAGAAAGAGAAGTATGATGATATTAAAAGAAACAGATTGTGCCTAAAAGTGCTATTAAAGTATAGGACTTTATTTGGGCGCACGTGCAGGAATTCAAATATCTAGGCACATGAATAACATCAGGTATAAGATACACATCTGAAATAAAGAACAGAATAGGAGGAGCAAAAACATAATTCTATCAAATGAAGAACGTTTTGTGCAATAAGTGACTGTCTTTGAAAGCTAAAAAACAAAAGAGTTCTTGCATGTTACATAGAACCAGTTTTAACGTACGCCTGCGACTCCTGGACTATTAGTAAACAGGCGAAAACATTCCTGAAAGCCTTGGAGACATGCTTTTATAGAAGAAAGTTGAAAATTAATTGGACAGCCAAAATGAGCAATTAGGACGTTTTAAGGGAAGCTGAGTCACAAAAAACCTCTTAACACAAACATGAGAACGAGGCAGTCATCGTTTTTTTTTTTTTTTGCCACGTTATGAGAAGACAAACACTGGAACATGTTGTGACAACCAGAAAGATTTTCGGAAAGAGAAATAGAGGAAGACAGCGTGAGAAGATTCTTGGCAGTCTTGTGTCACGGTATAGAAGGGAGTCAACACACGAATTGATCCACAACGTCGGAGACCGTAATTTGTGGAGAGGCATGATCACCCATGCCAGCCGGCAAGGTACTGAATAATGATAATAGACAGATTATCCAAAGAAGCAAACAATGACAGATTCAAAATTTGGAACTCTGTACTTCAGATGAATCAACAGATTCACCAGCAATAAATGTGATTTTATTTGCAGACGATCAGTGTCCTGCTTTATAGCGACGAGGTTAGACTACAAAATCATATTAATAAGCTGAGTTCAGCACGCAGCAGATACAATATGAGTATAAATGCAGGCAAAACTGAAGCAATTCAAGTTAGCAGATCTCTTGGTCCACTGAGTATATAAATAAATAGCAACTTCTGTGAAACAAGTTAAAGAATTCAAATATCTTGGAAGTATGGTCACATTGGATGGCAGATTGGACAGAGAAATCGAAAGCAGATGCCAAAAGGCAAGTGCGCTATCACCCATACTCAAACATCCAAATATACCCATGTCCGCAAAACGACAGATAATAAATAACATATTCACACCAATCCTATGCAACCAATGTCTAACTTAGGCATTATCTAAATGACACTTACGTAAAGTCAACACCTGTGAGATGAGATGCTTAAGAAAAGCTGCTAACTTAAATGTACGAGACAGAATAAGAAATGATGTTATTAGACAGATAGTAGGATCAATACCTTGCTCACATATAATGAAAGACAGAAGATCAAATGGTCTGGCCATCTCGATAGAATGCAACACCATCAACTACCAACACTGGCCCCACATCAAAGAAAATCTGATACGAGAGCAAGAGGGCGCCCAAGAAGAAAATGGATTGACATCTAAGACATTGTACAAGCACACAGAATGACACTATCTAGTGTCCCCCATCGGGCCCTGGAGCACCAATTATTCTTCCCCATGACGCTTGACGGTAAAAATGGAAGATGATGATGATGAAAACTAGTATTTTATGTCATGTGACGCAGGTTGTGACCGGGACATTTATGTTACGATTACGCCACTCCTTATCGGTCGAGTGTATGTGACTAAACAAACATAAATCGTGTTTTGTGGTTATTACTTGTCAATATTCGATGAGTTTTACGATGCGAATTTAAGATCAATGCTGAAATGTTCGGGGCATCACTTTACCTCGTCACAGAAACTAGATGACTATCTTGTTAGCACCATTTGCCTAGTCTGACCCCCACGACCCCGGATGTTCTACTTTGAAACTCTTACTCCAGCGCTTCTGTGTCCGGCTGCACAGTGATAAGTGCTTTATGGAAGATATGTTGTGGCAATATCTTCCTGGTTCGCAACATTATATATATATATAATATATATAATATATATATATATATATATATATATATATATATATATATATATATATATATATATATATATATATATATATATATATATTTCATTCATTCATTCATTCATTCATTCATGCCTTGCCGTCTTGACAGACGATAGTTTGTACTTCAAAAAGGCATAATAACTATTACCCATGGAGGTAGCAAATGTGACTGATAAAGCCAATTCGCGCTGTAAATGTTCGTCCACAGTGGGTGCATGTGAACACGTGGTTATTTCCACAATCATGCGCCATCTTACGTCTCACACGGTCTTATCTGCAATAATTTTCTCCTTTGTTTTTATTCCATTTCTGATGTTTGCCCTCCATGCAACTCGTTCAGCGGCGACTTACTCCCACTGTGCATTATCAATGCCTGTATCAATCATGTCCCGCTTACACACATCTTTGTATCGTAGTAGAGGTCGACCCTGAGATCTCTTACCCATCTGTAATTCACCAAAAAAGATGTCCTTTGGATTCTACCATCATCCATCCTCCTAAGATGTCCTATCCATCTAAGTCTACGAAGACTGAGCATGGAATACACCGTCACACAACCTGATCTTTCCAGTACTTCAGTATTTGTGATTTTGTCTTGCCACTTAATACCAAGAATTCTTCGCAGACACCACATATGAAAGCTGTTTAAACGTTTCTCTTGGTGTGAGAAAGTTGTCCAGGCTTCACTGCCATAAAGAAGAATACTAAGGACACAGACTTGAAAGACAAGGATTTTGTTTTGGCAGTAAGCTTCCTGTTCTCCCAGACTCTTTTTCTTAATCTGTTCATTGTTGTTGCTGCCTTTCCAATCCTGATGTTGATTTCCTGATCTAGGGATAATTTGCTATTTACCACTGATCATAGATATGTAAAATAGTCTACTATCTCCAGTTCGGCGTCGTCAATAAAGATTGATGGTACCCCATGTGCACCTTGTGACATAATCTGTGTCTTCTTTTTGCTAATTGTTAAACCAAATTCAGAACAAGCATTGGAGAATGCAGATAGTAGACGTTGTAATTCTTCATCAGAGTGGGTCATAACTGCGGCATCATCTGCAAAAAGCAACTCTCTGATCAGTACCCTCCTAATTTTGGTCTTGGCCTTCAATCTCTGCGCATTGTAGAGGCCGCCATCTGAGCGTGAGTGAATGTATATACCACCATCCTGATCACGAAAGGCATATTTCAGTAGAAGTGAAAAGTATATATCCAAATATATTTAGATACCTAGGGGCATTTATAACATCAGATGGAAGATGTACAACAGAGATTAGGAGCAGAATAGGGCAGGCAAAAGCCGCATTTCATAAAATGAAGAGTATCTTATGCAATAAGTCACTGTCACTGAATGTAAGAAAGAGAGTGCTGAAATGCTATGTAGAACCAGTTTTGCTGTATGGCAGTGAATCTTGGAATGTAAATGAACAAATTAAGAAGAAATTAGAAGCAACAGAGATGTGGTTCCTGAGACGAATGTTGCGAATTCCTTGGACTTCCAGAGTAACTAACGACGACTGCCTGAAACAGGCTAATGAAACTAGAACATTATATACAACAATAAGACAGAGACAAACAGCTTTCCTCGGTCATGTGATGAGAAGAGAGGCATTGGAGAACATCGTAACAACTGGAAAGATCGAGGGGAAGAGAGGCAGAGGTAGACCAAGAGAAGTGATGCTGGATGGATTGAGACGGTGGCATGGAGGAATATCAGCAGCAGAGTTGATCCAGAAAACCAAAGACCGAGATCTATGGAGAGCCATGAACGCCTACGCCAGCCGGCACGGCACTTGATGATGATGATGAGGCTTTAGGTTCTCTAATTTACAACACACTTCATATTATACTAAATGTTGTGTATACGTTGGTAATCATGTCTCTCCACATCGTACTGTCTCATGTACAGTCAATCATCTCTGATACCTCTGGCCCTCCTTGCCATAATGTCAAACAGTCTAGTATTTTCTCCCTTGGTCTCCCCTCTTTCCAATTTTGCCATTGTCACGATATCCTCCAAATTTCCTCTTCTCGTGGTGTGCCATAAGAATAGATACTGCCTTCTTCAGATGAGAGGAACCAATTCTCTTTATCAGTTTGTTTCTTTGAGTTATCTGTATGTACCAACTATCACCCGTACTGTAAGAAATCAATCAATCAAGAAGAAGGTAAGAAAGAGAGTGCTGAAACGCTGTATAGAACATGTTTTGCTGTATGGCAGTGAATCTTGGAATGTAAATGGACAAATTGGGAAGAACTAGGACGCAACATAGATGTTCTTACTGAGATGAATGTTACAAATTCCTTTGACTGCTAGAGTAACTAACGACTGCCTGAAAGAGGCTAATGAAACTAGAACAGTATATTCAGCAATAAGAACGAAACAAGCTGCTTTCTTTAGTCATGTGGTGAGAAGAGTGGCGTTGGAGAACATCGTGACGATTGATAAGATCAAGGGGAAGAGAAGCAGGGGCCGACCAAGAGAAATGATGCTGGGTGGACTAAGACTGTGGTATGGAGAAATACCATCAGCAGAGTTGATCCAGAACAGCAAGGGCCGCGATCTGTGGAGAGACATCAACGCCAGCTGACAAGGCATTTGATGATGATAATCTTTATTAAGCATTTTATCTACCTTATCTGTTCTTGGCATTCTTCGATACAACCACATCTGTGTGGCTTCTACACAATTCCTCATTACTCTGTTAATCGTCCGTGTTTCACTTCCGTACATCAGAATTGACTTGACGTGGCCATTAAGAACTCTTTTTCTCACCTGGATTGAGGAAGACGTGTGTTGCATACACAAAGTTCACGACGTCTGACAACACTAGTTAACTTTGCCTACACTAGTTCCAGACGTCTGGTCACGACGTCTAACTCTAGTTCACGTTGCCTACACTAGTTTACGACGTCTGGCAACACTATTTCACGTTACCTGCACTAATTCACGACATATGGCAACACTAGCTCACGTTGCCTACACTAGTTCACGACTTCTGGCAACACTAGTTCACGTTGCCTACACTAGTTCACGACATATGGCAACACCTGTAGAACATGCTGGACCCTACTAGACGAGGCAGATCTAGAACCCATTTGACGTAGTTCAATTAAATAAAGTACGCAAGTCGACATAATGTCAATTCACGTCACTAGTAGTGGGGATCTCCTTTTGAAAGTGTTTTTGTTATTGGCGACGCAATTTCCACACAGAGTATTAAAGTAGTCTACATTCCAAGGCTGTTTATGTCATTGATAACGCGTTCTCCCCCACCCTCTCCCCCTCTCCTCGCCGAGCTGATATTGTAAACAGCCTCGTCTGTTCCCGTCCCGCCATTGGATTTAAATTCTTTCTTTGATTTCTGTTGGGTGCATTATGTATGTATCAGGACCCTGAGTATAAAAAGAGTTGAAGGACTAGTTTTATCCGTGTCTCTATTTATGTGGCCGTGGTAGCTTAGTTGATAATAGGTAAGCTTACCAGGGTAGTGGCCCGGAATCACTCCCTTGCTCAGATGTTTTTTTTTAACTGTAATTAGTGATAATAATAATAATAATTATATGATCTATTATACAAGGTTGTGTCCTGTCCCCTCTCTTGTTCATAACATATATAGACAACATATGTAAAGAAACCAGCCAAGCAGAGACAGCAAGAATACCGCATGACGAGAACACAGAAGAAGAACCATCTGCAAATCTAACCATTAGAGAACTCCTGTTTGCGGACGACCAAGCACTAATAGCAAAATCAGAAGCTGAATTACAAGACCACATGAATAGTCTAAACGAAATGTGTAGGGAACAAAACATGAAAATTAGCACAAGCAAAACAGAGGTAATGACTATAACTAAAGAAGAACAAACAGCAACAATTCACCTAAACGAACATCCCTTGAAACAAGTAAAGAGCTTCAAATACCTAGGAAGTATAATATCATCAAATGGCAGATCAGAAGACGAGATAGAAAATAGGTGCAATAAGTCAAATCAACTCATTGGACAAATGGCACCAATACTAAAGAACAAACATGTATCAATAACTACTAAGAAAGCACTTTACAACACAATCTTCCTACCAACTCTGTGCTACCAATGCCAAACCTGGACAATGACAGAAAAAGAGAAAAGAAAAATCACAACAACAGAAATGAGGTTCCTGAGAAGAATACTCAACGTATCAAGAAGAGATAAGATCAGAAATGAAGAAATCAGGACTAAAGTGTGGGTTAAAGTTGCTCTAGATTTTATTAGAAAGCAGCAAGTCAAATGGTTTGGCCATGCAAGTAGGTTACCAGTCAACAGCATGCCACAACAAGCAATGATGTACAGACCAGATGGAAACAGAGGAAGAGGCCGACCACGTAAACGTTGGACGGAGGGAATAACAGAATCCATGGGAATGTCGATATACGAAGCCCATAACCGGGCACTCTCACGAAGTTTATACTTCACCTCGACACCGCAAGGTACAAGAGGAACATGATGAGATGAGATGAATAATAATAATAATAATAATAATAATAATAATAATAATAATAATAATAATAATAATAATATAATAATAATAATAATAATGGCAGCCACCATTGTCTATGGAACAACAAAATATTTTCAGAATATACTAATGATAATAACCGGGGGCAGGAGAGGCTGGCTGAGTGGCTAGTATGCCGGATTTTCTTTCGGGAGGCCCGGGTTTGAATCCTCGGTAAGGTGTGGAATTGTTTCTGTCGGGGACAAAAAAGAAATACCCTAACCTGCACAGTTCGTGGCGACTGCACTAGCCAGGCGGCCATAATTCCTCGAGACATTCTTCCCCCCCCCCCCACCCCACACCCACCATACACCGCAAGGTATTATAGGCAGTAAATGGCAGTTTTTGTTTTTTAAATAACAAGGGGAGGAGCAAAGAAAAATGATAAAGAAGGAAAGGGGATGGCGATGATAATCATGATACGGAAGAGGGTGTTGATGGTTATGATGACGATGCTGATGATGATGATGATGATGATGATGATGATGATGATGATGATGATGATGATGATGATGATGATGATGATGGTGATGATGATAATGTTGACGCTGGCGACGGCGACGATGATGATGTTGTTACCAAGGATGGTGATGATGACAACGAAAACGATAGTAATATGATAACGATATCGATTACGCTGCTTATGTTAAAAAAGAACGAACGAACGAACGAACGAAAATCTTTATTTTCAAAGTGTTAAGAATTTGGGAAGCAGGCCCGTCTGACATTCTGCCCTTCTTCTCTATTTCCTCTCATACATTCTTTCATTCAACATCTCTTATGAAGCAAATCTTGGACAGCAAAAGAACAATAAGCATTAAAACGCATGAAAAATAATCAATAATACATGACTCAAGCGTTTCAACATAGGCATTATAAATACCCAAGGAAGGCGTAACGTGTCATACATATGAGGATGTTTTTTCGCCTAGTTGTCGCTCGAGATAATTTACCATTATCATTGTCTTTGTTGCTGTTGCTTGTTTTTTATGGGGACATGTAGTCTGTCCTAAGGTGGTGTTCAAACAGGTTGCGACTGTATGTATAATGAATCGTGGTGTCTTTGATTTCTTCTGAAAGATTGTTCCACAACTGAGTGGCAGAGTATGCTAAGCTTGTTTTATATAAGTCTATCTTAGGTTTAGAGACATGAAGTATACTTAGTCGTTCGCTATGTCTTGCATTATATGTAAACAATGGCCAAAGGTAGCTTGGAGCATTTTGAAATAGGATTGTGTGAATTAGTTTAGACGTATTAAAAAGTTGGCGTTTGTGGAGAGGCAGTAACGGAAGACGTTCATGTAGGTTAGAATTGTCTGTAAGCTTATGGCCATTGATTAAACGCACTGCCCTTTTCTGGAGTGAATGCAGGCGTTTTGTTATTGATTTGGAGCATCCATCCCAGATTGAGGAGCAATAATCAATATGTGTTTGTATGTCGGAAGTATAGAATATCTTTCTTGTGTTTTCTTCGAGGAAATTTTTAATTTTGGCAAGTTGGTATACTTTTTTGGCTATTTGTTTAACTAGAACATGAACATTGGGAATTAAAGGATAGATTTTGATCTATGATAAGACCCAGTGCCTTGTGCTCGGTTACACTTTCTATAGGCGTGCTACCAATGTGCAGCTGAAGAGTTCTCTTTGAGTTTAGAGTAGTGAAGTCTTTGCCTGGTTCTTATTACCATAGATTTTGTTTTAGAAATGTTAATTTGCATGCTGTTTGCATGACTCCAGTTAACTACACTATTTAATTTCCTGTTGCAATGATAATTCTAGCACATTATGATCGATAGCGTATGTATATACTGTGCACTCGTCTGCAAATAGATCGCAGGACGACGACAGATATAAGGGAAGATCATTTATATAAATGGCAAATAACAGAGGGCCAAGTATAGACCCCTGAGGTACTACAGTGTTAATGGTAATGGCTTGAGATAGAGATTTATTGTGTGATATTACTTGTTTTCTGTCTAATAAAAATGAGTTTATTAATGTCACTATATTAAAGCTTACTTTCATTGTTTCTAGTTTTTTTGTTAATTAGAATTATATGATCTATCATATCGAATGCTTTTCTAAAGTCTATAAACACCGTTCCACATAGAGTATTATTGTTAATATTTTGATGCCAGTTTTCTATTATGTTTGTTAGGGCCGTATGGCAGGAATATTTTGGCCGAAATCCTGACTGACTGTCAACTATCAGTTTATGGCGAACTAAGTGATCTAGTGTTGTTTTGTGAATGTGCTTTTCTAGCTGTTTGGATAGTGAGGATAATATGGAAATTGGCCTATAATTACTCATGACTAGATCTTCTAATCAACTAGCTTTTAAATGAGGATACACTTTAGCGATTTTAAAGGCTGATGGGAACTGACCTTTGGTGAGACATTGATTATATATAAAAGTTAGTGACTCGCAGATCGCCGGTGCAGCATAGCGTGTAAGCAGAATATTATCAAAATAGTTTGATAATGACGATGGTGATAATAATGATGATGGTCAGGTGTAGTTTGAGAAAGAAAGAGAAAGGGGACAGCAAGGAGAGGGGAGGGAGAATTACAATGAGAAAGATGTTGAATGATGACGATGATGATAATGATGATGATGGCAATGATGATGCAGACGAAAATGATGGTTAAGATGATAGCGATATCGATGACGGTGTTAATGTTAAATAAGAAGAAGATGATGATGTTGATAACGATAGCGATGGTGATTATGATTATAATGATAACGTTACACTAACTCCGATAACGAGAAAGAAGAACGAAACGATAAAAAGAAAGACACGGAAAAACAACAAAAACTCAACGCAAACAACAAGAACCAGTCTGTACTCACCGCTATCTGATGCTCCAGCCATCCCTCTATAAACCTGATTGATTGCTTGGAATCAACGTTCACATACATGATCGATCAGAGGCGCCACTCACTCCGTGTCACTGAAGACCATGCGCATTTCAAATCTTCAACAAACAACCCGTGTCAGGTATGAAAAATTCCAGTGTTTACAATATCACAGAAATGTCAGTTTTCTCATGCACCAGAAGTTTCAAATAAGGCATATACTAAGTCTGAATGATATTATAACAGTGTACATGTAAGAGATGTGAATCTTTCAGGTGTTATTATGTATGTAGTGCCACAATTTTCTTTCGCGTGATGAATGTATTGTTAGTTACCGCACATACAATGTCCTGAATAATAAAACAGGTTTAAGATGTCACATATTCTGTATCTTGGCTATGTCTAACTTACGCGTGTCTAATATTACTAGAAAGTCACGCTGTATTTGCCGCAACAAGAAAAAGAATTTTAATTTGATCGTATCATTCGCATTCTGTGCAATTCTTTACAGGTCTGCATATTAATTCCGAATTTCAATGTTCGTGCATGCTTGAATCGCATAGCCGTATCTAGCATGCCTTTGTCACGCAGCCATTTTATGCATGTCTATGTCAGACAGCTGTTGTTTTTGTTTTTTTTTTACATCATGTCCGTATCACGTACTCATTTCCTTCATGTATGTGTCACGTAGCCGTTTCTAGCATGTCTACGTCACGTTTCCGGCATATCTGTGTCACGTAACCCATTTTCCTCGTGTCTATGTCACGTCACGTTTCCGGCATGCCTGTGTCACGTACCAATTTCCCTCATGTCTGTGTCACGTACACGTTTCCCGCATGTCTGTGTCACGTACCCATTTCCCTCATGTCTGTGTCACGTACCCATTTCCCTCATGTCTGTGTCACGTACCAGTTTCCCACATGTCTGTGTCACGTACCCGTTCCCTCATGTCTGTGTCACGTACACGTTTCCCACATGTCTGCGTCACGTACCCGTTTCCCACATGTCTGTGTCACGTACACGTTTCCCGCATGTCTGTGTCACGTACCCGTTTTCCTCATGTCTGTGTCACGTACACGTTTCCGGCATGTCTGTGTCACGTACCAGTTCCCTCATGTCTGTGTCACGTACCAGTTCCCTCATGTATGTGTCACGTACCAGTTCCCTCATGTCTGTGTCACGTACCCGTTTTCCTCATGTCTGTGTCACGTACCCGTTTCCCACATGTCTGCGTCACGTACCCGTTTCCCTCATGTCTGTGTCACGTACACGTTTCCCGCATGTCTGTGTCACGTACCCGTTTTCCTCATGTCTGTGTCACGTACCCGCTTCCCTCATGTCTGTGTCACGACCCGTTTCCGGCATGTCTGTGTCACGACCCGTTTCCGGCATGTCTGTGTCACGTACACGTTTCCGGCATGTCTGTGTCACGTACCCGTTTCCCGCATGTCTGTGTCATGTACCCGTTTCCCGCATGTCTGTGTCATGTACCCGTTTCCGGCATGTCTGTGTCACGTACACGTTTCCGGCATGTCTGTGTCACGTACACGTTTCCCGCATGTCTGTGTCACGTACCCGTTCCCACGTGTCTGTGTCACGTACCCGTTTCCCTCATGTCTGTGTCATGTACCCGTTTTCCTCATGTCTGTGTCACGTACCCGTTTCCCGCATGTCTGTGTCATGTACCCGTTTCCCGCATGTCTGTGTCATGTACCTGTTTCCGGCATGTCTGTGTCACGTACACGTTTCCGGCATGTCTGTGTCACGTACACGTTTCCGGCATGTCTGTGTCACGTACCCATTTCCCTCATGTATGTGTCACGTATCCGTTCCCATGTGTCTGTGTCACGTACCCGTTTTCCTCATGTCTGTGTCACGTACCCGTTTTTCTCATGTCTGTGTCACGTACCCGTTTCCCACATGTCTGTGTCACGTACACGTTTCCCTCATGTCTGTGTCACGTACCCGTTCCCACGTGTCTGTGTCACGTACCCGTTTTCCTCATGTCTGTGTCACGTACCCGTTTTCCTCATGTCTGTGTCACGTACCCGTTTCCCTCATGTCTGTGTCACATATCCGTTTCCCTCATGTCTGTGTCACGTACACGTTTCCGACATGTCTGTGTCACGTATCCGTTTCCGGCATGTCTGTGTCACGTACCCGTTTCCCGCATGTCTGTGTCACATACCCGTTTCCCGCATGTCTGTGTCACGTACCCGTTTCCGGCATGTCTGTGTCACGTACCCGTTTCCCGCATGTCTGTGTCACGTACCCGTTTCCCTCATGTCTGTGTCACATACCCGTTTCCCGCATGTCTGTGTCACGTACCCGTTTCCGGCATGTCTGTGTCACCTACCCGTTTTCCTCATGTCTGTGTCACGTACACGTTTCCCGCATGTCTGCGTCACGTACACGTGTCCCTCATGTCTGTGTCACGTACCCGTTTCCCTCATGTCTGTGTCACGCACCCGTTTCTAGCATGTTTGTATCACGTACCCAATTCCCTCATGTACGTGTCACGTAGCCGTTTCTTGGACGTCCTCCACCCTCCCCCCCCCCTTCCAGCCCTCACCACCACCCTCGTGAATATTTAAAAGATAAAACTCCCCCGCAGCATTGTCCAGCCGTGGGCCTGTGATGTGATAGCTCCCCCACATGTGATGTGATAGCTCCCCCACATATTGTAGGTCTGACAGCACGGGGGAATAGGTGGCCAATCTATCCCTCACTTTCGCAGGTGATGAGCCCAAGCTTCGAACCCGCGTCCGACCGCGCACATGAAATTATCGGCGCAGATCACTATCAACGTCTCTAACGCGTCCGCTCCCTTGAACATTGCTTTCCAGTAATTCCAAAACTAATCACCCCGCATGCCTCACATTGTACCGAAGTCAAGATTACCTTCACTTTCATATTCAAACAACAAGCAGCGCTTATAAATGCTACTTGTCTTGCATTTAGCGTCTGAACTAT
Source organism: Cepaea nemoralis (assembly GCA_014155875.1). Taxonomy (NCBI): domain Eukaryota; kingdom Metazoa; phylum Mollusca; class Gastropoda; order Stylommatophora; family Helicidae; genus Cepaea; species Cepaea nemoralis. Next base: position 132,776 of record JACEFZ010001920.1, on the reverse strand, counting down.
GAAAGGGCGCGGGGATGTTCGCATATTTTGAACATAAGTGATCTCTTTATGTGAGTTGTCATTCATTGTTACAGTATGAGTGTAATCTACTTCCACTCATGTTCAGGCCTGTATGTTTACAAAAGGAATATTTGAAAACTATAAGCAGGGCAACAATGGAACAAAAGGTTTGGTAAATAAACTGCCTTAAATATTGACTACGCCTCCGTTGTGCGTTTCAATTAGAACACACAAATATACCAGAAATAAAAACATCGATATATACATAGCTGAATAGTAACGCTTTCAAGCATATTTTCAGGCTTAATCAAATCAAATAGAAGATCTGCTACCAATCAAATCAAACAGATTAGCTTTCCCTATTACTAGAGACCCTCGCCATCAGGGAACCCACTCTGACTTCAGAGGTACTTGTAATTTACGTCCCCAAGTCAAGCTCGAGAAGTCAACATTTCAGTCCAACTGACCCGTGTAGGGGCTGAACCCGCTACCTCGGCATCACCAAAACTGACGTTTAGGAACAAGCGTTCTTATCCATTCGGCCATGCTGACCTACAAAGACATTGTATGATGTCAATCAAACCAAACAATATCTGCTGCCAGTCAAACCAAGCAATATCTGCTACCAATTAAATCAAATAATATTTGTTACAAATCAAACCAAACAATAGCTGCTACCTATCAAACCAAACAATATCTGCTATCAATAAAATGAAACAATATCTGCTACCAATTAAATCAAATAATATCCGCTATCAATCAAATTAAATAATATCAGCTACCAGTCAAATCAAGCAATATCTGCTACCAATTAAATCAAACAGAAGATGTGCTGCCAATCAAATCAAACAATATCTGCTACCAATCAAATCAAACAATATCTGCTACCAATTAAATCAAACAATATCTGATACCAATGAAATCAAACAATATCTGCTACCAATCAAATCAAACAATATCTGCTACCAATTAAATCAAACAATATCTGCTATCAATTAAATCAAACAATATCTGCTACCAATCAAATCAAACAATATACGCTACCAATCAAATCAAACGATATCCGCTACCAATTAAATCAAACAATATCTGCTACCAATTAAATCAAACAATATCTGCTACCAATTACATCAAACAATATCTGCTACCAATCAAATCAAACAGAAGATGTGCTGCCAATCAAATCAAACAATATCTGCTACCAATTAAATCAAACAGAAGATGTGCTGCCAATCAAATCAAACAATATCTGCTACCAATTAAATGTAAAAAAATATCTGCTACCAATCAAATGAAACAATATCTGCTACCAATCAAATCAAACAATATCTGCTACCAATCAAATCAAACAATATCTGCTACCAATTAAATGTAAAAGAATATCTGCTACCAATCAAATGAAACAGAAGATCCGCTACCAATCAAATCAAACAATATTCGCTACCAATCAAATCAAACGATATCCGCTACCAATTAAATCAAACAATATCTGCTACCAATTAAATCAAACAATATCTGCTACCAATTAAATCAAACAATACCTGCTACCAATTAAATCAAACAATATACGCTACCAATCAAATCAAACAATATCTGCTACCAATCAAATCAAACAATATCTGCTACCAATCAAATCAAACAATATCTGCTACCAATTAAATGTAAAAAAATATCTGCTACCAATCAAATGAAACAGAAGATCCGCTACCAATCAAATCAAACAATATCTGCTACCAATCAAATCAAACAATATCTGCTACCAATTAAATCAAACAATATCTGCTACCAATTAAATCAAACAATATCTGCTACCAATCAAATGAAACAGAAGATCCGCTACCAATCAAATCAAACAATATCTGCTACCAATTAAATCAAACAGAAGATGTTCTGCCAATCAAATCAAACAATATACGCTACCAATTAAATCAAACAATATCTGCTACCAATCAAATGAAACAGAAGATCCGCTACCAATCAAATCAAACAATATCTGCTACCAATCAAATCAAACAATATCTGCTACCAATCAAATCAAACAGAAGATGTGCTGCCAATCAAATCAAACAATATTCGCTACTAATCAAATCAATCAATATCTGCTACCAATAAAATCAAACAATATCTGCTACTAATCAAATCAAACAATATCTGCTACCAATCAAATCAAACAATATCTGCTACCAATCAAATCAAACAATATCTGCTACCAATCAAATCAAACAATATCTGCTACCAATCAAATCAAACAATATCTGCTACCAATCAAATCAAACAATATCTGCTACCAATCAAATCAAACAGAAGAAGTGCTGCCAATCAAATCAAACAATATTCGCTACTAATCAAATCAATCAATATCTGCTACCAATAAAAATCAAACAATATCTGCTACTAATCAAATCAATCAATATCTGCTACCAATAAAAATCAAACAATATCTGCTACCAATCAAATCAATCAATATCTGCTACCAATAAAAATCAAACAATATCTGCTACTAGTCAAATCAAACAGAAGATGTGCTACCAATCAAATCAAACAATATATGTTACCAAGCAAATCAAATAATATCTGCTGCCAATCAAATCGAATAAAAGATGTGATGATTTATCTGAAATAAGTGATGGTACGGCTAGTATAATATAAGAAATAAATTGTAAGAAAGCAGAAATGGTGTTAATCCAGAAGGAGAAAGAAATACAAGCTACCACAATGGAACATCCAAGTAAATGGAACTATTCTTAAACAAGGCAATCGGTACAACTATCTCGGAGCAGCCCATAACATCCGATGGAAGATGTCTTGTGGGGATTTGGGACAAACATCGTGATGGCACTTTACAGGATGGGAAACATCATCATCAACATGTACCAAGACGGTAGGCTTGAGTGCTCATGTTTCTCCATCTCACACGATCACCAGAGTCGTGGATCAGCTTTGTGCTCTTGTCTCTGTCATGTCTGGTGGCCACACCATATAGATATTTAATTATGCGCCTTCCTCTTGTTTTTTTCCCTCAATCTTGCTCGCTATCACCAAGTTCTCTGGTTTATTTCTCGTCATAACGTGTCCACAAAATCTTGAATGTCTACATTTAATCTCTTTCTCTAATAAGTTTACGGTTTTCATGTGTTTATTGTAGGACTTGTTCATTGGTTTTATGGGAAACATACTTATAAAACGCTGTAAATTGCAGTGAGAAAAACAAGAGTTTTAAAGTGCTATAAAGAGCTATGTGAAACACGAACAACAAGCATATAAGCCAAGCAACATCTAGTGGTAGTAGACATTAGATGTAAGAGGGAAATGCAAGGAAGGCATTGGACGAACAGGCTCGAAATGAAGAGATGTGAACTAGAAAACTTAGTGAAAACTGGCAAATGTGATGGGAAAACAGCAACTAGAAGATAAAGAGATGCATAATGGATGGCTTAACAACATTGCGTAATCAGGACAAGATAACAAATTAATCTAAGGTTCGTGCGAGATGGCGAACCATGGCCGCCCACGCATATCACACGGCACATGATGAGGATGATGATGATGATGATGATGATGATGATGATGATGATGATGATGATGATGATGATGATGATGACGACGACGACGACGACGACGAAGACGAAGACGACGACGATGATGATGATGATGATGATGATGATGATGATGATGATGATGATGATGATGATGATGATGATGATGATGATGATGATGATGATAATGATGATGATGATGATGATGATGATGATGATGATGATGATGATGATGATGATGATGATGATGATAATGATGATGATGATGATGATGATGATGATGATGATGATGATGATGATGATGATATACAAGCATGTAGATGAATGCTCAAACTTCTTTCTAATTCTAGTCTAATTAGCATATATGGGTTTATACACGGGCACATGTTCGACCTAGCCGCATTATTATAACCAAACGCGGTATTCAACCACACATGTGTCAAATCCACAACAAGAGAACAGATAGTCACTTTTATATATATATTTTTTTTCATGTAGAGTATTTCATGTAGTTGTATCAGTGTATGTTTGTACCACAAGTCTACACAAATAGTCTAAACGAAGTGTGTAAGGAACATAAAATGAAAATTTGTATCTGTAAAAGAGAGGTAATGACCATAACCAAAGAAGAGAAAGGAACAAAGATCAATCTAAAAGAACACATTCTGAAACAAGTAAAGATCCTCTAGTACGTATGAAGTATAACATCATCAAATGGCAAACCAGAAGACGAGATCTAGTATAGATGTAATAAGGCAAACCATCGCATTGGACAAACAGCACCAATACTAAAGAACAAACACGCATCAGTAGATACTTTATAAAAAGCACTCTACAACAAAATTCTCTTACTAACTCCATGCTACCAATGTCAAATCTGGACAATGACAGAAAAAGAGAAAAGAACGATTACAGTAACGGAGATGCGATTTCTTGGAAGAATATTTACAGTATCATGGAGAGAGAAAATCAGAAAAGATGAAATAATGACTAAAGTAAGTGCGTGCGTGTGTGCGTGCGTTCGTGCGTGCGTGTGTGTGTGTGTGTGTGTGTGTGTGTGTGTGTGTGTGTGTGTGTGTGTGTGTGTGTGTGTGTCCGGGGGGGTGTAATAGTAGCGCTAGATTTCATTAGAAAATAGCAAGTGAAATGGTTTGACCACACTACTCGGCTACCAACTGATAGTATACCACAGCAAGCAGTGATGAACAGACCAAATGAAATTAGAATAAAAGACCCCATGTAAACGGTGGTCAGGGGGAATAACAGAATGTCCATATGTGAGTGGCACCTTGCAGCCTTGACAGACCAAAGTGTGTGAGTTGGAATGTGGCCAATATTCCATCACAATGCCTGGGCAGAGCTTCAGAGAACCATGTGGCGCCCAAACGACATGTCCTCTCTCTCGGCCTAGTCTTGTGTATTCCAGAGGAATGGGTAACCAATACGTCTGGCACAAGGTAGGCTGCAGACGCTGGCGGCACAGCGTCAATCCTCCGAGACCTCGCCACCACGAGCCGGTGGCGAGTTATGGCCAGACCCTGACACCCAAGGGGCCCGGCTTAGAGGCGTTCAGCCAAGTCCCACAGGTGAGGGCCTCGTACGAGCCCGGACCATAAGGGCGCGCACATCTGTCGATCACAAGTGTCCGGACCTGTGTAAAACGTGCACTATCGTCAGACGCGCCACTTAACTTTAAGCGGACCCCGCGACCAGCGGGAATAGGCCCGCCAGAGCTACCGCAGGAGATATTGCCTGTCTATTGCAAGCAAATCCCCCATCCTTCCACTGTGCGGATCTCACGACCGGCGAGAATAGACCCGCCGGAGATTATGCTCGTCTGCTGCGAACAAATCTCTACCGAGAGACTGAATAAGTAAAGAAACGATAAAAGTAGTGGTATTTCAATTGCGCTTGCGCTCCCACCTATGCTACACCCTTCATGTGTCTTCACAAAGTCGGACTACCCATATATGAAGCACATAAATTGACACTGTCCCGCTGTTTAAGCTTGACCTCGAAACTTCAAAGTACAAGAGGAACAAGATGAGATGAGATAAGGTATTTCTACATTGTTGTGTGTGTGTGTGTGTGCGTGTGTGTGTGTGTGCGTGTGTGTGTGTGCGTGTGTGTGTGTGTGTGTGTGTGTGTGTGATGTCTACGATGTTGTGTGTGCCATGTCTAAATTGTGTGTGCCGTTACCATGTCTACATTGTTGTATGTACTATCTGTATATTGCTGTGTTTACCAGCCCTACAGTGTTTCTGTACTTCCGTGTACGGTGAACACATTTATGTGTGCTAGTCTACACTTATCTGTTATATTTTATAGTACTGTAGCGGTTATGGTCTTAGTTTACTGCAGTTTGTGTGAAGTGGCCGGCACGTTAAAACTCCCGCAGCGTTTGAAAGTGGAAAAGGGCAGGCCGAATCGTCAGCTGCCGAGCTAAAATTAACAGCACTACCTACAGATCCTCACAAAACAAACCTACCCACAATTAACACTGCAATTAAACAACCTGCTCACAATTATCACCACAATTATCATACCTACTCACAATTATCACCACAATCATAAAACCTACTAACAGCTATCACGATAATCAACAAACCTACCCACAATTAACACTGCAATTAACCAACCGGCTCACAATTATCACCACAATTATCAGACCTACTCACAATTATCACCACAATCATAACACCTACTAACAACTATCACGACAATCAACAAACCTACCCACAATTAACACTGCAATTAACCAACCGGCTCACAATTATCACCACAATTATCAGACATACTCACAATTATCACCACAATCATAAAACCTACTAATAACTATCACGACAATCAACAAACCTACCCACTATTAACACCACAATCAACAAACCTACCCACTATTAACACCACAATCAACAAACCTACCCACTATTAACACCACAATCAACAAACCTACCCACTATTAACACCACGATCAACAAACCTACCCACTATTAACACCACAATTATCATACCTACTCACAATTATCATCACAATCATAAAACCTACTTACAACTATCACCACAATCAACAAACCTACCCATTAGTATCACCACAATCATCAAACCTACTCACAATTAACACCATAAAGAAAACATCAATTAACAGCTAATTGCATCGTAGAAATGAAGTTGAAATTGATACGATGAATCTAAAGCCTTCCTCGGATGGACCGCTCCGAGGACAGTAAAACATAATCTAAGTAACGTTGGTAACCTTGTATGTAGTTATATCAGTGTTTGTTTGGTGTTTGGGTGCTGCCGAAGGATCTAGTGGCAACGTCCATTGTGCCACTTGTTACTGTGTTCTTTTAGAGCCGACACATGAAAATGAAGAGGGCGGAAATGACAATGCGACGTCAAATGCATTCAATGCAATGTAAATACTAAATAAAGAAAGAAAACATAGCTTAGCGTATTTATAATATAAATAAGACGTCTGTGTATAGACAATGAAAATTAAAATGAGGGCATTAAGTCTTGCATCTTCGTTTCAGGCCTCTTTATTTTCATTGGGTTTTCTCGGCCACGTTAAAAGACATAACACTCTTATAATTACTATACTGGCAGCTGAGACTAAAAGCAAGCGAGCAAGAGGTAAACAACGATACAAGTGGGAAGATAACATCAGCAGATGATAGACGGTGCTGGAGGTCCATTGCAGCCAATCTTCTTTGTGGAGACGACACCTGATCGATTGATTGATCTTCATTGGTTATATGTTGACGTTTAATATTTATTTGATCAATACCGTCTTTAATTCCCAGGATATTGCATTGAACCCCATTTTAGGTTGTGTCAGCCTGGGAGTATATAGATCGACGAAAAATATTCCGGCTTCCAGAAGTATTCGAACCTGTGACCACAGGGTTGGAAGCGTGCTATCCAATTCGCTGCCTTAAATATACATTACACTGAACTTGTCTAAAATCCGGATGCTAGTCTACGCGGATATCTTCCGGGTTGCAGCTATAAGTTATGCAAAATTGACCAATCAAATCGTGCATTGGTACTCTAGTGTTTACTTTATCACCATGTTTTGAAAGGCTTCATTATACAAAATCAAAATATGCATACATTTCTTCATAAAATTATGTGATGTACGGAGACAGCAATGAATGTACAGTGAGTTGTTTGGCACAAAACGTGATCCACAACAAATAAATAAATATGTTAGTAATTTATTGTGTCTGAACTGAAATCAGAACGACTGTCCAAAATAGTTTACTTGTGTGTTACAATAATCTTGTGGTATCATGCAATAGCATGATGATAAAGACAAACGAGCACTCTCCCGCTGTTTATGTTTCACCTCGACACCGCAAGGTAAGAGAGGATTAAAATGAGATGAGATCAGATCAGATCAGATCAGATGATGAAGCAAGGAAATATAGGAGGACATAGTCAGACATGTCAACATGGTGGATATGCTTGCAGATCTATAAACTGATGGGAAAGACATTAGACTTATAAAAAACATATATTGGAAACAACAAGCTGCCATAAGGATTGATAATGAAGTGGGACAATATCAATCTATTAAGAGAGGTGTTACGCAGGGATGTGTAATGTCTCCAGATCTTTTTTCCCTATACAGAGAAAATATTTTCAGAAATGTAGAAGATATAAATGGAATCAGTATTGGAGGACGAAACATCAATAACATTAGATATGCCGATGATACAATATTGATTGCAGACAATGCACAAGATCTACGTCACGAAGACTCCCTCTTTAAACGACTTTTTAAGCACAAGATCTACAACAATTAGTAGACGCAGTTGTTGTACACAGTGAGCAGCTGGGGTTGGAATTAAATTGTAAGAAGACACAGGTTATGGTCGTCACTAGGAAGAACGAAGTACCACAATGTAATATACCAGTAAGTGGGAATATTCTTCAACAAGTGAATCGGTACAATTATCTCGGAAAAGTCATAACATCTGATGGGAGATGCATTGAAAAGATTAGAACAAGAATCGCCATAGCGAAAGTAGCCTTTAGCAAGATGAAAAACATTCTGACCAATAAAAATACTGAAACGAGAAAAAGAGTGTTTAAGGAATACATAGAGCCTGTTCTTTTGTATGGATGTGAAACTTGGACAATGTGCAGTCAAACTGAAAAACAGCTGATGGCTGCAGAAGTGTGGTTACTGAGGAAAATGCAAAGAATACCATGGACAGACAGAAAAACCAATGACCAAGTACTAAAGGAGACAAATGAAAATCGTAAATTGATTAGAGAAATTAGACGTAGACAGTCAAATTTTTTTTGGACATATTAAGAGAAGAAATGGATTGGAGAACTTGGTGACAACTGGCAAGATCGAGAGGAACAGACCAAGAGGAAGACCGAGAGGAAAGTACCTGGATGGCTTGGTGACATGGCATGGACGAGACAGGAACACTGAGCTGATCCACGACGCTGGTGATCGAGTGAAATGGCGAGTCATGACCGCCCACGCTTTCGGGCATGGCACATGATTGATTGAGTCAGATTGAACACCAGTACGCATCTTAGTGAGAATGGATCATTTACATACTGTAGATGTATATCATTACCTGTGCAGTTCACATATTCACTAAACCCACACACACGCGCGCACGCACGCACTGCAAGCACACACACACACACACACACACACACACACACACACACACACACACACTTAAAATCTCACTGAAAGCTTTTGGAATTCATCATGACACCTAGGAGACTGCTGCCAAAGACCGAAATTCGTGGCGATAATCATTACGCAAGGGTGCAGTCACTTGTGAAGCAACCAGGATTGCAAGAGCTGTGAAGGAAAGGCTGGACAGAAAAACCACTGCAGGAGATCTTCCTTCTGGAACGTCAAGCATTCTTTGCCCGCATTGTCAAAGAACATTTCGAGCCAAAATAGGCCTTATCAGCCATCTTAGAACTCACGGCTCTATACTTTCAACCCCACTGGATGAAATGAATGGTCATCATCATTCTTGATGAACAAACAATAACAACAACAGCAGCAACAACAACAACTCAGACACATATGAATATCTTAATATGTCAACTGCACTGGTAATGTCGTGATGAGGTCGGTCGAACGCGGATTCGACGCTTTGGCTCGTCACTGGCTACAGGAGGGAAAAGATTGTCCACCTATTCCCCTTGCTCTCAGGCCTACGCAGTTTGGTAGCATAAACCCATAGCAGGAAACTGCATAGGTACAAATTAGTGTATTATATTTATTACATTACTAGCTGACGACCCGGCCCGGTGTCGCCTAGGCCTTGGCGGGGAGCGTCTCATTTAATTCATAACAGCTGTCATTATACATTCAAATACATTTCTCTAAGCGCACAGAGTACGCTTTCGGCGCCTGCTCCCGTTCCCGTTCCCGTTCCCGTTGCTCGTCTGTTTCTGATGCTCCCGTTCCCGTTGCACGTATGCTTCTGAAGCTCGTAATGCCTTTTTGTTTCGTGTAAAAATTAAAAATTGATTTTAAAGTAACTAACTATTTCAATTGGTTCCGCGGGAGTGAGAACAACTTATGTACAAAATTTCATCTGTAAAGTATGAAGGGAAAAACTATGTCAAGTAATCGGTTCTTGTATTAACACGATCTTGTCCTATAAGTAGATATAGTAGAAAAAATAAATAGATTGTTCCCTTTCCCTCTACAAATCCACACTGTTCATAATTAATTTCTGGTTTGATCAAAGAGTGATTTCCCTTGGAGCAAGATGGCGGGACATTTCTTCATCTGTTTCTGAAGCTCGTAAAATCTTGTGTCTAGAGTGTGTGCCTACCCCGAAGCTCGTATGGCCTCTGCGAGTATATCAGAACGAGATCAGAGTTAACAGTAAAGCGGGAGATGGACAAGGCCCCGATGAGTGAGACTTTGAGTGCCCCCTGGACTGCGGACTGTCGAATGTTGCGATATATTACATGAAGACAAGGCTCGTGCTATCCTTTACATCCGCCATGGTCAGGTCTCCACTGAGGTACGCGTGCATGTGCGACAACTATAGCTAGAGGCGGGATACAACATTGGACAACAATCATCTTCACATTAATATCCTGTTAACAGGATTATAAATCTGAGCCGGTGATGGACCCTAATATAACTTCTCTTTGAGGTTGTACGGGATAGAAGAAATCGAATCGAAAAAAGGGGTACGAAGATACAAGGGTGACAACAATGTGTTCGTCGTACTGTGGCTGGTTGTAGCTGCTACAGAGGCCAAGTGGCAAGACAAAGAAGCTGCTTTTCTCCTGGTGCAGGTCAAAATGCGCATAAGAAAGATATCAAATCCAAGAGGCTTGTGACGTTAGCAGCTTAGAGTACAGCGTGGCAACTGGGTAGGCTCACATAGCCGGACGAAGGGCTTTTCCCCATCTATAGTATAGGAAATTTAGGTTCAATTTTCGTTTCACCCGTTGCTCATTTGAGTTCTTTTCCCAATCTTGGCACTCGTTTCAGTGTATTACGAGTTTGCGCTATTCTGCTGATTCCGAGGTTTGTGGGATTGTGGGGAGAGTGTAGCGGAGTATCCTGTCTTCTCTTATACAAATCCTCATTATCATATTAAGTCACAGAGGTCAGCTTGATCGAGTGGATAAGAGCACTAGCTCTTAAACTTCCGGTGTGCTGTTGCCAAGGATTCAACCCCTACATAGGTCAGTTGGACTAAAACGTTGACTTCTCGTCCTTAACTTTGCGATACAAATTACAAGTATTTCAGAAGTCGGAGTGGGTTCGCCTAATAGAGGAAAGCTAATCCACAAACAAAAATCAATGCAGTATACTAGAAGCAGAACCACGTGTATGGATTACACTTAAATTTAAAGCGAGCGATCGCAAACAAAACAAAAATAAGAAAGCCATTGATCAGTTCGCCGTGCACTGGAACAAAAGCACAGACTGACACCGATTCATTCCTTCACACACGTCATGACTACCTAGGCGGGACGGGAATATTTTAGGCCTGAAAAAACTACGTGTTGGTATTAAAGTGGAACCGAAGTACTTCTCAAATCATACTTCCTCTTTGGTGTATCTGTACTAAGATAGTACCGATGTGTCTGTCTGTATGCTTAAGTACACAGAGGAATTGAGCGCGCGTCGGCGCATGGAAGAAATAGTTGCCATAGTGTGTATGTGTCTCTGTACTAAGATAGTATAGATGTGTTTGTGACCATGGGTACATGAGAAATAGAGCGCGCATCGGCGGATGGAACAAATTATCATTATCATCATCGTCAAGTGCCCTGTTATCTGATATAGGAGTTCATGTCTCTCCACAGATCGCGGTCTTTGGTGTTCTGGGTCAACTCTGCTGATGATATTCAACCATGCCACCGTCACAGTCTATGTTACACCATTTCTCTTGGTCTGCCTCTGCCTCTCTTCCCCCTGATCTCTCTAGTTGTAACGATGTTCTCCAATGTCTCACTTCCCATCACATGACCGAAAAAAACTGTCTCTTTCTTATTGTTGAAAGAAATAGTTACCATAATTTGTATGTGTATACATGTACTAAGATAGTGCCAATGTGTCTGTAATCATTTGTACATAAGAGGAATAGAGCGCACGTCGGGGAATAGAAGAAATAGTTACCATTGTGTGTGTGTGTGTGTGTGTGTGTGTGCCCGTACGTGTGTGTGTGTGTGTGTGTGTGTGTGTGCCCGTACGTGTGTGTGTACGTGCGTGCGTGCGCGCGCGTATGTGTGTGTGTGTGTGTGTGAGAGAGAGAGAGAGAGAGAGAGAGAGAGAGAGAGAGTGAGTGTGAGAGATAAGGAGACAAACTTGAAAACTTTACGATAACTGGCAAACGTGAAATTAAGAATAGACAACTGAATACAAATCAGTAAATACGTAGCCAAATGGTAGAATTGTGTCAACGGGATGATAACCAATCAATCATGTGTCATGCCGGAAAGCGTGGGCGGTCATGACTCGCCAATACACTCGATCACCAGTGTCGTGGATCAGCTCAGTGTTCCTGTCTCGTCCATGCCATGTGGTCAAGCCATGCAGGTATTTTCCTCTCGGTCTTCCTCTTGGTCTGTTCCCCTCGATCTTGCCAGTTGTCAATAAGTTCTCCAATCCATTTCTTCTCATAACATGTCCAAAAAATGTTGACTGTTTACGTCTAATTTCTCTAATCAATTTACGATTTTCATTTGTTTCCTGTAGTACTTGGTCATTGGTTTTTCTGTCTGTCCATGGTATTCTTAGCATTTTCCTCAGAAACCACATTTCTGCAGCCATCAGATGTTTTTCAGCTTGACTGCTCATTGTCCAAGTTTCACATCCATACAAAAGAACAGACTCTATGTATCCCCTCAACACTCTTTTTCTCGTTTCAATTGACATCTTTGTATGGTGATGATAGCGCACACCTTATTCGAGATGGGTCATTGACAGTGATGGTAAATCACACTTACTAGGATAACTAACGAAGAGAAATAGGTACAAACAGTCACACTCTCACGCAAGCGCGCACACACACACACATACACACCACCCACACACCCACACATACGTATACACATACACAAACACAGATACACACATACACGTGTGTGTGTGTGATGTATGTCTTTTATGTAAGTGTGTGTGTATGTACAATGGTCGTCCATTATGTGTCCTGATGTTGTCAAGATATCCCAAAGACGAAGACTATTAAGTTTAGTAACTACTCTAGAGTGAACAGTTGGTGGTGGAAAGGGCAAGTATCACCAATATTCCCGAGCTTTTTTTTTTTTTAAATCATTGTCGGACTACTTGACCCCGGTGCAATAACAGCATGTTGTAAAGAAATATGTGGTGAACGAAAGTTCATCGTCGACTGCCGTGTGTGTTAGGAGAACAGACTGTAGCACGTCCATTATTGTTCGAATGGTTTAATGGCTTTCGTGAAGGTCAGGAACCCATAAACGCACAGGACTGTCCAGTTAAGGCTCCATTAAAAACAATGTTTACACGTGACACTCTTCAACACGACAACGCGAGGCCCCGTACTGCCAACAAAACTATGGTAATTATTGACCAATTGCTTTAGGGGGTCGTGTGTGTGTGTGTGTGTGTGTGTGTGTGTGTGTGCGTGCGTGCGTGCGTGCGTGCGTGCGTGCGTGTGTGTGTGTGGCTTCGTGGCTTAGAGGTTATGACTTTTCTCCGTAATCTCGTATACTCTCGTCGGTAACGTAATGACGGTTCAAATCAGCAGTGGTTCGAATCGCATCGGTAACTTACGGGGTATGTGAGCCGGCCGCTCAGAAAGCAATGGCAAACTACTGAGCGTAATCTTGCCAAGAGATCAACAGACAGCTGAAAGATGCTGGTGTTGACAGCTAAGTCCTGTAAAGGATATGCTAAAAAAAAAAAAAGTTGTAAACCGGTGTGCGACCGAGATTTGTGGAGAGATAAGAATTAATGCGCCAGTTGGCAGTGCACATCATGGTGATGATTTCAACTTTGATGTCAAATATACTCACGATATTTAACCAAGGATAATAAAGTAACAGTCATAGACGAATCATAAATATAGGCTAATATACCGAATACATTAAACCACATATCACAGATGAATTATAATCATAATCTAATTTACCGAATACATGAAACTATATATCACAGACGAATCGTAGACATAAGTTTATATACCGAATAAATTACACCACATATCACATAATATTTTTTTTTTTTAAACATGCGCAAATATACCGAATAAATTAAACCACATATCACAGACGGATCATAAACATAAGGTAATATACCAATAAACTAAACCATTTATCACACGCATATCAGAAACATAAGCTAATTATATCATATACGTTAAACAAAATATCACAGGCGGATTACAAACATAAGTTAATATACCAAATAAATTAAACCTACATATCACAGGCATATCAGAAATATAAGCTAATATATCAAATAAATTAAACCGCATATTACAGACGGATCGTAAGCATAAGCTAATATTCCAAAATATTAAACCACATATCACAGTCAGAAACATAAGCTAATGTAAAAGATAAATTAAATCACAAATCGCAGACGTAGCTTAAACATAAGCTACTATACCGACTGAACTATACCACACATCAGGGATTCCAGCAAGATGAACTTTATAAGACCGTTCGTGCCCAAACATTCACATGATGTGTTATCACAAAGCGATAGTTACACCACGGCACATTCAAACAAGACTGCATGTGATATCAGTCAACAGTCCCCCAAATAGCGGATCCATAGACCTACTGTCATAAAATAAATCCTGTCGTCACCCTTTCACTGGCTGACACATTTAGGACAAGTCGACTACTGAAAAACCAGGAGGTATAACCACAGCAACCCACGACACAAATTCTCCCGCTGCTTATCTGTGCATAACTACAGTACTTCAGTGCACGGTCTATGCTTTAACTTCGCGTCATTGCATGGGGGATATTTCCCAACGCCGGGTAGGGAAAGGAGGGCACAAGTATTCCACAATGGTGTAAGTCTCGCAGTTATCTATATAGGGGGTTGCTGATGCATACCATGGCTTTCCGCTTCAATGACTCGTTATTCTGAGACTCAAATTGTTCCTAGGCCGAGAAAGTAATCCAAGGGGCAACAAATTTACTTGCAAGAATTTTTCTTTGCATTCGCTCGTAGTCCATACATATGCATGCTACAACTTCTAGTAGCTGCCGCCACTACCAGGGAGTGTACTGATTTTGTGTTTGGATTAACTTTCCCTTTTATCAGTGTGCCTCACCATCAGGTGAACCCACTCCGACTTCAGATGTACTTGTAATTTACTCCCCCAAGTCAACATTTTAGTCCAACCAATCGGTGAAGGGGTTGAACCCAGTAGTGAGGACATTATTGAGATAATCTATTCTCTCCGGTTTTACCCGCCAGAGTAATTTGAGCGGAGCCGAGGTGATATAGTACCACGAAGAGAGTGGTTCGAGATCAATTCCCAGCAGTGGCAGAATTATTCTGTTCTAAATAGTGCCGTTATAAGGTCCACTAAGCCTCATCAGATGAATACCAGGGGAACCGTGGCTGCGAGATTAGGGTGTATGTCTTCTGGTCAGAAGCTGCAGTGTTCAATCCCAGTACGGGGCTGGGAAATCTTGCAAGAACCACTGGTATCTCATAATATCACACGCCCCCTGATCTCTTGGGTAGTGAGATGGCATAAGCTAACCTCCTCCGATAACATTCTCTGATCCATCAGTACTGACTCTGACCTCGTGACTCCTTGGACATGGTAGAAATGCTAGCAAGTTTCGTGGGCACGCTCTGAACTTTAAAACCCCATCAGCGGAGCAGTCGTGTGCAGGATGTGACGATTCCTTGGGTGAGCCCAGTGACAGAGCGTTATGTGTCGGCTCTTGGCGTGACGATTCCTTGGGTGAGCCCAGTGACAGAGCGTTATGTGTCGGCTCTTGACGTGACGATTCCTTGGGTGAGCCCAGCACCAGAGCGTTATGTGTCGGCTCTTGACGTGACGATTCCTTGGGTGAGCCCAGTACCAGAGCGACATGTGTCGGCTCTTGACGTGGCGATTCCTTGGGTGAGCCCAGTACATGGCGTTATGTGTCGGCTCTGCAATTATGGAAGCCTCCATGGATGGCGAGGAATGCTCATGGTCTGCCCCTGCTTTTCCTTGAGGGCCGATTAGCATTCTCGGCTATTCTAAACGGGCCTGCTGGAGCACCTCTTGTAGATGGAGGGGTGCAGATGAGACCACAACACTGAGAGAGTGGAACGTCCTACCAAACACTCGGGAAGGCGAACACTGTCAACAAAAGCCCGAAGACATCGGATATGCCGAACTAAAGGCGTAAATATCGCAGCTCTGCTGTAAACGGGCATAACTCATTTACTTCCACAAGGCGAACGAAGAAGAATAAGAAGAAATTCTATCAGCTGTTAGAAATTGACAGGTGCAGGCGTGACGAGCCGCTGCCCGGGCAAAGTTTCAAATTAGAATACTAACCCACGAAAAAATACTGGTAGCAGGCTGATTCTAAGTTGGGTGGTTCTACGAAGCACCTGTACTGTTCTGCGATTGATTTCGAGCCCTCTACCCTTTATGCTGGGGAGTTGTGAGACTATGTTCACTGACCACTACGCTAAAGACGCTGACAATGCATCCTTCATTCATTCATTCATTCAGTAGCATGTCATTTGCAGAACCTCGCTCCCACAAAAACCTTCCGGAAAACTTCTCGGTCATGAGCAAGATGTCCTGGGTCTGATACACCCATCTGGAGATCATCTGCCATATTCCGGCACCCATCTTCTCTTTGGCCTTCCTCTTACTCTCTTCCTCGGCATATACCCCTCCATTATTGTTCTCTCCAAACTTTCATGATGTTTCAAGTGACACAAATATTTCAATTTTCTTTGTTTTATCGTCTTTAAGTAGCCAGCCTTCAATACATTCCTGCCATGAAAAAATGAAGCGAGTTGATATAAACAAACAACTTTAGGGCACAACGGACAACATTTACATAACAAACAATATTAATATGACAAATAATATTAACATTCAACTAACAACATCAACACGCAACATAAACATACAACAAACAAGATTAACTTAACGGGCAACATTAACATAGCAAAGAACGTTAACATAATATAACCACATAACAAAGAACATTAAAACACGACATTAAAACACAGCATAAACACATAACATTAACACACAACAAACAACACAGTGTACCTGTGCGGGCTTGTTGGATTGCTGAGACTCCCGTCTATTCCACTTTTCACATTGGACAGTAGGGAGCATTTTGTGTGATATTCGCTGGCACGGGAATGGAGCATAATGGGGACGACCCGTTGCCGTGAAGTTGGAACCTCGACTAACTAACTAACTAACTTAACAACACGAACGTACAAGATTAACACAATAAATAACATTAACACACAACAAACAACAAGGACATAAAGCAAACACGAACGTACAAGATTAACACAATAAATAACATTAACACACAACAAACAACAAGGACATAAAGCAAACAACATTAACACAAACACAACAATATTAATATAATAAACAACATTAACACAAAGCATGTAACATTAAAACACTACAAACAACAAGGACATAAAACACATCACATTAACACAAACACAAACAATATTAATATAATAAGCAACATTAATATAAAGCATGCAACATTAACACACTACAAACAACATTAAGAATCAATATATCTACAAATTGTCACATGTCATTCTCATTTGAACTATATTCCAAAGTTCATTACCATTATCAAGTGCCATGTCAAAACAGGGTCGTCAGAAGCGCCTTTTCGTCTTTCGTTTGTTCAATGTTTGGTGAAGAACTGTCCTAACAATCAGCGAAAACAAACAACAGCCAGCAGCGAACTCACGTAAACAAATAGACCAGGTAAATAAACACCTGATAGTTCCAAGAGAAAACAACTAACACGGACAGAGGAAACATCACAGCAAGTGGCAAAATGCAAGAGCACGTGCTGATACGACCAGGCACTGCCACTGACCTTGAGGAAACGGATCGCAGCAACATTATCACCTTCAGGATCTTGCGCTGCCAGTTAAGTGACTGTTTACAGTTAAAACATCAGCTTCCAAACAGGGGCATCACTGAGCAGGTGTCATCTAGTGACAACTGTAGTTCTGGAACGTGTGGTCACCATACGGTGGATACCATCTCAGAGGAACACGAAAGAGCTGATCAACTAGCTAAAGAAGAAGTAACAAAGGAATAACTTGATGTGCCTGCTACATACCAATAAAAGACGAAGATTGATCAATCCTGTCAGAAAACCGCCAACGCCAGCTCAAGGCGATTACAATTTTATTGACAGACCAGGACAAATCATTATTCTACGCCTTACAACTGGACACAATAGATTACGCAACTACATGTATACAAAATTCAAGACTGGCGAATCAGCCATGTGCATATGTCGACTGGCGCCGCAGACAGTAGATCGCATACTCCAAGACTGCCTAAAATACGACATATGTAGGCAAATCTTCTGGCCTAGAGAAACAACAATGGATCAACTCTACGGACCACTGAACACACACACACACACACACACACACACACACACACACACACGCGCACGCAGGCAGGCAGGCAGGCAGGCACGCACGCACGCACACACACACGCACGCACGCACGCACACACAGAGAGAGAGAGAGAGAGAGAGAGAGGGAGAGAGAGAGAGAGAGAGAGAGAGAGAGAAGTTCATACAAGATGGAACATTGCAAATATAAACAAATTTTTAAGCGAACGGGAAAAAAAGAAGCAAATATCAGAACATAGACCATTGAAAGAAATAATGACATAACATGAAACGCCAACGTTTATTCAAAGTGTGTCTGTGTAAACACTTGACGCAGTTTAAGTGCAGAATTTACTCTTCCCTATGTTTCCCTCTTCTTGTCTTCTGCTTCATTCAATCTTTCCTATATATAATTTTTTGCTATTTGCTAAGTAATATTTGCTGCCCAAACAGAAGAACTTCCTGTTAAATCTTACACTTCTGTGGGGAATGAAAATTAGTGGAAGTGCGGAACTGCTGTGGAAATGTATACAATATAAAATAACACAAAGTAATGCAGCTTTACAGAACACAATTAAGGAAAACATAGGACATTGCGGCGACTAGCTTTCATCAGCAAACAAATACATACACAAACCACAACATATAATCACAGAGAAGACTCTACAGTGACTACATTAAGGCATAAGAATGAGAAGTAGCAAATGTATTTTTCATTTGTTTTTTTCATTTTTTCTTCACTGTTCTCATTTTTTCATTATTCTCATCTCATTTCTTATGCATTAATATCCGATGAAGACTAGTCGTCGAAACGTCCTGTGTTTTCCTTAATTGTGTTATTTTATATTGTTAACACTTCATTCGCTATAACGTTGTACTCATTCGGACCACTATGTACTTAGTATTTCAGGCAAAAATTTATTTATTTATTCACTTCAGATGATATATATCTCTACAGTATACACTTGAAGAGTTGTAGCGACATCGTGCAATATTGTGTTGATGGCGTCTGAAGTGAGATTTGAACCCTCACGCAGAAGAGTGGACTGCGATATGGGCACAGCTCCTTAGGTGGCTAGACCATCATTTAATTTTTCTCCTTGAACTACTGGTATTGAAAGCGAGACTAAAGTTGACAATAGGTGTACGTTTCACTATTATAAATATGTTCGATCGCTGAGCAGGAACTGTCTCCAACACCTTCCGTGCTCTCACTGATACGTTATAATACAAATGGTATGTCAGATAGCTAAATATATGGAGGGACATTTCAGATAGCTAAATATATGTGCCGGTCTCCTTGGCCTAGGCATTTTACGTCTTTCTCCGTAATCCCGTATACTCTCGTGAATAACGTGATGTGCGCGAGAAACGGTAGCGGTTCTCGCCGCGTCGGTAACTTACGGGGTATGTGAGCCGGTCGCTCAGAAGCAATGGCAAACTACTGAGCGTAATCTTGCCAAGTACATCAACAGCAGCTGAAAAATGCTGGTGTTGACTGCAACGTCCTGTAAGGGATATGCAACAACGAAAAAATGTGTGTGTGTGTGGGGGAAAAAGGGGGGGGGGGGGGACATGTCCGATCGCTGAATACATGGAGGGACATTTCAGATAGCTAAATATTTGGAGAGACACGTCAGAGAGCTAAATATATGGAGGAACATGTCAGATACCTAAAAATATGGAAGGATATGTCAGATAGCTAAATTCATGGAGGGGCATATCCATCCATCCATCATGTGCCATGCCGGTAAGCGTGGGCGGTCATGTTCTGCCATCTCACTCGATCACCAGAGTCGTGGATCAGCTCCGTGTTTCTGTCTCGACCATGCCACAAGGCCAAGCCATCCAGGTACTTGCTTCTAGGTCTTCCCCTTGGTCTGTTCCCCTCGATCTTACCAGTCGTCACCAAGTTCTCCAAATCATTTCTTCTCATAACATGCCCAAAAAATTTTGACTGTCTACGTCTAATGTCTCTAGTCAGTTTACGATCTTCATTTGTTTCTTGAAGGACTTGTTCATTGGTCTTTCTGGCTGTCTATGGAGCATATCAGATAGCTAAATATATAGAGGGGAGTAGCTAAATATATAGAGGGGCGCATCAAGTAGCTAAATATATGGAAGACATGCCAGATGCCTAAATATATGGAGGGATATGTCAGATAGCTAAATATATGGAGAGATGTGATAGATAGCTAAATACATGGATGGGCATATCAGATAGCTAAATATATGGAAGATGTGATAGATAGCTAAATACATGGATGGGCATATCAGATAGCTAAATATATGGAGGAGCGTAGCTAAATATATAGAGGGGCGTATCAGATAGCTAAATATATGGAAGATGTGCCAGATACTTAAATATATGGAGGGATATGTCAGATAGCTAAATATGTGGAGGGATATGCCACATAGCTAAATTTATGGAGGGGCGTATCAGATAGCTAAATATATGGAAGATGTGATAGATAGCTAAATACATGGATGGGCATATCAGATAGCTAAATATATGGAGGAGCGTAGCTAAATATATAGAGGGGCGTATCAGATAGCTAAATATATGGAAGATGTGCCAGATACTTAAATATATTGAGGGATATGCCACATAGCTAAATTTATGGAGGGGCATATCAGATAGCTAAATATATAGAGGGGCGTATCAGATAGCTAAATGTATGGAAGACATGCCAGATACCTAAATATATGGAGGGATATGCCAGATAGCTAAATACATGGAGTTGCATATCAGATAGCTAAATATATGGAGGGGTGTAGCTAAATTTATAGAGGGGCGTATCCGATAGCTAAATATATGGAAGACATGCCAGATACCAAATATATGGAGGGATATGCCAGATAGCTAAATATATGGAGGGATATACATATCAGATAGCTATCTATGGAGGGACATAGATAGCTAAATATGTGGGGGGAACAAACTACCGGATGCTACAACTCAGAATGGTAAACACAGACTTTCACCCAGTGAACTACTTCAATGTTGCACGTCTTTTGCAGGATCAACCCCAACCCCCAACCCCAGGTTGATTTACTATACAATTTTATGCTCAGTAGTTTGCCATTGCTTTCTGAACGAGAAGTCAACATTTAAGTCCAACTGACCTAGTGTGGATTGTACCCACGGCGGAAGCGTCGGCGCATCGGATGTTTAAGAGCAAGCTCATGCATGCCCCCGCTCACTTGTTCCCGTGAGTCAGACATACCTAACTGCTTTCATTTTGCATTGTCCTGCAAATTACTTGAATGCAACATTTTTAAAGAGGGTCCTCTAATCTCAATTCACGCACTTGCCGAAAAAAATAAAGATCGTATGAATGTATTTGTAATCCGCGTGGGTTCTGTTAGCTCTGCTACTGCACATTCAGAAAAACGCTGCATGGGCTAGATTTAGTAACTGTTTTTAGTTTCTTTTTGCGTCGCACACGCCTGAGCACCTTTAGCAGAACTACATCCGGGATCCACGGTTGACATTACATGCGCAAGAGCTTGGTCATTTGTTTAGAATCACTGGGGGGATGTTGATATACGTATTACGTACGTCTGCTCAGAGATCAAGATGCCTCCCCGACGAGTATGCTGTCAAATATCGGAGCAATATTTCAATAGATGTTTCTTGATATAACCTTACGCGCCAAGATATTGAGATAAGAGAAAGTTTCTTCCCCGACCTCTAATTATATCCCTCAAATGACAGCGTGTCTGACTTCGGGATTCCTGTGAAGTTTACTTCCTTTAGAAATATTTCAACCAAAGTAAGTTTACCAGGGCAGCGGCTTTACAAATGCCGACAATATAAAATAACACAACATAATGCAGCTTTACAGAACGCAAATACTGCACGTTGCGGCGACAGCCTTCATCAGCAAACAAATACATACACAAAACACAACATATACTCACGGATTTCAGCCTGGGATTCTGAGATAACTAGCAAAAATAATTTTTTTTTTTTGATTTTGTTTCAAATGTTCATTTTCTCTTCTTTGTTATCATTTTTTAAATCTTGTTATTCTTCCCATCCTGTTCTTATGCCTTAATGTAGTCACTGGAGGGTTTTCTCCGTGGTAATATGTTGTGTTCTGTGTATGTCTTTGTTTGCTGATGAAGGCTCATCTCCGCAACGTCCTGTATTGTTGGTAATTATGTTCTGTAAAGCTGTATTACTTTGTTATTTCATCCTGTTGACATGTCCACAGCTTTACCGCAGTTCCACTAAATTTACAAATGCCGAGGGATTTTCAACGTGACCAACTTGCACACGGAACCTCTGGTTTTATACCATTATCCGAGCAGGCTAGGTATCCGACCTCAACACCCAAGAGATCAGAGGGAAGTGTGATATCATTAGATTCCAATGTTTCTTGGCAAAATTCCCAGCTCTATGCAGGGATCGAACCCCGTACCTTCTGAACCTGTGGTGACCACCATAACTTCTCAGGAACGGCTTCTTCTAGAGAAGGACAATGCTAATCTGATCACGATTGCCGAAGCTCGGCTAAACTTGTGGATCTTACATTGACTTAGGTAGCAGTGCAAAGTTGAAGGAACAATTTGTAACAGTAAAATAATAATTAATAGCTGGCGCTCACGGGAGATGCTAGGTAGTAAGTAATGCAAACAAAGATGAAGGAACAACTTGTGACAGTAAACTAATAACTGGCGCTCATGGGAGATGCCAAGGAAAAAGCAGATGTAAGAGGATAAACAAGACGTCAGAGAAATCAAAAGCTGTAGCACCAAGACACCCTCTTATTCATACAGACTCCCGACATTGCTCCAAGTGGGGCAAATCAGTTAGTAACTGACTGGACTCAAAGACCATCATCGGTGCTTCGATATCATCCTTAGAACGAACTCTTTCTCACTGATAAGGATCCCAGTTTGTGTATAATAGAATTCACACGCACTATACATATTACATATTGGTGGATATTCTCACTTTGAAGACGAGGCGTTGAGGCAACAATTATTACTCCCCACAACGCTTGACGATGATGATGATGGAGTTTTGCCAATGCGGTGATGACAAGCGCATACTATTTACGGTTTATGCTAGGTAACTGCCACTTATCGTCTCATCAAATGTATCATCCAGCTAACCGGCAATTGCTGCTTCAAGAAGTGTCGACAATAATCATTAATATGAAATATGTCTACAGTTCTCAACTTGGGTACATACATCTATTTGTAGGAACACACTGCAGGAGTTTTCCTCCTCAATATTACACTACAGATACAAAGAAAGAACGAATGACAATACAGCTTAATATCTACGTCATTGCAGGAGTTGCCAGAATAATGTTCGGATCAACGTTAGGCTTCATCTCTGGATTCCCCCTCCTCATCCCGAAGCTGTCGACATGGACAGGCTCTTACAAAGCAGCTGGCGTTTTGAATCAAAGATGAACTCCTTGGCGGACTACCACATACAAGCTACTTTACACAGCCTCATCACAAAGACTTTTTTAACAAGATTGCCCGTCCCTTGCAGGAGGTTGCAATCACCCCAGCCGCTTCTGGTAGTTTGTGATTTACTAGGTGTCACAAGGTTATTGCCATTTAGAAGTGGCTGTGGTTGTGTCTAGTGGTATGTCTGTATGAATACTCTGCAGGTGTACGTATGCACAGCTATAGACACTGGATAACACTGTTTCCGCGCACATAATTTTATTAATGACACATATACATGATGAAAACACATGACACCATTTCCGGAAGTAATCTCCGTACAGGTACATCAACAACAACGATCGGCCTGATATGACTAATATGCCTCGGACTAGATCCCGTGTCCGAACTCCCTGACTGCCTGGCTGAGATTCCTTCCTCAGCCCGAACTCCGAATAACTGGCTAGTTTCCTGAACGTAGCCCGATCACTGAGTCACTAGCTACTTTCTTTAACGTAGCCCAAACACTACTGCCGCTGAAAGCCTGGCTAGGTCTCCAATACTTAGCCTCAGAATCAGCTGTACCCGTTAAGTCTCCCTGACTTAATTCAACTCCACGATCGGGCTAAGTTCCCTCCCTTAGCCCCAGAATTCAACTCCCTGAAAGCCATAAGGCGGAGTTGTACCTAACTCCACCACAACTCAACTCCCCCTAATTTGCCAAGACTTCTCTTTTTATTCACTCTTCCTGGGATCTCCCAAGAAACACCATTTAACCCCTTTTAACCCCATTCTAAATTCCTCTAACATTACATTTATGGACTTCCTTTGTCCCTTAGTCTACTATCACGTTTTTGCATTTCATTAGAAATTTCCTCTTGACCCGTACGCGTTCTAACAATCACAGTGTTGGGTACAGCCATTGTCTTGTGATTTTCTTACTCCACCTTTCTGACCTAAAATCCGTCTCATTCTTATCTGACCTCTGTAACATCGGTTGTATTATAAGATTCTTATGGATGCAGAGGTGTTTTCAAGGCACCAGGGCCGGGGTATATACTGGCCAAGACCTACTGACGCGTCCTCGTCGAGCAGTCCTGGGCAACAGGTCCCTTCAGGGTCCTGGCTAAAGTCAGTAGGATCGCCGATTCCTCCGAAGTCGGAGAGTGTCTGCCTGTACGGCGAGGAACCACCAGTCTGCACACCAATAAGCCTGACATGGGACAACGGATACTCACGCAAACTTTAGGTCCTGTATGGCATCACACTGATGTTGGACAACAGGTTGCCTTCATCCGACATACAGGACTTCGTGTTGGAGCTCAAGCCAACGAACACAAGCAAGCATAAGATTCTTAGCTAGTACATTCACCCCACTTAGGCGTAAAACACGCACCTTACGCTAGGAAATGTTTATGTTCAGTAGCTTGCAATTGCGTTCTGAACAAGAAGTCAACTTTAAGTCTACCTTACACACAGAAGCTACAAACAATATGTTGTACGTTTTATTGCCTGGCATATTTCGCTGCATCTCATCGAGTGCAAACTGCAGAGTTATGTATCAAATGAAGTGAATAAATTAATAATACTTTCGCCAAAACAAATAATTAAAAGACATTCATTCAGTAGCATGTTCTTTGCAGAACCACGCCCCGATAACAACCGCCCAGAAAACTTCTCGGTCATAAGCATGATGTACCGCGTCCGATACACCCATCTGAAGATCACCTGCCACATCCTGCACCCATCTTTTCTTTGGCCTTCCTCTTCCTCTCATTATTGCTCTCTCCATTATTGCTCTCTCCAAACTTTCGTGACGTTTCAAGTGACCAAAATATTTCAATTTTCTTTGTTTTATCGTCTTTAGTAGCCAACATTCTTCAATATCCAGATCTTGTTGTATAAGGTGCATTTGTTCCTTTCTGTAGTCCAATATATTCTGTAGAACCCGTTTATAACATTTATATTCAAATGCACTTATGCGCTGTTCAAGCTTTTTTAAATAAGTGTCCAGGTCTCACAGGCGTATGTTGCAATGGGAAAGACGCATGCTCTTACAAATCTAAGTTTTGTAGGTTTATCTGTTCCACGCCACAATTAATTCAGTTGTTTTCTGTTTTTGAAGAGCAATAGATATTCGTCTTTTAATTTTTTTCATTGTGTCACCATTATTTGTAATTAATGACCCAAGATATTCGAAATTTTCCACCACCTCCAATTTTTCCTCATTAAAATATATTTCTTTCTCTATATTAGTTTTATCTGTATGCATTATCTTTGTTTTTGCTATGTTAAGATATAAGTTGTGGTTTTCACTATTCTTTTGGGTTGAGGTTATTAGATTTTCTATACCATTCTGTGAGTTTAGTTTAGTCGATGGATCAACATCACGGCACACGGGTGTAACCCAAAAGTGCTCCGTTCTGCTCCTAACTCAAACCTGAGTTTGGAGACACTCAGTTCAGTGCACGAACTCCGTAGCACCGGCGAGGATCCTGAAATACTTGGGTAGATTTTTAACTAGAAATTTTGCCCGGGCAGCGCCGTTAGGCTACTCTTTAAAAAAAAAAAAAAACTAAAACTGCCAAGGGATTTTTTACGTGCGCAACAATACACACGGGCGTCCGCTATCCCTACCCAGAGACCAGGGGAAATTGTATTACTAGAAGTCCGCGTGAAGAAAGAAAAAAGACCCGGTCCTCGCCGGGGCCTGAACTCGGGACCTCCAGCACTCGAGGCGGACACCATACCTCGAGACCACGCAGAATATCGAACCTCCGGTACCAATTCCAATTCCAATTTTCAAAACAAAAATTTCAAATTCGTCCTCGTCTAACCTGCTTCATCAGCTGTGGTTATTATTGAGGATCGTGGTTTTTGTAGGTGTATTCACCCTAATTCTTGTCTTGTGAGTCCTATCTCGGACTGGTTATGTAGCGTTTGTGTCTGTGACGTCAGCTGGGGGATCGTTCTTGTGGTTTTCTTTGTTTTCTTTCAAGAACCGTCTGTTCTTGTGGTTTTCTTTGTTGGTGTAGGCTCCTGGCTCGTCTGGCTGTAATCCTTATAAGGACTTTTCGTAGTCCCACTCAAGCTGGGGGATCGGTCGGCGGCTGTCCTTTGTGCATGTTTCCTCTTGTTTTCTTTGTTGGTGCAGGCTCCTGGCTTGACTGGTTGTAGTCCTTAAAAGGACTTTTTTATTAGGTCTTTTAGTCTTCTATGTTGCGTATTTTCTGTAGGAGCTTTTCGACGTTGCTATTTTCCTTGTATTTTTTTTTTCATCTTCGAGTTTTAGCTTCTGCCATTCGCGTTTTTCCTCCGCGGACAGATATGGCTTTCTCTCTCCGTCTTCTATGTAGTACGAGTAGTCGGTATCCTGTTCCAAAATTGTAGTTGGGTAATCTACCGGTAACCTGTATTTCTTGGGTTTTTTCTTTTCTCTTTCAATCCAACACCTTTTGAATTCCTTGCGCCTGAGTGCCTCCAGTCTTTGACTTACCCGTAGGTCCTCCAAGGTAGATTGTGGTCTCTCCGTGCCGTCATCCGGGTGTCCTTCTCGGTTTTCTTCGGATGTCTGGCGAGATATTGGTTTCTCTTTGTCTGCCTCGGGTATCGCGGCTGGGCTACTGACTGTAGCTTGTGGTTCAGTCTCTTGGTTTTCATCTTGCGGTTTCTCTGTGAGTTCTTGTATGGCTTCTGTTGGTTTGTTTTGAAAGAGTTCCATTTCAGCTCTAAGCAATTCTCTTTCGGCCTTGATCATTTGTAGGATTTCTTCGTTCTCCTTCTTCATCTCGGCCAAGCGCTCCATCTCTTGTTTGAAGTTGTGTTGGATTTCTTTGTTGAATCTCTGGTATTTCATGACCACCGATATATAGGGCATCATATTGCTCCTTGGTTATATCATCTCTGACATTTCTCATTACATTTTCGGCGTACAGATTAAACAAATATGGGGACAGCACACAGCCCCGACGGACTCCTTCCTTGATGTCAAACCAGGTTAAACAAATATGGGGACAGCACACAGCCCCGACGGACTCCTTGCTTGATGTCAAACCAATCTGATGTCTCGCCATCTATTCTAACTGCTGCTTGTTGGTATTAAAACACATAGTCACGAGTATTGTTCGAATGTCTTTAGATGAAACAATTAAAACACGTTCAGCCAATAAATCTTGCAATATATTCTTTGGCTTCTTTGTTTAAATCCACTAAGGGAATACATTGTTCTGAATTTAAGTCTACCGTGAGACATTTTGATGAAATTCGACTTAATACAATTTTTATCACATTCGGCTTATTAAAGTTTCATTCTGGTTATTTTAATACGAGGGGGCCTTCACATGAAAACCTTAAAAGTGTTAAAGAAATTACAATAACCAAGCTATTGTCTTGTAATATGTCAGTATTGTTGTCAAGGATGTTAAGAGGGTTAATCACGTGATATCACGGTGCAGATGAATATGGTGACGTCATAAGAAGACAGTTTACAGATGGCCGCCCAACTTTTGACATGCACCAAAGAGGAGCAGCGTTCTGTTATCCGCTTTTTTTTTAATCAGTGAAGGGATGAAATCTATAGAAATGCATCGGCGATGCATGCCTGTCAGTCCAGCAAGTGTATGAGTGGAGTAGGAAGTTTCAAACCTGTGTGACGTCTGAGACAGACTGCTCACGACCGGGTCAGGTACACGGAGTAGTGACCCCAGAGAATTTCTTTTTTCTACACGAATTCAAGCACTTTTTTGGCTCTGAAGAACTTGCATTGAAAGCGGTGGTGACTACATCGAAAAATGATACATTTGTTCTTTACTTTTCCCCCCAGAATATACTCTCTCTCTCTCTCTCCCCTCCCCTCCCTCCCACCAACGCACGCACGCACATACATACATATTTAAGGTTTTCATTTTAAGCCCTTTCGTACATAAAGATTCAGTGTTATACTATATAGAGATTGTACTATATACGTTTGACACTATTTATTGATCAGCGGTGCTACCCTATCATGTTTTTCAATCATGCGTTACAGAGCAGGTTTAGAGTTGCTACTCTACCATGTTTTCCAATCATAGGTTACAGTTTGTAATAGGCTGGAGTTGCTTTGTATTGTGTTACTTATTTAGCACTGTACAGCATAAGATCTTGTTAAGCTGTGTTGGGTGAAGGGTTTGGCTCCCATTGTTGAGTAAGAGTTACGTTGTTTCTTTAAAATGTTACTATCAGCGTCTTCTGTTTGAATACTGATGACTTCAAGCCGGCGGCTTGCGAGAGTGCGACACTGTTGGGCAGTCAAATCATTGTGGTGGAAGCAGTAACAGCGGCATTCCGTTGGTTAGAGGGGATCACTGCAACACACAATGTATTCTTTATGGCCTCGAGGAGTATGTTTCGTGTGGAATGGCTCACCTTGCTTCAGAGGTCACAGATTGTGAGAACTGTATGGATATTTTGCCCTGGCCATGCGGGAGTGCGGGGGAATGAACAGGCTGATAGGCTGGCAGGGAATGCATCTCTTGGTGGTAGATTACCTATGGTCGAGGCAGAGGTGGATGTGCGCCTATGGGACCAGGCGGGGAACAGAATGAGAACCCATATGTGGAAGGAATGAGATTGCGGGGTATCGGTAGGGGTTCTGGAAGAATCTCAAAATTGAGAGGGAAGACCAGGAGAACTTTCAATCAGATAGCGGGGGGAACGATTAGTGGTGTGACTCTTCGCTGGCTGTTGAACGAGAGGACAGAACGCGAATGGGAATGTCCTGAGTGCAGTGATGTCGGTTCTTAGCTTTAACTCAGCTCAAATTATTGTCGCATCTTGCAGGACTGTTGTCAGGCTCAAACATTTAATATGACATATTCACAAATGACGGCTCCATCCATGTTGCATTGCAGTTCATTGAGAATACATTTGGTCAAACACTCAACATTCTCGCTGATGAGCAATGATGGGTTTACAGTCAACTATTCTACTTCATAGCTGTCCACTTAACATGGTGAACACACATTTTTGTCTTTTATCTACTAGTGCTAACGCCTACCTTGGAGTATATTCGTTCAGATCATTAACATCTGTTCTATTAGAATTATGTACCCCTGTCTGTGAGGTTGTCTCCCGTTACAGTACATCTAAGTATGTCCTGATCAATGCAGTAATAGGAAACCTGACCTCATGCCAGAAATAGTGACTAGGGGACATTAGCTGTTCCCTGGAGCCGAACTCCTCACAGTACGGCTTCACTTCAATAAAAACTAGCACTACACTGACCAGAAACTCAAATCGCGCCAGTTGACGTCAGTATTGTGTTCACTACATGTACTTAATGGTCTGTCCGAAATATTAAGTCCACACTATCTTATGGCAGGAGTTGAGCTGAGCTGAGCTAAGAACTGACATCACTGCACTCAGGACATTCCCATACGCGTTCCGTCCACTCGTTCAACAGCCGGTGGGAAAAACTAACTGCTTTAGTAAAGGATCTACATTATCAAGGTATTACAGGGATGGTATTACAGAAAATGTACACAATGTATTATTGCTGATCTGGTAATGTACACATTGTTTACACAAACTGGTGTTGCAAATCTGGAAAGACAGAACGTGACAACACGAACTGGTGTTAAGATCTGGGAATGAACATGGTGCTTACACAAATTGGCGTTACATATCTGGTAGTGCACACGATGCTTACACATACTGGCGTTACTTTTGCTGCTCCTGCTATACCATCAAAACATTGTCCTATATCAGCTCAGATTTTACTTTTAAAACCTGCTGATTACAATTGCTCCTGTCTTTATTTAATAATGGTATTGGGTGTTATCAAATGCTTTGTTTTCAATCCTTTTCTTAACGCGTTTTATAAATGATTTGTTGGTTTTAACCTGCTGCCAGAAATCTTCTATACCTCGTCTACAAACTGTTGCAGAACCTGGTACTTATTAGAGCGCTGACCATTAATCATTCATTAGTTTCTGGACTTCTTACATAAAGAGTGTTGTTTGACTATTTTACGTATATCTTAAGTTTCAAATTAATTTTACTTACCAGCAAATGATGATCTGAATCTAATCTGCACCTCTAAACAATTACAACGTCTCATAGAAATGATCTAACTTTCTTGTTAATATAGATATGATCAATTTGATCTTCTGTAGAAATAATTAAAATTTCTTGTTAATGCAGATATGATCAATTTGATCTTCTGTAGAAATTATATAAATTTCTTGTTAATGCAGATATGATCAATTTGATATGTAGAAATGATCAAAATTTCTTGTTAATACAGATATGATCGATTTGATCTTCTGTAGAAATTATCTAAATTTCTTGTTAATAAAGATTTGATAAATTTGATCTTCTGTAGCCGACCCTGTGGCGATGGGGTTACAAACACAATTTGTAATCCTGCATACCATGTTTGAAACACAGCTGCGCTGGTTTTCATACAATGGTATGGGCGCAGATTGTTCAGAATGCAATGGCAAACTACTGAACATAAACTTGCTAAGAAATCACAAACAGCCGAAATATGCTGAAAAAAAGAAATGCAAACTGACTTTATTGTGGTCTGGTGATATCCACAGTTTTGTGTACTCCTTGATATAGAAAAACACTTTTGCCTAAGACATATAGATTCACTGCACATAAATTGGTGAATAATTCTCCATTTTCATTCATTATCTTAAGTGTTTTGCTGCGATCTCTTTATAACCAGCGTTATCCAATTGTATCTTGACATTCAGGTCAACCATCAATGTGATATTGCTGCTTCTTTGATTATCAACAGTACTTTGAAGTTTCACGTAAAATTCCTCCTTAATTGATTCATTCTTATCATTTGTTGGTGGATAACACCTAATCACATTCATGTTTACTGTTTTTTTGTGGTTATAAATACTGTTGTTGTTATTCTAGAACTCACTACTCCCCATTCTATTTGTGTTTTATCTGGCTCTGTAGATACCCTTTGGGCCCCTCCTTCACTGTGAGGGGTATTTTCCCTCTGTGTGGCCTGCAAACAGCACAATTTCACCTGTGGTTTGAAGCTTTTAGCCTGCTCCATTCTATCTTATTTCACAGAACTCCATAATGTTCAATGCACTGTATTTCCCTAACCACTTGTGCTGGCCATCCCCAATGCATACACAGTTCTAACATTTCAGGTGCCAGTTCTCTGAATTTTCCTAGGTGATCCAGATTCCTCACGGCATTCTCAGCATCACATCATACTTCTAGAAATCTAGAAAGTTCTCCTTTCATCTTGATTGTCTGAGTTATTTTTCTTTATAAACATCCACTCATCCACACACAAATGTAGGACTTTGAAATGATAGAAAAATGTCTTTACTCATAATTTTGACAATAAAAGTTGTCCAAACAGAAGAAACAAATTACAACAATTCATCAACACAAATATTATTTCCTTCTGCTTTTCTTCTGGTGTTTAGTTCCAGTGCTTTTTGTTTTCCTTTTTAGTTCTCTGAAATGGAAGAAAATATGTGTGATAAATCTTGTCAGTTTAAACCACACACAAAAAACAATAGTTACAGTCCTTAGTATTATTGCTAGTGCATGCTGGGAGTTTTTATAATAGGCGGAGGAAATAAAGGCCACTTGCCCTAGCCATGTTCAGCCAAAAGATTTCTTTATTTTGCCTCCTATGATAAAAAAAAACCCTTCTTTTGCTAGAGGTTAGAAACAAAATCACAGTCATGCAGGCTTTTTACAGCTCTTCTCTTGATGTTGTCAATACACATGTAGTAACATAACATCTGGTAACAAGAATGTAATACTAGAAGTTATGTTACCAGCTAACTAGAATGTAGTACTAGATGTTATGTTACTAACTAACCAGAATATAATACAAGAAGTTACAGTACAAGCTAACCAGAATGTAATATTAAACGCTGCATTACTATCCAGACGATATGTTACTAATAAACTAAACTGTAATACTAAAGACTACTGTAATACTAGAAGCTTTGTTACCAGTTAACTAGAATGTACTACTAGATGTCTATGTTACTAACTAACCAGAATATAATGCCAGATGTTACATTACCAGCTACCCAGAATATAATGCCAGATGTTACATTACCAGCTACCCAGAATATAATGCCAGATGGTACATTACCAGCTACACAGAATATAATGCCAGATGTTACATTACCAGCTACACAGAATATAATGCCAGATGTTACATTACCAGCTACCCAGAATATAATGCCAGATGTTACATTACCAGCTACCCAGAATATAATGCCAGATGTTACATTACCAGCTACCCAGAATATAATGCCAGATGTTACATTACCAGCTACCCAGAATATAATGCCAGATGTTACATTACCAGCTACCCAGAATATAATGCCAGATGTTACATTACCAGCTACCCAGAATATAATGCCAGATGTTACATTACCAGCTACCCAGAATATAATGCCAGATGTTACATTACCAGCTACCCAGAATATAATGCCAGATGTTTCATTACCAGCTAACCAGAATGTACTACTAGATGTTATGTTGCTAACTAACCTGAATGTAATACAAAATGTTATGTTACCAGCTAACCTGAATGTAATACTATATGTTATGTTACTAACTAACCTGAATGTAATACTATATGTTGTGTTACTAACCAACCTGAATGTAATACTATATGTTATGTTATTAAATAACCTGAATGTAATACAAGTGATATGTTACCAGCTAATCTGAATATAATACTAGATGTTATGTTACTAATTAACTGGAATGTAATATCAGATGTTAAGTTATTAACTAACTGGAATGTAATATCAGATGTTAAGTTACTAACTAACTGGAATGTAATATCAGATGTTAAGTTACTAACTAACTGGAATGTAATATCAGATGTTAAGTTACTAACTAACTGGAATGTAATACCAGATGTTATGTTACTAACTAACTGGAATGTGATACCAGATGTTATATTACCAGCTAATCAGAATGTAATACCAGATGTTATGTTACTAACTAACCATAATGTAATACAAAATGTTATGTTACCAGCTAACCTGAATGTAATATCAGATGTGTTACCAGCTAACCAGAATGTAATACTAGATGTTAAGTTACTAACTAACCTGAATGTAATACCAGATGTTATGTTACTAACTGGAATGTAATACCAGATGTTATGTTACCAGCTAACCAGAATGTAATTGTTTCATTGCCTTTTCCCAGCTTTTTAAAATAATGCTCTAAAGTTACATCTAGAGCAGAAGTAAATATTCTGAAACAATACAACAGGTCTTGCTGAGAGGGTTCAATCCTCACCAGTGGCACACTTGAGAGGTTTCATCACAAAGGAGACCTTATATCTCGGGGAGGTGAGGAGAAATCAGTTCATCCCATAACCATTTATCATTTAATAAGACATGAAAGTTTCTCTGTCCCGCTACATCTCACTGGTGACGAAGACCTGTTTTCACGGAACACTTCACACAGAATACTGAGACAGTGATCGCCTACAACAGCCAAACCTTCTTATTCACCACTTACAGCATGTGTGGTGGGTTTTCCTGGTTGGATCCAGTAGCACATGGCCAGGATTTACAAAGCAAATAAAACCACAAAATGGCAGTAGTATGAATCCTAAGTGGCATTGTTTTGCCAGGTTGCACTTGTTATGGTGCAAGTTGTTAGCTTAGACTGGGCTAAGTTTAGAGGTAATATCTACGTAGTTTTGCCCGTCAACTCTATTTTTACTTCACACTTGAAACACACAACGAAACACTTATGTCAAATTTACTACAAGTGTAAAAGTCACACTTGTATCCTGACGCACGTAATAACCTATAAGTGGGGACTCCACCTACCATTGTAATATAATGTCTGACTATGTAATCTTTCCTTAATACTTATATATACAAAATAACTTGTGTACAGACAGATAAAACATGATCTTATTATTACCAGAACTTTAATATTTGTTCAGTGGTGAACCTGCAAAGTGAGATCCTTGAGGAGAGCTGCCAACTTAACTATCCGAGACCAAATAAGAAATGATGTTATCAGACAGACAATGGGATCAACACCTTGTGCCAGATATACTGAAAGGCAGATGATAAAATGGTTCTGCCATCTAGTTAGAATGCAACACCATCAACTACAAGAACTGGCGAGAGCAAGAAGTTGCCCAAGAACGAGAGCAAGAGGATGCCCAAGAAGAAAACTGATTGATGACATCAAGGACATTGTACGATCACACGGAACAACAACTATTCCTCCCCATGACGCATGACGGCAGAAATGGAAGACGATGATTTAACTTAATGCATGTATATATAAAATCCTCATTACAAATGTTAATAT
Organism: Cepaea nemoralis; assembly: GCA_014155875.1. Classification (NCBI taxonomy): domain Eukaryota; kingdom Metazoa; phylum Mollusca; class Gastropoda; order Stylommatophora; family Helicidae; genus Cepaea; species Cepaea nemoralis. The sequence goes on along the minus strand of JACEFZ010001920.1, from coordinate 97,382 downwards.
GCTTGTCAACTGTTGGAATGATCATGATGCTCCATATCTTGAGATCTCTGCCAGGATGTATCAACGCATGTGCTAACATCTTCCATGCTGTGATGAAAGCATGGCAAAGATCTTCTCTCATTGTTTTCCCCTATGTCTTTGCAGCTGTCACATATTCCAGTGTTTCTCTTCACATTGTGTTGACTGCCACTTTCTTATATTTGTGATTGGTTAACTCTGTGTCTTCCACAACAGTTACATTAACTACTTTGGCTGCGTACAGTATTTTTAGTATTCATCTGTACAACCAGATCCAGTCTCACTACCCAAGAGATCCGGGGAGCATGTGATGATATTAGAAACCAATGGTTTTTGTACAAACTCCCAGCCCATTTCTAGGAGTGACCCAAGTAACAGGGAAGTACAAAGTACATCAAAGAAACACTTTCACATCTGTTTCAAACAGGAACACCATTATTTCAACATTCTCATCTGCAACTGCAAACAAACTGCCGGCTCAAGCATCCTGTTTAATGACATGACACAATCATGGCATTTCAGTTGTAGCTCATGTCCCAGTTTGAACTAAGAAGCATAGAAACACAAGATACCATTGAAGACTTTATCAGTACAGTGAAATGCCTTTAATGTGCATCATAAGAGAGTGTGTTTACTAGAGAACTGTGAACCCTATCATGGAACAGCACACACAGATTATTGCAGTGCATGTCCACATCACATGTACAAGGAAACATAACACTGGGGAAACTTTTGTGATGTTCAAAGTAAAGAGTTCACTTTTAAGGAATGGAGGAAAAGCCTATACAGTGGAGTCTGGATAAATAGAAGTCACAGGGGCCGAAGGAATTTGTTCTACTTATCAGAAATTCTACTTATCCAGACTGCACACATTTACAATAATTTACATTAATACCATGCAGTAGCATCGAGTAAAATGATTGTACCACTTAGGAAGCACAGTTAGTGAACAAATAAATAGCAATACAATATCAGAAATGTTGAAATGTTTAATTATTTTAGAAAGCGGAACATTAAAGTCATATGAAAATTTCCCCAAATGTCTTCGCAAAAATTCTTGTAACCACTCATTGAACCATTCTGATGTCATCCATGCCTTTGAATTGGCTCTGTAATTCACACATAATTTTTTCAGGCCTTTGAAACAAGGATTTTTAAATTTTCCAATCACAAATAAAGGCCATTTTTCACTACCATCCATACTGGAACACACAACCACTGTTATTCTTTCTTTTGATTTTGTTTCCCCCCCCCCCAATGTCACTTTTCATTTTTGAAAGAAAATGTTTTATCAGGTAACAATCTCCTTAATGAGCCAGTTTCATTGGCATTAAATACATCCACAGAACTATATTTAGCTATAGCAGGTCTGAGCACGTCTTCTATCCATGAGTGAGTCAGTTGCTTTGTCGACTGTTTCTCTCCACACACATTCTTGTACATGATGCAATGTTGTTTTTTTGAAACGATCCATCCAACCAGCACTACAATTCCAGTCTGTCTGATCTCCAAGACGTGCAAATTCTTCTGCTTTTGCAATAAGTAAAGGCCCATTTACTGGCCCATTTCTTGGAGTGTCTAGTTGGTCGTGCATCGAAGTACACTTGTTCCTGCAGCGAGGCGCCGTCGTCATTTGGAGGCAACAGGTTCAATCCCGGTCGGTAACTATTATAGCTTTCAAATTTTATGTTGTCTAGTGCGTCTTCTAATCTCTATTTCCTTCTTCTTCTTCTGTGAGTGCCAATTAATACTATGTGTGTCTATTTATGTAATCGCCCATTTACTGGTACATTTGCCGATCTAATCATAGTGAACCATTTTAAAAGGGCAGCATCAACAAAATCACATGCGGCAGTCATAGCTCGCTGTCTATTTGACATTCGAAAAACAATTTTCTGTAGCGGTCTTTATGCTTTAAAAAGCCGGAAGTGTCGATGTTGGAATACCAAATTCTCTAGCTATATTCACTTTCTTCTTCCCACTATGTTCAACCTCTTCCAACAGCTCAATATTTCTTTTTAAAGTTAAAGTAGTAAGCGTTTGTCCACTAACCGCCATTGTTGACATGTAGTGAGATATTGTATGTGCGAGATTGTTGTTCTCCGGGCTGAGTAAAAATAATTCTTTTCGCAAAACAAATTTTTTTTTGGGGGGGGGGGTGTGTGAAATGAACAGTTCGACTTAAACATAACACTTATATAGTTGGTATTCATTTTTATGTTCGACTAATCCGAAAATTCGAGTTAACCAAATTCGACTTATCAGGACTTTTTATACAATGATAAAGAAAGATAATGGCCGGGACTAAGCCAGTAACGTCGACTTAAGCGAAATTCTACTTATCCGAATTTGACTTAAGTGGACTCTACTGTATTTGTGGCCAGTAGCTTTCACAACTGTACCATTCTGCTCTATTATCATCAAGTGCCAAGACAAAAAGCATGGGCGTTCATAGCTGGCCGTCTCACACCATCACCAGTTTGATGAGTTCTGTGTTCTAGCTGCGACTGTGCCATGTGGCCGAGCCATGCAAGCATTTATCTTTGCTAAGGCTTAGGTTTTTAAACAAACAAATCCAGCCTGTGCACTATGTCATGATTGCCTGAGCACCCAACAACTCTCCTGTCAGACACCAGCAATGGTATGGATGTCACAATTAAAATAAACACACAAAGGAATTGACAGTTTACAAGAAAAACTACAATGCTGTGAACATATTTACGTACAACTGAAGGCAACTCAATTTATTACCTCTAAACCAAATCCGAATCCAACAACTACAATGTAATGTCATTAAGAAGCTGTGGACACCTATGAAACATGAACACACATTACTATACTCCCAACACGACCAGAATTTGTTTATGTAAATGACACAACAAGTTAGTTAGTTAGTTAGTCGCAGTTCCAACTTCACAGCAACAGGTTGTCCCCATTATGCTCCGTTCCTGTGCCAGTGAATATCACACAAAACGCTCCCCACTGCCCAATGTGAAAAGTGGAAAAGACAGGAGTCTCGACAAACAACAGCCCGCAAAGATACAATGTGCATAATGCCGCCGCCAGAATGTCAACACACCAGTCCCCCACGAAACACCCAATTCATCTCTGATGGAATCGGCAGTAATTTTCCTATCTGGATGTTTCCTAGATGTTCACCTACACAGTCCACGAAATACAGTTCATCACCGACGGCAGTGGCAGTCAACCAGAAGCCCAGCAGCCACGCATTTCTGCATAAGGCAAAATCTGGTCAACTCTGGGACATAGCCACCTGCCATCGCTCCGAACATGCAGTCACGTTCCAAAAATAAAAACTTGGGCAGATTCAAAAGCACTTCACACGAAACTCACAGCTCACAGTGTCGCGCCACGCACTCACTCAGTAGCAGGGTGACGGAACCATCAAGCCTCCTTAGTCGCCTCTTACGACATGCGTGGTAGGCTACAGTGTTGCTATTCTTTGCTTCCCTTATGGGCCCCGGCAACACACGGGAGGACACAAGTAATCCTTTATAATGACCACCAAGTTAAACCTTCTGGAAGGCAAATACAGTAACTAATAAGCAGTCACCTTTACTAAAACATTCCAAGATTATGATTAAAGTGAAATAATCACCAACTCCACCGAACAGAACAAGTAACAATCTTCAGACTCAATGCAGGACATAACAGGTTGAAATACCACATGTTTCATTTATATTAAAAATAGGAGATACTGATGAGTGTAACTGTGAAACTTGTAAAATGAAACATTTATTGTGGGGGTGTCCAAAATATGCAGAACATTGAAAACTATTTTGGCCTAAACAGAAGAGGAGAAAAACAGAAAGTGAAAATGAAAACGACCAAGAGGGCACGGTGACCAGGAGAAGAGACTACACTCCACCAAGAGGGCACAGTGACCAGGAGAAGAGACTACACTCCATCAAGAGGGCATGGTGACCAGGAGAAGAGACTACACTCCATCAAGAGGGCACGGTGACCAGGAGAAGAGACTACACTCCATCAAGAGGGCATGGTGACCAGGAGAAGAGACTACACTCCATCAAGAGGGCATGGTGACCAGGAGAAGAGACTACACTCCATCAAGAGCGCACGGTGACCAGGAGAAGAGACTACACTCCATCAAGAGGGCACGGTGACCAGGAGAAGAGACTACACTCCATCAAGAGCGCACGGTGACCAGGAGAAGAGACTACACTCCACCGAGAGCGCACAGTGACCAGGAGAAGAGACTACACTCCATCAAGAGGGCATGGTGACCAGGAGAAGAGACTACACTCCATCAAGAGGGCACGGTGACCAGGAGAAGAGACTACACTCCATCAAGAGCGCACGGTGACCAGGAGAAGAGACTACACTCCATCAAGAGGGCATGGTGACCAGGAGAAGAGACTACACTCCATCAAGAGGGCACGGTGACCAGGAGAAGAGACTACACTCCATCAAGAGGGCACGGTGACCAGGAGAAGAGACTACACTCCATCAAGAGGGCACGGTGACCAGGAGAAGAGACTACACTCCATCAAGAGGGCACGGTGACCAGGAGAAGAGACTACACTCCATCAAGAGGGCATGGTGACCAGGAGAAGAGACTACACTCCATCAAGAGCGCACGGTGACCAGGAGAAGAGACTACACTCCATCAAGAGCGCACGGTGACCAGGAGAAGAGACTACACTCCATCATGAGGGCACGGTGATCAGGAGAAGAGACTACACTCCACCGAGAGCGCACGGTGACCAGGAGAAGAGACTACACTCCATCAAGAGGGCATGGTGACCAGGAGAAGAGACTACACTCCATCAAGAGGGCACGGTGACCAGGAGAAGAGACTACACTCCATCAAGAGGGCATGGTGATCAGGAGAAGAGACTACACTCCACCGAGAGCGCACGGTGACCAGGAGAAGAGACTACACTCCATCAAGAGGGCATGGTGACCAGGAGAAGAGACTACACTCCACCGAGAGCGCATGGTGACCAGGAGAAGAGACTACACTCCATCAAGAGGGCACAGTGACCAGGAGAAGTGACTACACTCCATCAAGAGGGCACGGTGACCAGGAGAAGAGACTACACTCCATCAAGAGGGCATGGTGACCAGGAGAAGAGACTACACTCCATCAAGAGGGCACGGTGACCAGGAGAAGAGACTACACTCCATCAAGAGGGCATGGTGACCAGGAGAAGAGACTACACTCCATCAAGAGGGCATGGTGACCAGGAGAAGAGACTACACTCCATCAAGAGGGCACGGTGACCAGGAGAAGAGACTACACTCCACCGAGAGCGCACGGTGACCAGGAGAAGAGACTACACTCCACCGAGAGCGCACGGTGACCAGGAGAAAAGACTACACTCCATCAAGAGGGCACGGCGACCAGGAGAAGAGACTACACGCCATCAAGAGGGCACGGTGACCAGGAGAAGAGACTACACTCCATCAAGAGGGCACGGTAACCAGGAGAAGAGACTACACTCCATCAAGAGGGCATGGTGACCAGGAGAAGAGACTACACTCCATCAAGAGGGCATGGTGACCAGGAGAAGAGACTACACTCCATCAAGAGGGCACGGTGACCAGGAGAAGAGACTACACTCCATCAAGAGGGCACGGTGACCAGGAGAAGAGACTACACTCCATCAAGAGGGCATGGTGACCAGGAGAAGAGACTACACTCCATCAAGAGGGCACAGTGACCAGGAGAAGAGACTACACGCCATCAAGAGGGCACGGTGACCAGGAGAAGAGACTACACTCCATCAAGAGGGCACGGTGACCAGGAGAAGAGACTACACTCCATCAAAGAGGGCATGGTGACCAGGAGAAGAGACTACACTCCATCAAGAGGGCATGGTGACCAGAGAAGAGACTAAACTCCATCAAGAGGGCACGGTGACCAGGAGAAGAGACTACACTCCATCAAGAGGGCATGGTGACCAGGAGAAGAGACTACACTCCATCAAGAGGGCATGGTGACCAGGAGAAGAGACTACACTCCATCAAGAGGGCATGGTGACCAGGAGAAGAGACTACACTCCATCAAGAGGGCACGGTGACCAGGAGAAGAGACTACACTCCATCAAGAGGGCATGGTGACCAGGAGGAAGAGACTACACTCCATCAAGAGGGCATGGTGACCAGGAGAAGAGACTACACTCCATCAAGAGGGCACGGGGAGAAGAGACTACACTCCATCAAGAGGGCATGGTGACCAGGAGAAGAGACTACACTCCATCAAGAGGGCACGGCGACCAGGAGAAGAGACTACACGCCATCAAGAGGGCACGGTGACCAGGAGAAGAGACTACACTCCATCAAGAGGGCACGGTAACCAGGAGAAGAGACTACACTCCATCAAGAGGGCATGGTGACCAGGAGAAGAGACTACACTCCATCAAGAGGGCATGGTGACCAGGAGAAGAGACTACACTCCATCAAGAGGGCACGGTGACCAGGAGAAGAGACTACACTCCATCAAGAGGGCACGGTGACCAGGAGAAGAGACTACACTCCATCAAGAGGGCATGGTGACCAGGAGAAGAGACTACACTCCATCAGAGAGGGCAGGTGACCAGGAGAAGAGACTACACTCCATCAAGAGGGCACGGTGACCAGGAGAAGAGACTACACTCCATCAAGAGGGCACGGTGACCAGGAGAAGAGACTACACTCCATCAAGAGGGCATGGTGACCAGGAGAAGAGACTACACTCCATCAAGAGGGCATGGTGACCAGGAGAAGAGACTACACTCCATCAAGAGGGCATGGTGACCAGGAGAAGAGACTACACTCCATCAAGAGGGCATGGTGACCAGGAGAAGAGACTACACTCCATCAAGAGGGCACGGTGACCAGGAGAAGAGACTACACTCCATCAAGAGGGCATGGTGACCAGGAGAAGAGACTACACTCCATCAGAGAGCGCACTGGTGACCAGGAGAAGAGACTACACTCCATCAAGAGGGCACGGTGACCAGGAGAAGAGACTACACTCCATCAGAGAGGGCACGGTGACCAGGAGAAGAGACTACACTCCATCAAGAGGGCATGGTGACCAGGAGAAGAGACTACACTCCATCAAGAGGGCACGGTGACCAGGAGAAGAGACTACACTCCACGAGAGGCACGGTGACCAGGAGAAGAGACTACACTCCATCAAGAGGGCATGGTGACCAGGAGAAGGACTACACTCCATCAAGAGGGATGGGCCAGGAGAAGAGACTACAAGCCACGGACAGGGAGTGACCAGAAAGAGACACGTACAGGGCAGGACAGGCACGAGACCACGTCAAGAGGGCAGGACTACGGAGAAGAGACACGCTCACCAGGGCATGGTGACGGAGAAGAGCATCTCACAGGGCAGGACCAGGAGAAGAGGCACTCCCAGAGGAGGACCAGGCGAAGAGTCTGCTCACAGGAGAGGACCACAAAGAGGGCATGGTGACCAGGAGAAGAGACTACACCAAGGAGGTGACCGGGACCAGGAGAAGAGACTCCTCCATCAAGAGGGCACGGTGACCAGGAGAAGAGACTACACTCCATCAAGAGCGCACGGTGACCAGGAGAAGAGACTACACTCCATCATGAGGGCACGGTGATCCAGGAGAAGAGACTACACTCCCATCAGAGAGCGCACGGGTGGACGCAGGAGAAGAGACTACACTCCATCAAGAGGGCATGGTGACCAGGAGAAGAGACTACACTCCATCAAGAGGGCACGGTGACCAGGAGAAGAGACTACACTCCATCAAGAGGCATGGTGATCCAGGAGAAGAGACTACACTCCACCGAGAGCGCACGGTGACCAGGAGAAGAGACTACACTCCATCAAGAGGGCACTGGTGACAGGAGAAGATGACTACACTCCACTCGAAGAGGGCACTGGTTGACCAGGAGAAGAGACTACACTCCATCAAGAGGGCACAGGTGACCAGGAGAAGTAGACTACACTCCATCAAGAGGGCACGGTGACCAGGAGAAGATGACTACACTCCATCAAGAGGGCACGGTGACCAGGAGAAGAGACTACACTCCATCAATGAGGGCATGGTGACCAGGAGAAGAGACTACACTCCATCAAGAGGGCCAGGGGTGACCAAGGAGAAGAGGATCTACACTCCATCAGAGAAGGGCACGGTGACCAGGAGAAGAGGACTACACTTCCACCGAGAGCGCACCGTGGACCAGGAGCAAGACTACACTCCACCGAGGCGCACGGGTGACCAGGAGAAGAGACTACAACTCCATCAAGAGGGCACGGCGACCAGGAGAAGAGACTGACACTCCATCAAGAGGGCAGCGGCTAACCAGGAGAAGAGGGACTACACTCCATCAAGAGGGCACGGTAACCAGGAGAATAGCTACACTCCATCAAGAGGGCACTGGTGGACCAGGAGAAGAGGACTACACTCCATAAAGACGGGCATGGTGACCAGGAGAAGAGACTACACTCCATCAAGAGGGCACGGTGACCAGGAGAAGAGACTACACTCCATCAAGAGGGCACAGGGTGACCAGGAGAAGAGACTACACTCCATCAAGAGGGCAGGACAGGAGAAGTGACTACACGCCATCAAGAGGCGACGGTTGACCAGGAGAAGGGACTACACTCCATCAAGAGGGCACGGTGACCAGGAGAAGAGACTACACTCCATCAAGAGGGCACGGTGACCAGAGAAGAGACTACACTCCATCAAGAGGGCACGGTGACCAGGAGAAGAGACTACACTCCATCAAGAGGGCATGGTGACCAGGAGAAGAGACTACACTCCATCAAGAGGGCATGGTGAACCAGGAGAAGAGACTACACTCCATCAAGAGGGCACTGGTGACCAGAGAGAAGAGACTAAACTCCATCAAGAGGGCACGGGTGACCAGGAGAAGAGACTACACTCCATCAAGAGGGCACGGTGGACCAGGAGAAGAGACTACACTCCATCAAGAGGGCACGGTGGACCAGGAGAAGAGACTACACTCCATCAAGAGTGGCATCGGTGACCAGGAGAAGAGACTACACTCCATCAAGAGGGCAATGGTGACCAGGAGAAGAGACTACACTCCATCAAGAGGGCACGGTGACCAGGAGAAGAGACTACACTCCATCAAGAGGGCACGGTGACCAGGAGAAGAGACTACACTCCATCAAGAGGGCACGGTGACCAGGAAGAAGAGACTACACTCCACAAAGGGCAGGGCAGGGCCAGGAGAAGAGACACACTCCACAAGAGGGCCGTGACCAGGAGAAGACTACATCCATCAAGGGGAGGGACCAGGAGAAGAGACCATCCATCAAGAGGGCATGGTGACCGGAGAAAAAACCACAAGAGGGCACGGTGACCAGGAGAAGAGACTACACTCCACAAGAGGGCAGGGACCAGGAGAAGAGACTACACTCCATCAAAGGGGAGGTGACCAGGAGAAGAGACTACACTCCATAAGAGGGCATGGTGACCGGAGAAGAGACTACACTCCATCAAGAGGGCATGGTGACCAGGAGAAGAGACTACACTCCACAAGGGCATGGTGACCAGGAGAAGAGACTACACTCCATCAAGAGGGCATGGTGACCAGGAGAAGAGACTACACTCCATCAAGAGGGCACGGGACAGAGAGACTACACTCCATCAAGAGGGATGGTGACCAGGAGAAGAGCTACACTCCACAAGAGGGCAACGGCCGACCAGGAGAAAGAGACTACACGCCATCAAGAGGGCACGTGGTGACCAGGAAGAAGAGACTACACTCCATGAAGAAGGGCACGGTAAACCCAGGAGAAGAGACTACACGCCATCAAGAGGGCATGGTGACCAGGAGAAGAGACTACACATCCATCACGAGGGCCTGGTGACCAGGAGAAAGAGCGTACCAATCCATCAAGGAGGGCAATGGTGACCAGGAGAAGAGACTAACTAAACGCCATCAAGAGGGCATGGTGACCAGGAGAAGAGACTACACTCCATCAAAGAGGGCATGGGGACCGAGGAGAAGAGAACTACACGTCCATCAAGAGGGCAGGGTGACAAGGAGAAGAAGACTACACGCCCATCAAGAGGGCACGGTGACCAGGAGAAGAGACTACAACTCCATCAAGAGGGCAACGGTGACCAGGAGAAGAGACTAAACTCCATCAGAGGGCATGGTGACCAGGAGAAGAGACTACACTCCATCAAGAGCTGCACGTGACCAGGAAGAAGAGACTACACGCCATCAAAGAGGGCACGGTGACCAGGAGAAGAGACTACACTCCATCAAGAGGGCATGGTGACCAGGAGAAGAGACTACACTCCATCAAGAGGGCATGGTGACCAGGAGAAGAGACTACACTCCACCGAGAGCGCACGGTGACCAGGAGAAGAGACTACACTCCATCAAGAGGGCACGGTGACCAGGAGAAGAGACTACACTCCATCAAGAGGGCATGGTGACCAGGAGAAGAGACTACACTCCACCGAGAGGGCACGGTGACCAGGAGAAGAGACTACACTCCATCAAGAGGGCATGGTGACCAGGAGAAGAGACTACACTCCATCAAGAGGGCACGGTGACCAGGAGAAGAGACTACACTCCATCAAGAGGGCACGGTGACCAGGAGAAGAGACCACACTCCATCAAGAGGGCATGGTGACCAGGAGAAGAGACTACACTCCATCAAGAGGGCATGGTGACCAGGAGAAGAGACTACACTCCACCGAGAGCGCACGGTGACCAGGAGAAGAGACTACACTCCATCAAGAGGGCATGGTGACCAGGAGAAGAGACTACACTCCATCAAGAGGGCATGGTGACCAGGAGAAGAGACTACACTCCACCGAGAGCGCACGGTGACCAGGAGAAGAGACTACACTCCATCAAGAGGGCACGGTGACCAGGAGAAGAGACTACACTCCACCGAGAGCGCACGGTGACCAGGAGAAGAGACTACACTCCATCAAGAGGGCATGGTGACCAGGAGAAGAGACTACACTCCATCAAGAGGGCATGGTGACCAGGAGAAGAGACTACACTCCATCAAGAGGGCATGGTGACCAGGAGAAGAGACTACACTCCATCAAGAGGGCATGGTGACCAGGAGAAGAGACTACACTCCATCAAGAGGGCATGGTGACCAGGAGAAGAGACTACACTCCATCAAGAGGGCATGGTGACCAGGAGAAGAGACTACACTCCATCAAGAGGGCATGGTGACCAGGAGAAGAGACTACACTCCACCGAGAGCGCACGGTGACCAGGAGAAGAGACTACACTCCACCAAGAGGGCACGGTGACCAGGAGAAGAGACTACACTCCATCAAGAGGCACGGTGACCAGGGAGAAGAGACTACACTCCATCAAGAGGGCAGGTGACCAGGAGAAGAGACTACACTCCATCAAGAGGGCACGGTGACCAGGAGAAGAGACTACACTCCATCAAGAGGGCACGGTGACCAGGAGAAGAGACTACACTCCATCAAGAGGGGCATGGTGACCAGGAGAAGAGACTACACTCCATCAAGAGGGCACGGTGACCAGGAGAAGAGACTACACTTCCATCAAGAGGGCACGGTGACCAGGGAAGAGACTACACTCCATCAAGAGGGCACGGTGACCAGGAGAAGAGACTACACTCCATCAAGAGGGCATGGTGACCAGGAGAAGAGACTACACTCCATCAAGAGGGCACGGTGACCAGGAGAAGAGACTACACTCCATCAAGAGGGCACGGTGACCAGGAGAAGAGACTACACTCCATCAAGAGGACACGGTGACCAGGAGAAGAGACTACACTCCATCAAGAGGGCACGGTGACCAGGAGAAGAGACTACACTCCATCAAGAGGGCATGGTGACCAGGAGAAGAGACTACACTCCATCAAGAGGGCATGGTGACCAGGAGAAGAGACTACACTCCATCAAGAGGGCACGGTGACCAGGAGAAGAGACTACACTCCATCAAGAGGGCATGGTGACCAGGAGAAGAGACTACACTCCATCAAGAGGGCATGGTGACCAGGAGAAGAGACTACACTCCACCGAGAGCGCATGGTGACCAGGAGAAGAGATTACACTCCACCGAGAGTGCACGGTGACCAGGAGAAGAGATTACACTCCACCGAGAGCGCACGGTGACCAGGAGAAGAGACTACACTCCATCAAGAGGGCATGGTGACCAGGAGAAGAGACTACACTCCACCGAGAGCGCACGGTGACCAGGAGAAGAGATTACAATCCATCAAGATCAAGAGACCAAAACACAAGGATTTGAAAGAAATGATAGACCACTAAGATACAATGATAGACCAAGACACAGGAGAGATAGATGGAGTCTCAAATGGGACAACTACCGATGAACCATTCCCTGAGAAAACAGAGCACCATGAGACAGGGCAGGAACTGACCAACACCAGGGCTTACAAGTGCACGAACCTGACCAGACATGAGCAACAGCAACAGAGATGAAACCTTACACCAAGACAGACAACACCTATATCCAGGAAGCAAAACATGGTGCTCTATTTGTTGAAATTATAACTAACTGAGAAATCGACAGTTGAACGAGATCTGAACATCTTTTTCTAAAAGATGGAATGAAAAAGCCTACACCTGCTCCACTTTAGGAAAACTCTATGGAAATATCAAATAATCTCAAGATGGTTGCTGTTTTCATCACATTTATTCATACTGACATCCGCAGGTGTACAAAGAAGTAGAAGAAATAATTATTAACAGCAGTATTTTTCTTCCAAAACTTTGTTACTAGTGTCAAACGTGGTTGCTATCAACATTCCACCAGAGACAACCCATCATGTGTCAGATGGAATGCTTGAGATCGGTTTCTGATGCTTCCAGAAGTGACAGAATGTGAAATTACCTCAGAAATATGGTAGACATGATATCAAGCATTGGCTTCATCAAGAGACAACAAATTAAGTGGTTTGGACTTGGACATCTCATGAGAATCACATCTGACCAAGTACTGATAAGAGAATGAAACCTGAGAATGAATGACCAACTACTGATAAGAGAATGAATGACCAACTACTGATAAGAGAATGAATGACCAATTACTGATAAGAGAATGAATGACCAAGTACTGCTAATAGAATGTATGATCAAGTACTGCTAAGAGAATGAATGATCAAGTACTGCTAAGAGAATGAATGACCAAGTACTGATAAGAGAATGAATGACCAAGTACTGCTATAGAAAGAAACCGGAACAACTACTGATAAGAGCATACAACTAAAATAGATGTGGATACAGAGCCTGAAGAAGACCAATTAAGACAAAATCAAGAGTACACTAAACAAACCCAGATATGCTACAACCTACATCTTTGTTTCATTGACTACACGAAGGCTTTTCATAAAGTAAGACATGGTGACATGATAAACATGCTTGCAGATCTACACAATGATGGGAAAGACCTTAGACTTGTAAAAAACATATATTGGAAACAACAAGCTGCCATAAGGATTGATAATGAAGTAGGTCAATATCAGCCTATTAAGAGAGGTGTGAGACAGGGATGTGTAATGTCACCAGATCTTTTTTTTTCTCTATGCAGTGAAAATATTATGAGAAATTTAGAAGATATGAGAGGAATCACTTGTGGGGGACATAACATCAATAATATGAGATAAGCAGATGATACAGTACTGATTGCAGACAATGAACAGAAACTGCAACATTTAGTAGATGCAGTTATTGTACACAGCAAACAACTAGGGTTTGAATTAAATTGTAAGAAGACACAGATTATGGTAGTCTCTAATAAAAATGAAATACCACAATGTCATATAAGTGTAAATGGAAATATTCTTAAACATGTGAATTGGTACAACAATCTCAAAACAGTCATAACATCTGATGGGAAGTGTCTTGAAGAGGTTAGAACAAGAATAGCTGTTGCAAAGGTTGCCTTTTGCAAGATGGAAAACATACTAGCCAATGAAAAGAGGTGAATTGCAATGAGAAAAAGAATGTTAAAGTGCTACATAGATCCTCTACTTTTGTATGGATGTGAAATGCAGACAATGAGCAGACAAGTTGAAAAACCTCTAATGGCAGTGGTTTCTGAGGAAAATGCAAAGAATACCATGGACAGACATAAAAACCAATGAGCAAGTCCTACAAGAAACAAATGAAAACCATAAACTGATTAGAGAAATTAGACGTACACTGTCAAGATGTTTTTGGCACGTTATGAGAAGAAATAAATGATAGAACTTGGTGACAACTGGCAAGATTGAAAGGAAAAGAACAAGAGGAAGGCAGAGAAGTAAATACCTGGATGGCTTGGCCACATCGCATGGTCGAGACAAGAATTCTGAGTTGATCCACATTTATCAGCATGGCACATGATGTTGATGATGATGATGTTGCGACAAAGGCAGCACATCCAGCCTTCGAATGCAAGCTCTGCGGATCCCCACCATGCTTTTACAACAAGTGTGGATTAGATCTTCTTCTTATATTCCATGTCATGTGGTGTTGATGATCATGTCTGTCCACAATCCTTTCATGTGCTGCCAATCACCTCTGATTCTGATGTTCCTCCATGCCATGATGCCAAGCTGTCCAGTATTTTCTCTCTAGTCTCCCCCTGCCTCTCTTCCCCTCCACCTTTCCCCACTGTGATGACATACACCAGCTTCCCCCTTCTCGTGACCTGCCCAAACAATGTGGACTGACTTCTTCTGTGAGTAACCAGTTCTCTTTGTAAGTTAACTCGTCAATTGGATAAAGAGACATTATTGACCTGGGGCTAGACAATACATAAGTTGAGTCACGAACTGACACCACAACACTCAGGACATTCCCATGCCTGCTCCGTCCTCATCTTCAACAGCCAGTGAAGAGACCCAATACTAATGTACCAGTAGCAGCCTGATTGTGTGTCCATTTGGCCGTTTCCTCTGAGTTTTGAGTGGCCAGATCCTCTGATCACTCCCTGCAGCATCTTTTGCTCCAGACCGTGATGATCTATATGTTCTTCTGCACTATAGACATGATTCCAAAGGTCCCCAATGACAGTTGCCTTATCATGCACCATTTCACCACCCAGTGGTGCAGACCCAGCAAATCTATCCACCTGCAATGACATCATCTGTAAATATCAATATCCTTCCAATCCTTGGTGCTTCAATGCTTGAAATCTTGTTTGTGT
This sequence comes from Cepaea nemoralis, assembly GCA_014155875.1. Classification (NCBI taxonomy): domain Eukaryota; kingdom Metazoa; phylum Mollusca; class Gastropoda; order Stylommatophora; family Helicidae; genus Cepaea; species Cepaea nemoralis. Next base: position 82,211 of record JACEFZ010001920.1, on the reverse strand, counting down.
AAACACTGAATAGCACAGGCGATACTGCACATCCTTGTGGTAATCATGAGGTAATAAGAGACACATTAAATTCCCACCTTTTCTGAAGACTGACGGCCTCCTTGTCAATATGTAGCTTCTGAGGGCAATCTCTTCTTTTATGGCCAGGTTCTCCACAGACATGACATCCTGTGGATGGACATGTACCTCAATCATTATTTGATACAAAGTGGAATCACTTAACTAAGAAGCACAACATATTAATTCTTTCCATCCTATATAACACACAATGTGTAATCAGCTACTGTCTGTGTGTAAAGCAATGCATGGCATGTTAATATATTATTTTACGTTTGGTATCAATATACTAAAGAAATCTGGCTAGATATTTTCACATGTAACACAGTGTATGTTGCCACTGTGAAAGATATGTGCTCATTTTTTCTTTGTGCCTAATGCCCTATTTGAACATCTCCTGCTAAATCTTGCATATATGAGTATGTATATGATATATAAAATCTCTCTCTCTCTCTCTCTCTCTGTGCGCCTGCATATGTGTGTTTTTTTTTAATATATACTCACAGACACATGCACAGACAGATATACAAGATATATATATACTCATTCATTCATGAAATCTGGTCATCTCACGTGATCACCGGGGTTAAATCGGTCTCTAATTTCTCTAATAAATAATCACACACACACATGCACGGACAGATATACCTGCATATATGCATATGATTGTCTGAGTGAGTGAGTGGGTGAGTGAGTGGGTGGGTTTAGTGAGTGAGTGAGTGAGTGAATGAGTGAGTGCATGATTATGTGTCTGTGTACAAAATTCCTACACCACTAAGTGATATATACTTACTAAGTAACATGTTAGTATACCAGTGAACTACTCACACCCAGTATTTGCCGGGATTCCTACCTGCCGAATCCAACTGTCCACAAGTGTGATCTTTCAGCTGACACTTCTCGCAGGTGAAACAATGAACACGAGAAGGCTTCACACACCTCATACACATATCACAGTGAACATATCTTGTGCCATCCTAGAGAAGACACAACACATAACATCAGCATGGTAACATACCATGTCTCATGCCACTAACTCTTATGATGCTGTGCACCACTTGAAATGAACCAACTGGAAAGCAAATACAGTAGTGCCAGTTTTCCTTTGAAGAAAAACGCTGGCATGTTTTGCAGAACCTCAGTAACAAGAGAAGACAATATTAATAACATTAGTATGGTAACGTACCATGTCTCATGCTATTATCTCTTAAAATACTGTGCACCATTTGAGATGGCTTAAAAATCGACTCAAAGTTACCAAATTCACTTACGGTGGCTCTAAAATCTCCTAAAGGTTACCATGCTAGTCAACAAGACACTTGATGATGATGAATGTTTAAATTACATGTAACAGAGCCCTTGTAAATAGAAATATCATTCAACATATTATGTAGCAGTTAGAGATAAGTCTACCTGTTGTACACAAATAAATGGCAAAAATATCCTACATGTAAATAAAAACTATGAATGAAACCAAAAAAAACAAGAAGTAGAATCGGTCAGCTCTACAAGAACATGTTTGTTCATGTATACTCGACAACAGAATTACGGTCCGATGTGTTTGTGTGTTTGTTATTTGACCTATGCTGGTTTAATATGAATTATGAGACCTATGGTGCTATCTCAATCGTTTGATACGAATTCTGTCCATATTCCATAGTTGTTTGGTTCATGTGTATGGTAGACATGACCAATGAAGACACTTTTTTTGGAGTGTCTAGTTGGTCGTGCGTCGAAGTACACTTGTTCCTGCAGCGAGGCGCCGTCGTCATTTGGAGACGACAGGTTCGATCCCGGTCGGTAACTATTATAGCTTTCAAATTTTATGTTGCCTAGTGCGTCTTCTAGTCTCTACTTCCTTCTTCTCTTTCTGTGAGCGCCAAATAATACTATGTGTGTTTATTTATACGAGAACATGATCATGCAGGACACAAGGTCATGTAAATTAAGCCTACATATGTGCATGAAAATTCAGTTTATTTATAAACAAGGGTATAAGAATCACGCCTACCTGTGCACAAGTAATGAGAAATGAGTTTACTTGTACACAAGGGTATGAGAAATGTGCCTACATGCCTTACACAAGGGAATGAGAAATGTGCCTACATGCCTTACACAAGGGAATGAGAAATGTGCCTACATGCCTTACACAAGGGAATGAGAAATGTGCCTACATGCCTTACACAAGGGAATGAGAAATGTGCCTACATGCCTTACACAAGGGAATGAGAAATGTGCCTACATGCCTTACACAGGGAATGAGAAATGTGCCTACATGCCTTACACAAGGGAATGAGAAATGTGCCTACATGCCTTACACAAGGGAATGAGAAATGTGCCTACATGCCTTACACAAGGGAATGAGAAATGTGCCTACATGTCTTACAAAAGGGAATGAGAAATGTGCCTACATGCCTTACACAAGGGAATGAGAAATGTGCCTACATGCCTTACACAAGGGAATGAGAAATGTGCCTACATGCCTTACACAAGGGAATGAGAAATGTGCCTACATGCCTTACACAAGGGAATGAGAAATGTGCCCACATGCTTAACACAGGGGAATTAGAGATGTGCCTACATGCTTAACACAAGGGAATGATGGGTGTGCCTACATGATGTATACAAGGGAATGAGAGATGTGCCTACAGGCCTTACACAAGGGTATGAGAAATGTGCCTACATGCTTACAAAAGGGAATGAGAAATGTGCCTACATGCCTTACACAAGGGTATGAGAAATGTGCCTACATGCCTTACAAAAGGGAATGAGAAATGTGCCTACATGCCTTACACAAGGGAATGAGAAATGTGCCTACATGCCTTACATAAGGGAATGAGAAATGTGCCTACATGCCTTACAGAGGGTGTGAACTCACCTTAGATGTGCAAGCTCCACATTCCGAGCAGTGCCAGTTTTCCTTTGAAGAAAAACGCTGGCATGGTTTGCAGAACCTTAGTAACAAACAGAATATCAGGTCATCAAACCAAGTTACTCATCAAATTCATCAATTTATCATCATAATGAAACAATCACAGAAGCCACAAAAACTATGTGACATGATTTATTGCCGGTCATATTTTGTGGCACATCAACAGGTGCATACTGCAGAGTTATATATCATCTGAAGTGGGTAAATGAATAATACTTAAGCTAAAGCATTTAAAACACAGCCACAGGTATTTTTCGAATGTGGAACAACTGTTATCCCTATGGTAATTTCAAATTTAACACAAATTCTGTTTGCACAAAACCACTAAGGGAATACATTGTTTTGAATATAATAAAACACCTATTTTTTCTGGGCTAATTTCATACCAAGCTAAATTGTCACTTTCTTCATTCATTATCAAACATATTCAGCACATGTGCACAAGGCTATGAGAAATGCACTACATGCTATGAGCATGTGCAAGATACATTAGCCTGCATGTGCACAAGAGTATAAGAAATGTGCCTTACATGTAAGCAAGGGTAGGAGAAATGTGCCTACATGTAAACAAGGGTATAAGAAATGTATTGTTTTTGTTTGTCCATCAAGATTGATGATGACCATTCACTTCATCTAGTGGGGTTGAAAGTATGGAGTCATGAGTTCTAAGATGGCTCATAAGGCATATTTTGGCTCAATATGTTCTTTGACAATGTGGGCAAAGAATGCTTGACGTTCCTGGAGGAGGATCTCCTGCAGTGGTTTTTCTGTCCAGTCTTTTTTTCACAGCTCTTGCAGTCCTGTTCGCTTCACAAGTAACTGCACCCTTGTGTAATGATGTACGCCACAAATTTTGGTCTTTGGCAGCAGTCTCCCAAGTGTCATGATAAATTCCAAAAGCTTTTAGTGAGATCTTCAGAGTGTCTTTAAAGCGTTTCTTCTGGCCACCTTGGGAGCATTTACCACAATGCAGCTTGCCGTAAAAAATTCATTTAGGGAGCCTGTGATCTGGCATGTGAGTCAAGTGATCAGCCCAGTGAATCTGATTCTAGAGTGAGGATATTGGGCATGGGCGCTCTTTCTAGGACTTTAGTGTCTGGGATCTTGTCTTGCCATTTAATCTTCAATAACTTCCTAAGGCAGACTGTGTGGAAGTGGTTTAATTTCCTAGCGTGTCGCTGATAAACAGTCCAGGTTTCACAAGCATATAGCAGTGTGGATAATACAACTGCTTTGTAGACTTTCAGCTTTGTTTGCAAGCTTATTCCATTTCTGTCCCATACATTCTTGTACAGTCTGCCAAAGGCCGCGCTGGCCTTGGAGATTCTTGCATTCACTTCATCATCAATTGTGGCAGCTTGTGACACAGTGCTGCCAAGATAGATTAATTTGTCCACAAAACTTAGTCTATGACCATTCACTTTTATATTCAGCACGGTCTGATTATTCCCAGGAGCTGGCCGGTACATAACTACAGTCTTCTCCAAGTTGATATTGAGCCCAAAGTTGGCATAGGCATATGAGAAATCTGAAACATTGTGTAGCATATCTGCCTCTGAGTTATAATCATCAGCAAACAGGAGCTCTCTGATGGTGTTGCTGGTAATTTTGGTTTTAGCTTTCAGCCTTCTGAGATTGAACAAGAAATGTGCCTACATGTAAACAAGGGTATAAGAAACGTGCCTACATGTGCACAAGAGTATGAGAAATGTGCCTACATGTGCACAAGAGTATGAGAAATGTGCCTACATGTGCACAAGAGTATGAGAAATGTGCTTACATGTGCACAAGAGTATGAGAAATGTGCTTACATGTGCACAAGAGTATGAGAAATGTGCCTACATGTGCACAAGAGTATGAGAAATGTACCTACAAGTGCATAAGAGTATGAGAAATGTGCCTACATGTGCACAAGAGTATGAGAAATGTGCCTACATGTGCACAAGAGTATGAGAAATGTGCCTACATGTGCACAAGAGTATGAGAAATGTGCCTACATGTGCACAAGAGTATGAGAAATGTGCCTACATGTGCACAAGAGTATGTGAAATGTGCCTACAAGTGCATAAGAGTATGAGAAATGTGCCTACATGTGCACAAGAGTATTAGAAATTTGCCTACATGTAAACTAGGGTATGAGAAAGTGCCTACATGTAAACAAAGGTAATGAGAAATGTGTCTACACGTGCACTAGGGTATGAGAAATACACTACATGCTGTAAACAAGTGCAAGAGACAATAGCCTACATGTGCACAAGAGAAAGGGATTTTGATGGAGTAGGAATGTAGAAAGAGTGATGGAATGCATGGTGACTTGATCAGTACATAATGAGTTCAATGTAAATGATGTAAATGTTCTTTAGTTGTAGGTTGTTTTTTTTTTCATTTTGAAGTTTAGTTTAAGCAGCAGCATATCAGAACCACTTTTATGAGAGATGTTTAACATGCACACAGTTCTATTTTTTCGCTCTTATACAAGAAGGTTATATGTCCGATACACTACCCAGGATCAACAGGGTGTACATCCTAGGATTCATTATTTTGACAAAACAAAAGCCTTCATTGTACTGTCTTCTCAATGGTTGTTACAGCATCCTAGGATATTTTATTTCGTAATATTTCATGCCTTAATTGTACTCTTCTAAACAGGGTGTATGGTATCCTTGAATTCTTTATTCTGTAATATTTAATGTCTTGATTATACCGTCTTCTCAACTGATAGGCGGGCGCTATAACTCTAAGCCATTCACCATTTTCATCATGCAGCTATTTCTTTGAAGAACATTGCTCTCATCATAATCAACCAAAAAGACTCTTGTCCCATCGCCACTTCCTCCGCCTCATGCTGTTCATGCCCAGGGTGTCTTTTTAATGTCTTGTGAGGACCTTCCTGTTGGTTTACCCCAGCCTCTTCTTCCAGAAACCAAGACTTTCGTTACTGTTATTTTTAATCCACCACAATGTTTAATATGGCCAAAGTATTTCAGTTTCCAAAACATGTTGCTCTTTATGAGCCCAGTTGTCTTGGATGTGCAGAACCTGTAAAATGTCAGGATCTTGCTTCTTTGTGATCAAGTATTCTAACAATTTGCCTGTAACATTTAAATACAAAAGCTCATATTTTCTTCTTTACTTAGTGAAAATGGTCCGTGAATCACAATCTTACTCTGTCACAGGAAAGCTGAATCTTCTCACAATTTCTATTTACTTGGCGGATTAGTGCCATGGGCTTCTAATACTGTTTAACTGGTGAATTGCTACGGCCCTAAGCCAGTCCCAAAAACACATTACATGTTGAGTCAAAACTAACAACATAGTACTCAGGGCACTCCCATAATGCTCTGTCCTCATCTTCAACAGCCAGCGAAGAATCCCAATACTAATGGTATCAGTAGCCGTCTGATTATGCATCTGTCTGATCTTTCCTCTGGTCACTCCCTGCAGCACCATTCTCTCTAGACTGTGATGATGTATTTGTTCTTCCTGACTATACACAAAATCCTGTATCGACCAGACCACGTCTGCCGTATCATAATTATTATGTTTATGGAATCAAACACATAAGTCCACCTACCAGTAACCTTGGTCCGGCGGCAAGATGAACTCAGCCTGGGCAATGTTTGTGAATATCCTAACTGGAGAACCCTTCTTCTTATGCTGGTTGTTAAACAGTACATGGTTTTCATAATCCACCTGCAAATGTTTGAACCAAATCATTATTATTATGTTAAACAGTACATGGTTTTCATAATCCACCTGCAAATGTTTGAACCAAATCATTATTATTATGTTAAACAGTACATGGTTTTCATAATCCACCTGCAAATGTTTGAACCAAATCATTATTATTATAAAGCCCCCCAACTTGATGTACATGTATGATGGACATTATGAAGGACATGTACAACATATATATAACAGATTCCATATTTCACATTTATGTCCTGGTGGTGGAACTGTCAGGAAAGTTAGAGGGCAGGAGAGGCAGGGGGAAACCAAAATAGAAGATACTAGACAGTTTGACATCAAGCCATAGAGAAACATTGGTATCAGAAATTATTGGCAGCACTTGAGACTGAAGGCTGTGGATGGACATGATCCCCAGTGCCACTCAGTTTGGAGAATAAGAAGATTGGCTGCACTTGAGACTGAAGGCTGTGGACAGACATGATCCCCAGTGCCACTCAGTTTGGAGAATAAGTAGATTGGCTGCACTTGAGACTGAAGGCTGTGGATGGACATGATCCCCAGTGCCACTCAGCTTGGACAATAAGAAGATTGGCTGCACTTGAGACTGAAGGCTGTGGATGGACATGATCCCCAGTGCCACTCAGCTTGGACAATAAGAAGATTGGCTGCACTTGAGACTGAAGGCTGTGGATGGACATGATCCCCAGTGCCACTCAGCTTGGACAATAAGAAGATTGGCTGCACTTGAGACTGAAGGCTGTGGACAGACATGATCCCCAGTGCCTACTCAGTTTGGACAATAAGAAGATTGGCTGCACTTGAGACTGAAGGCTGTGGACAGACATGATCCCCAGTGCCACTCAGTTTGGACAATAAGAAGATTGGCTGCACTTGAGACTGAAGGCTGTGGACAGACATGATCCCCAGTGCCACTCAGCTTGGACAATAAGAAGATTGGTTGCACTTGAGACTGAAGGCTGTGGACAGACATGATCCCCAGTGCCACTCAGTTTGGACAATAAGAAGATTGGCTGCACTTGAGACTGAAGGCTGTGGACAGACATGATCCCCAGTGCCACTCAGTTTGGAGAATAAGAAGATTGGCTGCACTTGAGAATGAAGGCTGTGGGTGGACATGATCCCCAGTGCCACCTCGCTTGGACAATAAGAAGACTGGCTGCACTTGAGACTGAAATGCTGTGGACAGACATGATCCCCAGTGCCACTCAGCTTGGACAATAAGAAGATTGGCTGCACTTGAGACTGAAGGCTGTGGATGGACATGATCCTCAGTGCCACTCAGCTTGGACAATAAGAAGATTGGCTGCACTTGAGACTGAAGGCTGTGGATGGACATGATCCCCAGTGCCACTCAGCTTGAACAATAAGAAGATTGGCTGCACTTGAGACTGAAGGCTGTGGATGGACATGATCCCCAGTGCCACTAAGCTTGGACAATAAGAAGATTGGCTGCACTTGAGACTGAAGGCTGTGGATGGACATGTTCCCCAGTGCCACTAAGCTTGGACAATAAGAAGATTGGCTGCACTTGAGACTGAAGGCTGTGGACAGACATGATCCCCAGTGCTACTCAGTTTGGACAATAAGAAGATTGGCTGCACTTGAGACTGAAGGCTGTGGATGGACATGATCCCCAGTGCCACTCAGCTTGGACAATAAGAAGATTGGCTGCACTTGAGACTGAAGGCTGTGGATGGACATGATCCCCAGCGCCACTCAGCTTGGACAATAAGAAGATTGGCTGCACTTGAGACTGAAGACTGTGGACAGACATGATCCCCAGTGCCACTCAGTTTGGACAATAAGAAGATTGGCTGCACTTGAGACTGAAGGCTGTGGACAGACATGATCCCCAGTGCCACTCAGTTTGGAGAATAAGAAGATTGGCTGCACTTGAGAATGAAGGCTGTGGATGGACATGATCCCCAGTGCCACTCTGCTTGGACAATAAGAAGACTGGCTGCACTTGAGACTGAAGGCTGTGGACAGACATGATCCCCAGTGCCACTCAGCTTGAACAATAAGAAGATTGGCTGCACTTGAGACTGAAGGCTGTGGATGGACATGATCCCCAGTGCCACTCAGCTTGGACAATAAGAAGATTGGCTGCACTTGAGACTGAAGGCTGTGGATGGACATGTTCCCCAGTGCCACTCAGCTTGGACAATAAGAAGATTGGCTGCACTTTGAGACTGAAGGCTGTGGATGGACATGATCCCCAGTGCCACTAAGCTTGGACAATAAGAAGATTGGCTGCACTTGAGACTGAAGGCTGTGGATGGACATGTTCCCCAGTGCCACTAAGCTTGGACAATAAGAAGATTGGCTGCACTTGAGACTGAAGGCTGTGGATGGACATGATCCTCAGTGCCACTCAGCTTGGACAATAAGAAGATTGGATGCACTTGAGACTGAAGGCTGTGGATGGACATGATCCCAGTGCCACTCAGCTTGGACAATAAGAAGATTGGATGCACTTGAGACTGAAGGCTGTGGATGGACATGATCCCCAGTGCCACTCACCTTGGACAATAAGAAGATTGGATGCACTTGAGACTGAAGGCTGTGGATGGACATGATCCCCAGTGTCACTCAGCTTGGACAATAAGAAGATTGGATGCACTTGAGACTGAAGGCTGTGGATGGACATGATCCCCAGTGCCACTCAGCTTGGACAATAAGAAGATTGGCTGCACTTGAGAATGAAGGCTGTGGATGGACATGATCCCCAGTGCCACTCAGCTTGGACAATAAGAAGACTGGCTGCACTTGAGACTGAAGGCTGTGGACAGACATGATCCCCAGTGCCACTCAGCTTGGACAATAAGAAGATTGGCTGCACTTGAGACTGAAGGCTGTATATGGACATGATCCTCAGTGCCACTCAGCTTGGACAATAAGAAGATTGGCTGCACTTGAGACTGAAGGCTGTGGACGGACATGATCCCCAGCGCCACTCAGCTTGGACAATAAGAAGATTGGCTGCACTTGAGACTGAAGGCTGTGGATGGACATGATCCCCAGTGCCACTCAGCTTGGACAATAAGAAGTAGGTCGATTATTGTGCTCAGATTCTCCTTGTATGATCAATGGGAGGAGACTGGGGCATTCATGGAGATATCCGTGTGCAATGAAAATGATCCTTCACCAAAACCATGTTGTTTGGAGATGATGGGATAATGAGGCGGGGTGGCCTGTTCCCATCCTCAAACCTTTTCTTCCCAGAAATTAACTGGTACTCATTATATGATGAGAGTGGGTCAACCTCAGAGCTGTACCAGTCATAGAAACATTGTACCACTGCTGGGGACTGAACCAAGACCAGTCTTGGCAGGCAAATATACTAACTGCTCTACCACAGCAGCTCCAGCTTGTACATAGCAACTTAAGAAAGCTTCCTGGCAGAAACTAGCAATGGCACAGAATGCTGTAAATGTTACTTTTACAATGTCTCTTTCTTTTGGCCTTTAGCCCCTCAACCAACTCACTCCAATCTGTTCTATCCTTAGCTATCCCAAACAGCTCCTTTCATACCCTTCCCATATTATTAGTCGTTAGTCGTGGTTCCAACTTCACGGCAAAGGGTTACCCTCATAATGCTCAGTTCCTGTGCCAGTGATTATCAAACAAAATGCTCCTCACTGCCCCATGTGAAAAATGGAACAAACAGCAGTACTGACAAACGAACAGCACACACAGGCAAGTACAGGCTTAAGGCCGTTGCCAGAATGCCAACACAACAGTCCGCCATGAAAATTACAGTTCATCATCGATGGAAGCGGCAGTCACTAGAAAAGCAGCAGCTTCACACACATTACTGCATAATGTAAAACTAACTAGTTCAGCAACCGACCACCGCCACTTTCTGAACATGAAAAGAAACAACCACGGACAAATGTAAAAGCACTCCACATGAAATCCACAGCTCACAGTGTCACTCCAAGCACTTAACTCAGTAGCTGGGCAACGGAACCATGTACTACAAGTCCAACATGAGGAAAATGCATAAGCAAGCTGTAGCCAGAAGCAAAAACACTCCAGAGGCCTAAACAGCTCAACCGCTTATCCGTCATATTAGACCGGGTGTTGCCTTCCCATATTATTTGTCTCTACTTCTCTTTTTCTTGTATTTGTGGTTCTTTCTCTATTTCTTTTGGCCTGTGGATTCCAGACACAGACTTTTCTAGTTATGGAGTCTCTGTAGCGAAGTGGTCAAGCCGTTTGACTCATGCTCCGAAGGTTGTGGGTTCGATTCCGGCGCGTCCTTCGGTTTGTGAGTTAAATGTTTCGGAGACTCCTGTGGGTCGTCGCTAAAAGCTACGGAGTGCGTGCTTTGTGCGACGCTTTCCGTGTTGCGGAAAGAGACCGAGCCATATGGGATAAAACCCGGTGCAACGAAGTTGACCCTGTCAACTTTTAAAGTCGCTTTTAAGCGACTTTTCTAGTTATACTATTCTCAGGTTTTCTCAGTCTATGGCCAATCCAGTGCCACATATATCCTATCCAGTGCCACATATATCCTATCCAGTGCCACATATATCCTATTCAGTGCCACATATATCCTATCCAGTGCCACATATATCCTATCCAGTGCCAAGTATATCCTATCCAGTGCCACATATATCCTATCCAGTGCCAAGTATATCCTATCCAGTGCCACGTATATCCTATCCAGTGCCACGTATATCCTATCCAGTGTCTCATATGTCCTATCCAGTGCCACGTATATCCTATCCAGTGCCACGTATATCCTAGCCAGTGTCTCATATCTCCTATCCAGTGCCCTGTATATCCTATCCAGTGCCACATATATCCTATCCAGTGTCTCATATGTCCTATCCAGTGTCACGTATATCCTATCCAGTGTCTCATATGTCCTATCCAGTGTCACGTATATCCTAGCCAGTGCCACGTATATCCTATCCAGTGCCACATAGGTCCTATCCAGTGTCTCATATATCCTATCCAGTGCCACGTATATCCTATCCAGTGTCTCATATATCCTATCCAGTGCCACGTATATCCTATCCAGTGTCTCATATATCCTATCCAGTGCCACATATATCCCATCCAGTGCCACATATATCCCATCTAGTGCCACATATATCCCATCCAGTGCCACATATCCTATCCAGTGCCACATATATCCTATCCAGTGCCACGTATATCCTATCCAGTGCCGTGTATATCCTATCCAGTGCCACGTATATCCTATCCTGTGCCAGTATCTTTTCTCCACCTCTTGGTTCACTGGTATTTGTCTATTTCTCTCCAAGAGCTCCACATTGGTGATTCTGTCATACCATATTTGTCTGTCTTTTTTTTTCGCAGGCACCAATTTATTCATGTCTGTAGTTTGTTTGTAATCATTAATAATACCTGCTGAGTAAACATGTCCAAGACATTTTACTAGTGTTTTGACAAAGCTAACAATTAACTTAAGTAGAGTAACAACAAAGAACCCTTGTACAGGCCTTGTTATACATTAGGTAAATGGTGCCAGCCCCACATTTGTATAGACAAACTAGCGCTCCGTGGTCCATGTGGTCATTATCCAACCAGCCGCGTTGACCTCCAATGACATTTCCTGGTAGCCATTTTAGGCTGGATCGGCCTGGGAAACTAAGTCAATTCTTTTAAAATCTGCCTCAATGGGCATTCAAACACATGACCACCGTGCCAGCAGGCAAGCGTGTTAGAAACCTCTTTACTGTTGATTTTTAAATACAATAAACTACAATAAAGCAACACATTACTTTGTAATCCAACATGGACATTTCTGGCAGCTGAGACACAATCCTGTTCTCCATAAAGTAAGGGAAAAACCAGATTAGAGGTAGCAGTTCACCTGGTCAAAAAATGGAACGGGACAGAAAAATACAAAAATATGTCATCAAGTAGTGAAAAACTATCATTCCTCTTGCTGATTACACAGAATAATTCTATTTCTATATGATTTATGGTGGTGTGTTAGTGTAGTTGATAGAGAGCTATGCTGATAATGCCATCAGCGTGGCCGGATGTGGGTTCAGCATCTATGTTCATTGTCCATCAACAGAGGAAAAGATGGCCACCTATTCAAACCCTACATCCAGGCCTTCATTATACGATGGCCAATCACATCACAGACTCACAGTAGGAAACTGCTTCGAGACAAGAGTTTTGACAAATGTTATATAATGTTAATATTTTTGGATAGTTTACTGAAATGCTAGTTCGGTGGTGCATTACTATATATATATATGAATATTTAGTCAATTTGTTCAGATTTCATCATTACTGTATGCCATAACAATAGGTGCGGGTGGTCATGGTTTCTCAACTGACACAATCACCAGAGTCTTGGATCTCGTCTTCATTCTTGTCCTAATTATCCAGGTATTTATCTTTTTTTTCCCCCTTGCTATTTTCCTATCAAATTTGCCAGTTGTCTCCAAGTTTATTTTTCATCAGTTCAGTTTAGTTTCATCGACGGATCAACATCCATTCATCAAAGTGTGTCCACAACATCTTGACTGTCTATGTCTAATTTCGCTAATCAACTGACATTTTAATTTGTTTCTTGAAGGACTGCCTCGTTATTTTTTTTCCTTTTCATCCATGGTATTCTTTGCATTTTCCTTAGAAGCCACATTTCCACTGCCCTCAGATATTTCTCAGCTTGTCAGCTTATTGTTCATATAATTTATTTATATATAGTACTATAACATATTTGTCCTAACAGTATACGATCTATATAGCAGTTTAACACACTTTTTCTAACAGTAAAGGTTCAATATAGAACTTTAACACACTTTTTCTAACAGTATAGATTATATATAGCACTTTAACACACTTTTTCTAACAATATAGGTTCTATAAAGCACTTTAACACTTTTTTCTCCCAGACCTACCTTTAATTTTTACCAAATCTGGTGAGTGTTTTGCAGCAGACATGTGTGATAGTTTTGTAAAAGTGGCTACAAGAGCCTCAACCATCCCGCCAAAAGGTGGATCTGTAACCACCACAACATGGCTACCGCCTTCAGACAGAAAATTCAGCAAGCTGTTCTTGGTCTTTGACTCAAAGAAATGATGATTAAACATGTTGTACTTGATGTAAAGCGATGGAGGATATACTTGAGCCTATATAAAAGAAGAATGGTTTTTCAAATCACTGGGTGGCACAAAATCACATGGTGTTGATCTAAAACAAGGCTAAAAGAAATAATCACCAACAAGGACACACATTTACTGTTTTAGCCTGCAGATGTGAATTGGTGGTTGTTGTTGTTGAACCTAGTCATGTTCTTTACCCTTTATGACTTGTAGAAATGGGGAGGTGATGACTTGGTTTCCATCATGGTAGGAAACAACACACTCATTCTGGACATGCTTATGTGTTATCCATGTGGTCAATACAAGATGTGGATGCTAATTATCTACCATCATCATTGGTATTTGCTGTGACTGAATAACTGGATGTGCAATGGAAACAGCAAGGAATGGGTAAGAAAGATCTTGAATGATTGGCTGGATGTGCAATGGAAACAGCAAGGAATGGGTAAGAAAGATCTTGAATGATTGGCTGGATGTGCAATGGAAACAGCAAGGAATGGGTAAGAAAGATCTTGAATGAATGGCTGGATGTGCAATGGAAACAGCAAGGAATGGGTAAGAAAGATCTTGAATGATTGGCTGGATGTGCAATGGAAACAGCAAGGAATGGGTAAGAAAGATCTTGAATGATTGGCTGGATGTGCAATGGAAACAGCAAGGAATGGGTAAGAAAGATCTTGAATGATTGGCTGAATGTGTAATGGAAACAGCAAAGAATGGGTAAGAAAGATCTTGAATGAATGGCTGGATGTGTAATGGAAACAGCAAAGAATGGGTAAGAAAGATCTTGAATGAATGGCTAGATGTGTAATGGAAACAGCAAGGAATGAGTAACAATGATCTTGATTCAATGATTTGATGTGGAATGGAAACAGCAAGGAATGGGTAACAATGATCTTGATTGAATGTGTAATGGAAACAGCAAGGAATGGGTAAGAAAGATCTTGACTGAATGTGTTAAGGAAACAGCAAGGAATGGGTAAGAAAGATCTTGACTGAATGTGTTAAGGAAACAGCAAGGAATGGGAAGAAATATACTGACTGCACCAGGACAGAACAATATAACATGGAATAAAATAGGTTTCAGATCCTGCAGAGAAACAACAAGCACAAAAACATGTACATACCTTATAAGGCCAGGTGAACAGAAATCACAGTGTGAAAATAATAAAATTAATATTAACAATGGCTACAAAAAGCAACAATAAATTTGCTGAGCAAACACATGTCCAATGTTTCAATTATAACAAACTTTGTCAAGAACAATGCAAACATGATTACTTTGATCCTTGGTATGGCTTCATCATCATCATCATGTGCCCTGTCAACTAACTGATGTAGGTTCATGTCTCTCCCCAGATCATGGTGCTTGGTGTTCTGCATCAACTCTGCCAATGGTATCCCTCCATGCCACCACCTCAGTCCATCCAGGCTCCTTTCTCTCGATCTGCCTTTGCCCCTTTTCCCCCTGATCTTTCCAGTCATCAAACAGTTTTCTAACATCTCCTTTCTCATAACATGACCAAAGAATGTTTGTCTATTTCTTATAGTCATATATAATTTTCTACTTTCCTTAGCCTCTTCCGGGCAATTGTTGTAAGTTAATCTGGCAGTCCAAGGTATTCACACCACTCTTGTTAGGAATCATACCTCCAATGTTCTGCAGCTTTTCTTCATTTTTTCATTCACGTTCCTTGATTCACTGAAATACAGCTAAGCTCGTTCTATATAACATTTGAGTACTCTCTTTCTTACATTCAATGATAGTGACATATTGCATAAGATACTTTAAATTTAGGGGTTACCTTCGTAATCCCTCATACCGCATTCGAAACACAGCTACGGGTTATTTGGCAGCAGGCCGCCTTGCGTTGGGGTTTTTTACAAAATGGTATGGTTCCGATCGTTCAGAAAGCAATGGCAAACTACTGAATGTAAACTTGCCAAGTGATCACAACAGCCAAGAAATGCTGGAGTTGACTGTGATGTCCTGTAAAGGATAAGCAACTAACTTAACTAACTCTTTTTCTTACATTCAATGATAGTGACACATAGCATAAGATACTTTAAATTTACTATAACGTAACTTTGGGGTTTTGTAAAATCTCCTAGCCTGTTTTTGCTTGGGCAAATGGTTCTTTATTCCTCAGTCTGGACAAATGTCTCCCAACACACACCAGCAATTTTGTATGATTTGTAATGTACAAACTTTAACTTACGTATCTCTCATCAAGATCAAGTAACAGTGAAGTCACTTTTCTGCCAGATTTTTTACAAAACTGCACTTCTTCGTGGATCCTAAAACAAAACAACATTTTTACCATCTCCACTAGACAGCAAATATCTACAATTTAAAAAAAAAACAGTTTGGTCTTGAAACAAAGAAATGTGCATTACTTAATCATGCATATAATGCAAGTAGGATAATTATCCAATAATAGTTTGCTTATTTTTTAACTCTGCTGTGAAAGTACATATTTTCTTCATTGCCTGATTAGCCTTTACCACCATTATGTGTCTAGGATGAACCATTGCAGTACAAAACAAAAATGCATAATTGCTATATATTTACAAATGTTTTAGCATCACAAAGCAACATAAGAAAAAAGAATGAAGACCAAGTACATATGACTTCACAGGAATGACACAATAACTTTTTCAGAAAATCATATCATCCCATACCTCAATAATGAGTCATAAGAGTTGAGTTTTGTAAGTGCTGCCAATATTCAGCGCTAACAGATAGCTGGCAGCACCATCTACTGTTATATGGTTGTGCAGTCATGTCTGACTAAGACATGACAGAAAGTAGTAGAATGACATGATGTGGACAAAACCACGAGGGGTCGGATTGCAGACTTATCTCCTTTCACCTAGGAAAATCTCGACAATTGGCACATGGGATGTTAGAACAATGTATGAATTGGGAAAGACAGCCCAGGTGGTAGATATATTGAGAAGAGAATTAAAGACAGATGGATAATATGGAGAAGAAATGGAGGGAACTGCAGGAGATGGCAAAAGATAGGAGGGCTTGGCATGAGTTGTTTGATGTGTATGCTCCATAGGGGGATAACGGACAAAAGAGGAGGAGGAGGAGGAGAAGAAGATATGGAGAAGATGGAAGAAAGCATTGATGTGTGAGGGTGGAGATTTATACAGACCAAGACTTCTCTTTACCTCCACATGAGACAAACTGGGCAGACACTTTACTGAATGAAGAGAGAATGGCCTTCATTGTGATAAAACCTGGCAAGCACTCTCCATGCTACAAGACTGCAAGAGTCACAGCTATTCTCCTGAATGATACAGACAATCAGCATCCAAGTCTTACTCTAATTGCTTGGAGTGTTTCTCAAGGCATGCAATGAATGAATCACAAGAAAACAAGAAGTAGACGGCAAGCTTTACGAGAACACAATCACAAGTAATAAAATGGATGTTGTGGCCAAAGCCTTCATCAGCACAGAAACAACAAACATACACTGATACAATTACATGACAAACACTGCATGAAAATATAAATATAACAATTAATCATCTGTATCCTTGTTGTGGACTGGACAACTGTTTCATAAAATCTGTGCGTATGATTCCAACAAAGCAACTGAACCAAAAATGTGGTTAAGGGGGTCAAGGGGCTAAAGGTCAATAATGCCACAGGGAAATGGTATTCATTCATTGTATTTTTGCAGCTTTAATGCAGTTCCACTAATTCCAGTTTTCCAGTTTTCCAGTTTTACTCAAAGCATGCAGGAGTCACAGCTTTTTCCTTTAATGATGGCAACCAAACAGCATCACGTCTTACACTGACTGCTTGGAGAACTCACGAGGATGCATAAAATGAGTGTTGTTTTATACCAGGATGGAATCCAAGTCATCATTATACCCGAGTCTTCAGGCTGCACAAGGGTGAACTCTCACCAATTATTCAAGTCATATAAGGGTGACCAACTCTCCTTAGTTCTTCAAGCTGTACAAGGGTGAATAACTTTCCCCCAATTCTCCAAGCTATACACAGGTGAATAACTCTCCCTAGTTCTTCAAGCTGTAAAGGGGTAACAACTCTCCCCAGCTCTTCAAGCTGTACAAGGGTGAATAATTTTCCCCAATTCTTCAAGCTGTACAAGGGTAAATAATTTTCCCCACTTCTTCAAGCTGTACAAGGGTGAATAATTTTTCCCAATTCTTCAAGCTGTACAAGGGTGAACAACTTTCCCAAGTTCTTCAAGCTGTATATGGGTGAACAACTTTCCCCAATTCTTCAAGATGTACAAGGGTGAACAACTTTCCCAAGTTCTTCAAGCTGTATATGGGTGAACAACTTTCCCCAATTCTTCAAGATGTACAAGGGTGAACAACTTTCCCCAGTTCTTCAAACTGAAGAAGGGTGAACAACTATCCCCAATTATTGAAACTGTACAAGGGGGAAAGAAGACCCTGTTGAGCTTGACTCTAGTCCGACTTTGTGAAGACACATGAAGGGTGTAGCATAGGTGGGAGCGCAAGCGCAATTGAAATACCACTACTTTTATCGTTTCTTTACTTATTCAGTCTCTCGGTAGAGATTGGTTCGCAGCAGACGAGCTGCGGGCCTATTCTCATCGGTCGCGAGATCCGCACAGTGGAAGGATGGGGGATTTGCTTGCAAATAGACAGGCAATATCTCCTGCGGTAGCTTTGGCGGGCCCATTCCCGCTGGTCGCGGGGGCCGCCTGAAGTCAGGTGGAGAGTCTGATGATAGTGCACGCTTTACACAGGTCCGGACACTTGTGATCGACAGATGTGCGCGCCCTCATGGTCCGGGCTCGTACGAGGCCCTCACCTGCGGCACTTGGCTGAACGCCTCTAAGCCGGGTCCCTTGGGTGTCAGGGTCTGGCCATAACTCGCCACCGGCTCATGGTGGTGAGGTCTCGGTGGATTGACGCTGAGCCGCCAGCGTCTGCAGCCTACCTTGTGCCAGACGTATTGGTTACCTATTCCTCTGGGAAACACAACGTTAGGCCGAGAGAGGGGTCATGTCGTTTGGGCGCCACATGTTCCTCTGAAGCTCTGCCCAGACATTGTGATGGAATATTGGCCACATTCCAACTCACATACTTTGGTCTGTCAAGACTGCAAGGTGTCAACGACAAGGGTGAACAACTTTCTCCAATTCTGAAAGCTGTACAACTTTCCCCAATTCTTCAAACTGTACAAGGGTGAACAACTCGCCTCAGTTCTTCAAGTTGTACAAGGGTAAACAACTCTCCCTAATTCTTCAAGCTGAACAAGGGTGTACAACTCAAACTAACAGAGTTCTACAACAACACCCCTAAGGCAGTAGTGGTTGTGGGTTTACCTGTACCACCACATGGTATTACTTTAGAGCCACAGTTGCAGAGCTCGCTCTTTGTACAATTGTCTATTAAGAAAGTAGTCTGGGTTATATCCTGTGCAGAGGCAGTTTTCTTTCTCTAACCATGCAGCTCTGGGGTCAACTCAGCCTCATAACAATGGATACCAGACAATTTTCAGAATTCCTTGTTAATTATCTGGGAATGAATGGCAACAAGGAAGGGGACTGATCACCTCTTCTCATATATCAAGGCCTAGAATATGTGAAGATCTAATACTTCACAACCCAGTGGTAGTATCCATTAAGGAACTACCTTTACCTTAGTATCACTTAACTTGTTAATTTGGATTCACAACCAGCAATACCACACTGCAAGCAAAGCCATGGGTACTCAGTCTCCATCACATGAAAGGTATAATAACTGATGGCAGGATAAATAAACTGAAATTTCAAGCTGGAGTCTCATTGAGATTATTATTAAAAGTCTCCTCCAGATAGCAAGAACATTACCTTGGGGCTCCCACACAAAGTATGTGTGTGTAACCAAGTTGCATGACTGTGTCAATCAAGAATGACACTGTGGACTTTGCAAACAAGTATTGCTGAAATGAAACCAACAAATAAAGTATATAGATCATTACAGACAAAAAAGATGAAATTATATATATATATATATATATATATATATATATATATATATATATATATATATATATATATATATATATATATATATATATATATATATATATCTTCTTCTTCTTCACCGTTCCGAGCCATTGAGGTTCTTTGCTGCAGATACAATCTGACTCCATTCGTCTCTCTGGTTGACCTTCTCTTGCCAGTCGTTGATTCCAAGTGCTTGTAGGTCTGTATATATATTATCTCTCCACCGTCTTCTTGGTCTACCTCGGGGTCTACGGTCATTTATTTCCTGAGTGTAAGCGAGTTCTGTTTCCCTATTATCTTCCATTCTTTCAATATGCCCCAGCCATTGTAGTCTATTAGCCTTCTTGATACCAGTGATTAGTGGGGACTTAACCCTTTACAGGGCACAGCGGCCATTACCGGCCGATGCCGTAATCGTGCAGAGCGTCTGATTGCGTCCGATACTATTATGCATTGTAAAAACGCAATCTCTCGGCTTTCCGACGGCTACTTTCGCTTTCGCCGACAGCTTGACAACGTGGCCGCCATTTGTAAACATGTTATTATGAATTTGAACAGACTTTTACGGACTTTTTTTGATAGTTTTCAGGATTTTTACGCTGTTTTTCAAAATGGATTTCGGCGATTCTTCAAGTGATAGCCGAGATTTCGCTAGGTTCAATTTAAATGACATTAAAGGGCACGAAGTTGACTATTAATCGGAGCTAGATATCAGTGCAAAGCGTTACTTTGCATTAGCAGTCTGAGTCGGACTTTAAAGAAAGTGATTATGATTCTGAAAATGTGTTTGTAAATTGCCGTATAGATGACGGAAAATCACAAACAACATGCTGTATTTCGTAAATATTTGTGTTCATATATGGATTACCAACAACAATCACGTGAGTAACATATTCTGCATGCTTTTCCCTTCATTGTGTTGTTTATTTAACTAAAATCGGTTGACTAACACCTTATTTGTGATGTTTTTACTAACGCAACCCGAAATTTTACCGAACCTGAAAAAATCTTGCCCGTTCAGGGCTAAAAAACGGCCAAGCGTCTGCCCTGTAAAGGGTTAAACAAATCATAAATGTTGTTGTTACTTCTTTTCCACTCTCCACTTTATGTATCCCTAATGGGTCCAAAGATGCGTCTTAAAACTTTGTTCTCAAAGGTTTGTAGCAAGACTTCGTCTCCTTTCATTGTACTCCAGGTTTCAGAGCCATACAGCACAACTGGTCTGATCAGTGTTTTGTATATTGTGATTTTGGTGTTACGAGATAGTGCCTTTGATTTTAGTAAATGTTGTAGTGCATAGTATATCTTATTTCCAGAATTGATTCTAGTTTGTATTTCTTCCCTTATGATGTTGGAGCAGTTGAAGATTGTACCCAGGTATTTGTATGTTTCCGTTCTTTTAATGGTCATATTATCTATTTGTATGTGGCCAGACTTATCTTGGTTGATAACCAGTCCCATCCGTTGGGCTTTTTCCTTTAAGTCAGTCAATATTTCCAATGTCTTTTATCGAACAAAGACATAAAAATTAACACAAAGTGTGAGCAGGAAATCCAATAAATGAAAGAGAACATAAGCAATAAATGTCTTGAGTGTGTCCATATTTGGATTAATTGAGTATACATATTTGATTCTCACCAGAACTCAAGAGTTTATCTATATTTGGATTACTTGAGTATACATATTTGATTCTCACCAGAACTCAAGAGTTTATCTATATTTGGATTACTTGAGTATACATATTTGATTCTCACCAGAACTCAAGAGTTTATCTATATTTGGATTAATTGAGTATACATATTTGATTCTCACCAGAACTCAAGAGTTTATCTATATTTGGATTACTTGAGTATACATATTTGATTCTCACCAGAACTCAAGAGTTTATCTATATTTGGATTACTTGAGTATACATATTTGATTCTCACCAGAACTCAAGAGTTTATGTTCTTAACATTGTTTGTTTTGTTTTGTGCTTGCTTGCTTTGAACTCAAGCGTAGTCCATAACACTATTTATAGTAGTGATGGACTGAATTTTGCGTGTGGATTAGCTCTCCTTATTAACAGTGTCCCTCGCCATCAGGCGAACCCAGTCCGACTTCAGAGGTACTTGTAATTTACGTCCCCAAGTCAAGGACGACAGGTCAACATTTTAGTCCAGCTGTGCGGTGTAGGGGATGAACAGATTACCTCGGCATCAGCACAACGAATGTCTAAGAACATACCTCTCTTACCCATTCGTCCATGAGGACCTGCGACTTAAAATTGTTAGTTTGGGTTCTTTAAATGACCACATCCTCCCCCTTCTCTGAAATAGGTCTGCACAAGTCAGAGGTGGACGAATTTGGTCTGAAAGAGGCTAATGAAAGTAGAGCATTATAAATAACTATAAGAAAGAGACAAACAGTTCAGTCTCCATGTCATCTGAAGCACATATAGAAGTTCCACGTGCAATGAACATGATCTTTACAAAGCAAACCATATGAGAAATGTACCAAACAACTCACTGCGTAAGTCTTGTTATCATCAAGAGGCTGGAAGAGGGAAGTTGGGTGCTTGAGCTCTCCAAGTCTGACCCCATGTCTCAGACTATGACCTTGACTCACATGATGGGAAGATTCTTCTTCCAACAGCAAAAGTCCGCAGGTGCAGCAAACACTGCGAAGCTCGCGGGCGAGTTTCTTGAATTCAAAATATCTGCAGGCAATAAAATATACAAATAAACAACACTAACGTTAAACAAATCTCAAAGTTGAAATATCTAGGTTGCAATTTCACAGATGATGAACGATTTAGAAGCAAGAATCTGAATTGATCACAGAATCACAGAATTAGAAGCAAGATTCAACACAGAATTAGAAGCAAGATTCAACACAATTAGAAGCAAGATTCAACACAATTAGAAGCAAGATTCAACACAGAATTAGAAGCAAGATTCAACACAGAATTAGAAGCAAGATTCAACACAGAATTAGAAGCAAGATTCAACACAGAATTAGAAGCAAGATTCACCATAGAATTAGAAGCAAGATTCAACACAGAATTAGAAGCAAGATTCAACACAATTAGAAGCAAGATTCAACACAATTAGAAGCAAGATTCAACACAGAATTAGAAGCAAGATTCAACACAGAATTAGAAGCAAGAATCAACACAGAATTAGAAACAAGATTCAACACAGAATTAGAAGCAAGATTCAACACAGAATTAGAAGCAAGATTCAACACAGAATTAGAAGCAAGATTCAACACAGAATTAGAAGCAAGATTCAACACAGAATTAGAAGCAAGATTCAACACAGAATTAGAAGCAAGATTCAACACAGAATTAGAAGCAAGATTCAACACAGAATTAGAAGCAAGATTCAACAGAGCCTTAGAAGTTAGACAGTAAAAGAAGTACAGGTCTCTTTCACATGCCTTAAGGTGTATTGGGCATGTGTTGCTAGACCCAAACTTGTATAGACTAATCGGTGCTCATGGTTGGTGCAGAAGCCAGATGCTAAAAGGTAAACACAATGACTTACCACTTTTCTTCTTTCAACCATCATCCCACATAGACCTTCAGTCAACTCACTCTAAGTCGCCCTATCCCATGCAGTCTGCCCATGTCCCCTAATGGTTAATTTGCTTGATTTATTCTCATTATTGTCTTTTCTCTATGAATGTGTAAATCTAAGTGTTGTGGAAATCCCCCATCATTTTTGTTAGGTTATCTTACATCTGATTTTGTATGTGATACAGCTGTAGCTCAAACATCCGAAGGTTATGATGGAAGTCATGAAACAAATGATAAACAGCATTTTTCTTCCAACACTTTGTTATTGATGTCATCAACTAAGCTCGTCACATGTGGGGTAAATTGTCTATGAAAGACAGCCTGGGTGACTAGAGCAACTACAAGTTCCTTCAATCAAAGTTCTGTTGTTTCAAACTCTGCTATATTAAAATCCAGAAACTAGTGATCTATTGTTGATATTAGTTCTTCTTTAGCAAAAGCAACCACTCAAATAATGAAACTCTTATAGCTAATGAGAAATAGACATCATGAAAACTGTTGTTGGAAAATACTAGACAAGAATGACAGAAGAAGACAGAGAAAGATGTTTGTGGAAAGCTGAACAAAATTTTCTTTACCTTCTTCTAAAAGTTTTATGACTGTATGGTGGCGCTGCTAAACTTCTGGTGGATATTAAAGACTTTTCAGTATTCTGGTTCACCCACTGAAAGAAACTGCATGCTTTCCGATCTCTAAATGCTGAACATGCATAAAACTGTCTGGGCTGTTTACTAGCT
This sequence comes from Cepaea nemoralis, assembly GCA_014155875.1. Taxonomy (NCBI): domain Eukaryota; kingdom Metazoa; phylum Mollusca; class Gastropoda; order Stylommatophora; family Helicidae; genus Cepaea; species Cepaea nemoralis. Next base: position 58,109 of record JACEFZ010001920.1, on the reverse strand, counting down.
TGATCAAAGCGCTCAAAGAGAAGTGTGGGACCTGGTGAAGGAAACAATGTAACTGGAGGTAAATTGTAAGCGACAATAAGATATCACACAACTTACTAAACATTGTGTGGTGGAGTAACAACACACCTGTCTGCTGCAAAAGATATGTGATGTACAGCTATGGTTTTAGCCTCGTAAAACAAGATAGTGATTGTCTTAGTACTAGATATTACCTCATGTTAAGAAAATACAAGACAAGAAAGACAGAGGAAGACAGAGAAAGATGTAAGTGAAAAGCTGGATAATAAATAATAATATGGGCAACACCAACATCATCAAAATAAGAAAACATGTTAATCTTTAACTGTCTTTTGACAGACTGGATTAACTAATGAATAATATTTAACAAATAAGTTTTATCCTCAATATTTTCCGGCACCTCAAAAACTTTTTGTGAAGTTAACAAATTGGATCTGTTTTCCACATCCAATAATGGAAGCATTTTTGTATTTTCTGACCCATTGTGAAATTCACAGAGAAATCGAACTCAAAGTACATATTTTTTTTCATCATTGGATGGAGATATTTGTTTAAAGGTATACCATGATGCTGTGAAAAGAATGACTGTGATTGGTCGATATTTTAAGCCTTCAATTATTAGCATAAAAATTATTCCCACGAACTGTGAAAGTAAAATGATTGTATAAAGAGATATAGGAATTCAGACTGATATATCAGAATGGAGGTAAGCATGTCCGAATGGATAAGAGTGCTAGTTCTTCAAATTCCAGTGACGTTGAAGTAGTGGATTTGGTCAGTTGGACTAAAATGTTGGCGTCTCGTCCTTGACTTGGGGATGTAAATTACAAGTACTTCAGAAGTCATAGTGGGTTCGCCTGATAGCAAGGGACACTGGTAATAGGGAAAACTAATCCACGGGCAAAAATCAGTTCAGTGTACTAGTAGTAGCACGTGCATGTATTAAGCTTGAGTTCAAGGTGAGTGAACGCCCAAAAAAAATATATATCAGAATGTCAGGACTCAATGTTGACAAAACTATATTTGATATCACAAGTCATCAAGCTATAGTGATGTACTGACTAACGTGTTTGCCTGCTTATCCAGAGGTCCCATGTTCAAAAGCCAATCCAGGGTGGAATTTTACCTTGGACATGTGTCTCCTAGATCAACCCAACCTCATGTTTTTTTATGCCAGAAGATTTTCTGGGAGGTAAGGTGACTGCCATGATTTTGACTATCATCATCAAGTGGTTTTAAATTGGTGTGTGCAATCATATTTCTCCACACTTTAAGACCTCCAAACGAATGTATCAATTCATGTGCTGACATTTTTCCATGCCATGATGACGACAGACTGTTAAGAATATTTTCTTGTTGTCTTTCTTGACATATTTCTCCACATATAAAGACCTCCAAACGAATGTATCAATTCATGTGTTGACATTTTTCTATGCCAAAATGACGACAGACTGTTTAGAATATTTTCTTGTTGTCTTTCTTTATATCTTTTTTCCATAAATATTTTGAGTTCTTACAAAACGTTCCAGGTTTTCTCGTCTCATGTGACTAAGACATGAATAAAGTCTCCCCTGAGTGCCAGCTGTTCCAGAAAGTATGGACCCAGTTCCATATCCTCAGTATATCCTGATGACATGAAAATGGGCTTCGTTAACCTTGTGTGAGTTGTACTTTTTTTTTTTGAAATGTCTTTCTTAAGTTAATTTTAAGGAAGAATTTTAATTAGCAACATATCCACATTCTGAACACCCTCAAGGAGGCAGGACAAGTAAAAGACACAAGGGATGGAGGTGATTCTACAACTCTGACCAGGCTGCAAGAACATCAAGCAAAGTGGGTCAAGCTAGACCAGAGCACCAGGCAGAAAGCTAAAAAAGAAAAGTCAACCAACACAGAACTGGTGTTGTTAGTTATTGTTAGTTACACACTGAGGGAGATACTGAGGAGGGGGAATCTGAGCAATCATGGACTAACTGTTCAATGTGCAATGAGGATGATCTGTTGACTAACTAACCAACGTATGTATTCACATTATGGTGATTCTGTTTATTTAACCAGCTCATTGATACAATTTTCAAATAACTGGCATCGCAAGGTTGCTAAGGAATACAAATCAACTTACCATGAGGGCAGGATGGGCTTTCTGTGTCACTGGCATCTGGAACCAGCTCAATATGTGCTCTGTTTGCAGCCATCTGTTGATTATTTTGTGTTAAAACTATTAAAGAAAAAAACATTAGATATTAATAGTAGGCATATATTTGCTCTCTCTCTCTCTCTCTCTCTCTCTCTCTCTATCTCTCTCTCTCTCTCTCTCTCTCTCTCTCTCTCTCTCTCTCTCTCTCTCTCTCTCTCTCTCTCTCTCTCTCTCACACACTTGCATGCACGCATGTGCACACACACACACACACACACACAGTGAGAGAGTGAGACAAGAGATAATATAACAGAGCTCCATCTCTGTTAGAGATAGTTACTGGGAAATAGAGAAGGGTTTGGGAAATAGAGAAGGGTTTGGGAAATGGCGCACTCGTGAGCACTATTGAAAGGGGGGGTTGTTAGGTAAGCTCACGGGTGACGTCAAGGATAAACAGTTCCAACTCAGCCTGTGATCGGTCAAGGTGTGTTTTCATGAAGTTATACTAATTTGTACATCTGGATAATAAAACCCATTTACACTTGACCAGGGCTTTGGTGTCATCTCTTGTGATTGCATTTCACCTGTTCGCTTACCTCGGCAGTGATCCAGGGTTTGTTTCCGGGTCCGGTCAAGTATATGCACTACTGACGAGCTCAAATGAGAGTGAAACTCGAGTCTAGTGCTTCTACATTGACGTGGAAAGGCCTTAGGTTCATACCAGAATACGATCAGCGTTGCCAGTAGCGGGTTGTGCTCAATATTTAAATCTCGAATCCCGAAACAACCAAATAAATCAACTTGCTGTTATCTCAACCACCACATAACTCACTGTAGTTACATCAACTACCACCACAAAATTAACTGTAGTTATCTCAACCACCACAGAATTCACTGTAGTTATCTCAACCACCACAGAATTCACTGTAGTTATCTCAACCACAACAGAATTCACTGTAGAGATCTTTGCTTTTCTAGGGATGAGAACATGTGTCTCCAAAACAGTGAGACTGGAATCTAATTGCATTTCTTAACAAATCAATAAGGATATAGAACAAACTCTTAATTTCAAAGAGTTAAAAATTGGGTACACAGGTCCATCTACCATTCTGCCTCTCTAGCTTCTCTCCTTTCATGCATTATTTCATCTATACATCACTTAAAAGATTAATCTTAAGAAACAATAATAATATATGCATTGTAAACACTTGAAATGTGCAAAAATTATTACTACATTACTATTTATAATTATCATTATGGTAATTGTAATAAGATTAATCTTGAAATTTACTGTCATTGCTCTACCAAAGATCTGGTGCAACAGATTATGGAGAACATCGCCAATTAATTTAATGAGTCATGTGACTAAAATAGTAATGAGAATTAAATTTAGATAAAGAAATAAAATAAAACCAGGAATTGGAGATGAGCAGTGTGAATTTGTGGAAGGTAAAGACACAAACAACAGTATATACAACTTGAGAACATTAACAGAAAGAATGATTGAAATGAACAGAGATCTATATTTGTGCTTTATTCAATAAGGTGAAACATGAGGAAATGATTATAATGTTACAAATGTTAAACACTGATGGTAAAGATCTGAAAATAATAAAGAATATATATTGGCAACAATAAGCAGCCATAAAAAATGACAACCAAATGGGAGCTTTTCAACACGTTAAACAAGGTATTAGACAGGGTTGTGTACTATCATCTAAACTGTTCAATTTTACAAAGAAATAATAGTGAAATCAATACAAGACATGCAAGGAATATTAGTTGGTGGGCATAATGTAAACAGCACTTGTTATTCTGATGATATGGTTTGATCACTAAAATTGAAACAAAGTGATTATTTGCAGATGCGGTTGGTCATGTGATGTACATTTTTTATTATATTATTAATTTTTGTGGGACTATTATCATGTCCTCTGTAGTATAGTGGTAAGTCTCTCCACCTGTTACGTGGGAGACCGGGGTTTGATTCCCCGCCAGGGAGGCAATTATTTTTTTTTCATTTTTTAATAATATTGTTAATAAAATATATTAAACATTACGAACTAAAATATAGAACTGAGAAACTCGAATCTTGTGAATAAAGTGTGCTCTATGGATCTGCAGAAGCTGCCGGGGGGAGGGGGGGGGGGGGGGGGGGATCCCCCAGGCAGCGACGGAGTGATCGAGTGTTGGAATCAATGGATCCAATAGATGTCTTTATTTAACGTGAATTTTATTTGCTAAATAAAATATTGCCCCTGAATCAGCATATCGCACCTAGCATGATCACCTAATTAGGCCCTCTAAGGGATACTTTTTACAATAAATAATCTGGGACCGTTATTCGGAAGAGTGCCCATTTTTTTAGTGCAGTGATACCGTCGATTGGTCGCACTGCGAATAACGCTCAGTATTATTTGCAGTGCACTGCGAACAGAGGCTCCAAAAATTAAATGCAGTTACAAGAAATGATAGAAATAGTTGTTACAGAAAGTGAAAACAAAGGACTTGAACAGAAAAACAGAAGTAATGGTTATCACAAAGAAAAATTGTATACCCAAATCCAACATTAGAGTGAATGGAATCAATCTGAAACCAGTCAATGTATGTGGGTGCTTTAATAACAGCAGTATTCAGTAAATTAAACTTAGAATAGTCTAAGTAAAGGCAACATTTCACAATATTCTCTGTAATTTATCTTTGTCAATCGAGATGAAGAAAAGAGTTCTTAACAGCTATAATGAGCCAAACCTGATGTATGGAAGCGAAATCGTGGACAACTAGCAGATTAGTTAGGAATTATGTGGAAGCTCCAGAGATGTGGTTTTACAAAAGAATGATGAGAAAATAGTGGACAAATAGAACAAAACTATTAAAATATCTTAAAAGAACTTACCAAGAGAACTCATCACGCACAATATGAGCATGTCATGAGAAGAGGAAAGCAGGAGTATGCCATTACAATGGGAAAACTTAAAGGGAAAAGAGGCAGGGAGAGACTAAGAGAAGAGATGCTGGACATTCTGGCATCAAGGCATGGATGAACAACAATATCAGAAATAATTGGCAGCACATGAGACAGGAGACAGGAGTTGACAGACGTGATCACCAATGCCAAGTCATGGACAATAAGAATTGTAATTAGATTAAGGGTAAAACAGACAGACAGGCAACCAGGTACACACATAATTTTTTAAATGGGAGGGGGAAGAAGGTGGCAATTTTAGGACCTGTATTTCCAAGCCACCGGATACCGAGGGAGTGCGCTGAGCGATTGCTACTCTTCGCCTGTGTGTGTGCGTGAATAGTCCGTCTGTGCAATAGAAGCCGGTCTCCCTGGTGTCGGGATTAATGTCTTTCTCCATAATCCTGTATATTCTCGTGAGTAACGCAGCTGTGCGAGAATTGGCAGCGGTTTGCACCGCGCTGGTAACTTACGGGGGTATGTGAGCTCAGAAAACAATGGCAAACTACTGAGCATAATCTTGCCTAGTACATCAACAGCAGCTGAAAAATGCTGGTGTTGACTGCAACATCCTGTATGGGATGTGCAACATTTTTTTTTTAAAAACACATTTCCAAGCATGCACGGTAGGAGGTCAATATTTATTTAACATTCCTTTAATAAGGAATGTTGAATGTTAAAGTTTATTTCCACAATGCCTTTAAAATTGAGTTATCAAGTTTGCATCATTCTGATTGATTGATTGATTTAGGAACCGACATCACAGCATTCGGGACATTCCCATAAGCACTCCGTCCCCATCCTCAGCAACCAGCGAAGAGTTCCAACACTAATTAAAATTAATAGTTCCAGTAGCGTTTGCATCATTATCAGTGTCATTAGTTCTAGTCTCTAAGAAAGGACATCACGGCAATCTGGACAAACACCAGTCACCAGGGCCTAGTCTCTAGATTCTAGTCTACGATTTTCAACTGAAAAATGTAAACGTAAAGACAAAGTTAAAATTAAAAGTGAATTCTGAATTGGTGAAGACGAATACTTCGGAATACGAAAGAATCTTTCATGCGGGTTGTGATGAAAGCGACGTCCTGCAAAGACTTGGTATATGATGATGATGAATAGTATGTTAACTGCCGTGCCAGATCATATATTATATCATATGTAATAATATTAATAGTTTAATACTCATACTTGAACATACCATGGACGTAAGTTTAGAGTCAACACATCCAGCATTGGGCAGACAACTCTCAAGTATCTGCGACAAGGGCAGCCACTCTAGAAAATGAAGACCTTCATGTCGCTCTACCGGTGCCGGTAACGTTCCTTAATTTATAACGAACAAATCAGGGTCGTCTTTTATAGAAGCCTTTCTCGTTTCTCTATAGAGGTGAGTACTCTACGTCTTGATATAGCCTTCACAAGTCAGTATGACCAACTTCATGATACATTTATGTAAGATGCACTCTGAGAATCCGGTAGACAGATTCTATTCAAGGTAGCGGGGCCCATCTACCATCTACCAATGGGTAGTTTGCTTTCTTGCAATTTTGCAGAGAAATTAATCTCCGTCCAGGGGGACGCAGAGGTGTTTCCAAGGCACCAGGGCCAGGTTTTATACTGGCCAAGGCCTACTAACACGTCCTAGTCGTGCGTCCTGGGCAACAGGTCCCTTCGGGGTCCTGGCTAACGTAGTAGGATCGCTGATTCTTCCGAAGTCGGAGAGTGTCTGCCTGTACGGCGAGGAACCACCAGTCTGCACACCAATAAGCCAGACATGGGATAACGGATACTCACGCAAAACTCAGGTCCTGTATGACATCACACTGATGTTGGACAACAGGATGCCTTCATCCGACATACAGGACTTCATGCTGGAGTTCACAGCCAGCGAACGCTAGCAAGCAAGCATCTCCGTCCAGCTCTTTGCGAGTAGGCATTGTCGTGTCATTGTTAACGTGCATACGGGACTTCCTCTTTGTCATCCTTATCCGATCTTACTACGCAATAGATCAGGAAGGCATGTGATATCATTAGAAACCGATGGTTCTGCAACGATGCCCAACCCATTCAGGGATTCCATCCTGGTAACTTGTGAGGCGGACATCGGGACCAGTAGGACACGCTTCTTGGCGTTGCTGAGTGTTTATAAAAGTGACAATCAGCAAAATGTAAATAAACAGCAGCGTGTAATAAATACAGAATTAGACATAGCTGCTGTGGTTGTTAAATATAAGTCACGGTGAATGGAAAGAACACCTTACCGTGCCATACACGACAAAAGAAGTCGTAACATCAAACGGTAAGCGTTTAAGGCGCAATTGACCATACCAGGATTCAGATAAGTAGCCTTTGTATCTTCATGTAGTGTTTCTCTTGTAGTTAGTTGGTTGTCTGTTTGTGTTTGTTTGTTCAGTGCTGACGAAGGCCTTAGCCACAACGTCCATTTTGTTTCTTGTAGTCGTGTTCTAGTAAAGCTCACAATCTACTTATCGTTTTTTGTGATTCATTCACACACGACAAAAGGCTGCCAAAAATCTTCTCTCGCTGTCTTCCACTATCTTTTCTCCATTAACCTTTCCAGTTGCCACAAGAGGTTTAACTTTTTTCTTCTCGTTATATTGCCGAAAAATGACCACTGCTCCCTTTTAGTGTTTGTGATAAGTTGTCTTTGTGTCTTAGTCTATAGAAGTCAAGAGGAAACCATGTCATTGCATTTAGTATACATAAATAACAGGGCTTGTAGCGGGTACGATTTCCGGAAACCCTGGTTGAGTAAACTTATCCCCTATGCCATAATACCAAACTATTGGACACCTTCTGTGTCGCTTTCTCATTATCTTGCTTGAATTGTTCTCCTGGTCCTCCTCCCCCTGCTTCTTATCTTCCTCATCCTCACCTCCATCTCCCCCACCCCTTCTTAGCTGGACCTATTACTGTTATTGCCTCTACTACTACTACTACTACTACTACTACTACTACTACTACTACTACTACTACTACTACTACTACTACTACTACTACTACTACTACTACTACAACTACTAGTACTACTACTACTACTACTACTACTACTACTACTACTACTACTACTACTACTGCTACTAATACTATCACTAATACTGCCACTACTACTACTATCACTACTACTATGACTACCACTATAACCACCGCAAATACCTCTCGGTTACTACTATTACCACTACTACTAACACTACTAATACCACTTCTGGTGCCGCTGTTTCCTGTATATTTTAGTTGTTCGCTCTTATACGCTTTAAACAACCTAGGACTTATTCCATTCCGACAGACAAGCAACAAGTTTATTCCAATGCGGCTGAATAGTTATGCTATCTCCCTATCATCATCATCATCATCATCATCATCTTCCACTTCTGCCGTCAAGCGTCGTGGGGAGGAATAATTTGCGTTCCAGCGCCCTCCCTATACACGTTGTTGTTGTTGTTGTTGTTGTTGTTGTTGTTGTTGTTGTTGTTGTTGTTGTTTGTAAATCCTCTGGAAGACTATGGGTTGTAATTATTAAACACGCAGCATTCATGTCCAAGTCGTCTGAACCCTGGAAAGGGTTACACCCATCGGAGTGAGGTTGGTGTAGAGATTTCCCTCCTGCCGCAGCACTGAAGTGCCATCTCCGCGGGGACTGTGTTGTGGAGCTCTCCCCTCTCCAAGTTCAGAAATCAGCTGTGTGTGCAAGACCGGTATTGGAATTTCACGTCTACGGAAATGCTTATTAGACTGTAGCCAGGTCGGTCTTCTGTACAGTATATGCGGACTGGTTGGGGTTAGGCCTAACTTGACAATGTTTTCCCGTGGGCTTTAGATGTTTCGTTGTTAACAAACTACAACTCACGGGTCCGCATGGCCGAATGGGTAAGAACGCATGTTCTTAAACATCCGGTGTGCTGATGCCGGGGTAAGCGATTCAACCCCAACACCGGTCAGCCGGACTAAAATGTTTACCAGTCGTCCTTGACTTGGGAACGTAAATTACAAGTACCCATCAAGTCGGAGTGGGTTCGCCTGATGGCGAGGGACACTGATAATAGAGAAAGCTAATCCACTGGCAAATTCACTACTGTAAATAGGGTGTTTGGCCAACGCTTGTGTTCAAAGCTAGCGAGTTTTTCGCCCTTGTCCAAGAAGGTTAGATTGACGTCTATACTGCCACGGGAACGGGGAAGAGAATTTCATCATTTTTGTTTTCCACTGTGTTAACATCCAAACTGGCAACACTATGAAAATAATCTGAGAGGCGGACACAGTAACTTTTACTCCGCCCTTTTTTAAAAACCAAACCACTCGATTAAATAAAATGCTATGTTTATACAAAGCGCGAAACAATATGACTGCTTACTCTTGCTTCTTTTCTCATTCTAGAAACAATATTTTTATTCCATCTGTTTCAGTATCAGTTTGGAAGCGATGCCACGCAGCATATAGCCGCCCAGTAATGGCAGAAGTTACACGCACAGCCAGTCAAATATATGCCACCCGACTTCGGAGCTTTCTCCTTTTATACTTTCTCCAAGGGCTTCCTTATGGGATCCAGACACGCTTTCTCCCAGTTCAGCTCAGAAAAGTTGGCATGACACTTACTAACTTAGGATATTTTAGAATGATACTTGCCCCTTGGGTTCTGAAAGGTTTGTGGGCACCAATAATAGACAGTTATGGAGATCTAAGGCCGTTTTTAAATGGCAGCCATGTTGTTCTGGTTGTTTTATCACTTCTTGCTGCACAGATCACACCCGAATATATCACAATCCTTGGAGTCACCATGTTTCTCATTCACATGGCAGTAGCAATACAAGACATTGCACTTGATGGGCTTTTGATCGAGATGCTAACGCCTTCACAGCTTGTTGCTGGCAACATGGTTCAAGTCATAGGCTACAAATTAGGCTCCATTGTTTCCGGCGGCTTCTTCGGGTTTTTTACGGAAATTGCCGGATGGGATACCCTTTTCTATTGGGTAGCATTCATGTACCTAATAGGCTATGTTATATCGGCCTTCGGCATACCCGCGGACAATGTTGACACAGACGATGACAACACAGATCATGTCAGCACTGACAATGTCAGCACACGCCATTTCAGCACTGACCATGTCAACACACGCCATTTCAGCACTGACGATATCAACATACGCCATTTCAGCACAGACCATGTTAGCATACGCCACAGCATAGACCATTTCATCACACGCCGTGTCAGCACAGGCCATGTCAACACAGATCATGTGCGTACCGAATTACCATTAAATCCAAGCGTCAGCAGCATTGTGGGGTTCGATGACACAAACAGCATACCCATTGAGTTTACCTTAGGACAGGGGTCGATATCGCCCAGGCATTCAATTTACCGGTTAATTGGCATTGAAGGCACGGCGTGGCTGCTGCCGTTCGTTCTTGTATACAAGTTTGGTAAGTTCGTTCTGACAATACTTATCTGTGCATTTATTATATGTTTGTTATAGGATTCTGTGTTCAACGAGTGGTTGAGTGAATAGGATACCAAAGTCTCCTTCATAACGTAAATACGCGGTGTTGCATGGTTAGACATCAATCGTTACAATACCGCCCCTTCAGATACCTCCACATTTTTGCCACAAACCCACCTATCGATACATACCAACAGTTGTCAGTTAGTACTTGAATGGCAGTCATCTCCCCGAACCCCTGTTCCATTGATTCCACTGTCTAATGATTTTTCCTTGATTGTCATTCAAATGCAACGGCTATACTGGCCAATACAGCCACACAGGACTATTCATTTTAAAGATGTTTAGTGAGCTTTCCTGTTCTTATCTTCAGGCTTCAAGAACCCTACATGGAAATAAAAAGAGAACACAAATTAAGAAAACCATCACTCACTTGAACGCAGTGCTGAATTCCCCATTTTGTTCTTGACATTTCGAGAGCTTACGGTAAAGTTATGCCCCACCATTATCGCCATGCCCCAGTGTCAGTGCTTATACTTTCCCACGACTGAATAACCTCTGTACCTCTTGACCGAGGGGGCGGAGTGGCCTCGAGGTATGGTGTCCGCCTCGAGTGCTGAAGGTTTCAAGCCCCGGTGAGGACCGGAACTTTTTTTCACGTGGATTTCTAGTAACAAAATGTCCCTTGGTTTCTGGGTAGTGGGATGGGACGCCCGTGTGTATTGTTGCGCACGCAACAAATCCCTTGGCCGTTGGAAATCGAAAAAGAGTAGGCTAACGGCACTGACCGGGCAAAAGTTTCGAGTTTAAAATCTACCCAAAGTATTTCAGGATATCCGCCGGTACTACGGAGTTCACGCACTGAGCTGAGTTTCTCTGGACTGAGGCTTGAGTTAGGAGTAGAACGAAGCACTTATGGGTTATACCCGTGTGCCGTGATGTTGATCCGTCGACTAAACTGTACCTCTTGTACTCCTTTGATTTCCTTATTTTACGAGATGCATTTATTTATATGCAGGATTCTTAGAGCTTGCAGTGGAGAGCAGAAGAGCTCTGGAAACGTCTTGAAGTGGAATTGTTCGTGCTGACTGTACAGATCATCATATACTTTATGTTGAAATGGATCGGTCACATAATTTTCGTAAACGATTATGTACTAAGTAGGACTCTGGAGTTGAACGAGGATCGTTGAATCGATGAAAATATTAAAATAAGAATAGAGGAAAATAGGAATACAAAAGATAGCGGGAGATTGTATAGCACTAGAATGTGTGGAAGTCAACGGACATTAAACTTAGCACGAAACTTAGAATGTTTAACTTTAACGTTAAGTGAGAGCTACTGTGTGGATCAGAGAAAGAAAGAACTACTGACACAATTACTAAGATACTGCATTTAATCATTAATTGGTGTACGCACAGCATACAGACTACATGGTGTGACAGAATGTAGAGAGTTAGTCAGTCAGTTGGTCGGTCTGTCAGTCAGTCAGTAAGTTAGTTAGTTAGTTAGTTAGTTAGTTAGTTAGTTAGTTGGTTGGTTGGTTGGTTGGTTTTTCTGTTGGTTGGTATGTTGGTTGGTTGGTTGGTTGGTTGATAGATTATCTTCACTGCACATCAAACACTTCAGTGATCTGTCCATAAGTGCTCGGACCCCCGTCGTAGAATCTCCCTCGTTGTGCATTGGACTGACGACATCAGTTCTGTGTTGACTATTCTGCTTTGGCGTGGAGCTCATGGAGAAATCTAAACAAATATCAGTTAATCAAGAGGTGAGGGAAGGACGCTGGCCCTGGATAGAACCCACATTGAGAAAACCCGAGAATAGTATAACTAGAAGCATCTACGGGGCAAACCAAATAGAGGGGGGAACCTACAACACACGGAGAATAGAATTAGAAACAGAGATGAATAACAAGCATTGGCGTGGACCTAGTTGCTTGAGACAGCAGATCATAGGACAGTTTGGTGTGTGTTACTTGTAGGTCTGTGACTTACCAGAGGATACAGGACAGAAGAAGAAGAAGAAGAAGAAGAAGAAGAAGAAGAAGAAGAAGAAGAAGAAGAAGAAGAAGAAGAAGAAGAAGAAGAACAACAACAACAACAACAACAACAACAACAACAACAACAACAACAACAACAGATTTAGACATGTGGGTAAGCTGTCTCAAAGTTTGGCCAGACTATCGGTCTGTTAACAATCTTGTTTTTTTTTTCCATTTCCTATTTACAGGACATCGCTGTCAACACCGGCATTTCTTGCTGTTGTTGATGTCTTGGCAAGTTTACGTTCAGTAGTTTGCTATTGCTTTCTGAACCACCGGCTCCCATACCAACACGTCAAAACCCAGCGCGACACGGTCTGCTGCCAAATCAGTCGCAGCTGTGTTTCGAACGCAGGTAAGCGGGCTCATCGCGAATCGCGTCCGCAAAACCTTAGCCACGGAGCACGGCAATAATCGTGTTACCTAAAACAAAACAAAATAATTGACCAGGTCTTTCTTCCAGTTAAACCTTGTCTGCAGAGTTTCAAATTCACAAGTTATGTCACATAACCATATGCATACTTTGAACGTGTAAGATGTCTGTGTATATAACACCGATGCCTGAACTGTCACAAGGTGACCAGGGCGTGTCTACACTCTTCCCCATGTTTATGATCGATGCTGGGCTGGACGTGGCGCACGTCGCCTTCTGGAGTGGCTGTGCGGGTCAAGTGTTTTCCCTTGCTGGCTCAGTTATGGGCGGATTTCTACGGAAGTAAGTTTCCTACGAGAAGACATACATAATTAAGCTTTATTTTTTTACATATTGAGGAGTCTTGAAGAAGTAAAGTTTGCTGGCTGCGTAACACTTGAGACATCTCGCGGAAGTAGGTTTTGACGATAGTGTGACATGTGTGGCGTTGTACGGAAGTAAGTTTTGATGATAGCGTGACATGTGTGGCGTCGTACGGAAGTAAGTTTTGACGATAGTGTGACATGTGTGGCGTCGTACGGAAGTAAGTTTTGACGATAGTGTGACATGTGTGGCGTCGTACGGAAGTAAGTTTTGACGATAGTGTGACATGTGTGGCGTCGTACGGAAGTAGGTTTTGACGATAGTGTGACATGTGTGGCGTCGTACGGAAGTAAGTTTTGACGATAGTGTGACACGTGTGGCGTCGTACGGAAGTAAGTTTTGATGATATCGTGACATGTGTGGCGTCGTACGGAAGTAAGTTTTGACGATAGTGTGACATGTGAGGCGTCGTACGGAAGTAAGTTTTGATGATAGCGTGACATGTGTGGCGTCGTACGGAAGTAAGTTTTGACGATAGTGTGACATGTGAGGCGTCGTATGGAAGTAAGTTTTGACGATAGTGTGACATGTGTGGCGTTGTACGGAAGTAAGTTTTGACGATAGTGTGACATGTGTGGCGTCGTACGGAAGTAAGTTTTGACGATAGTGTGACATGTGTGGCGTCGTACGGAAGTAAGTTTTGACGATAGTGTGACATGTGTGGCGTCGTACGGAAGTAAGTTTTGATGATAGTGTGACATGTGAGGCGTCGTATGGAAGTAAGTTTTGACGATAGTGTGACATGTGTGTTAGTTGCCTGATTCGCCGGTCTTGAATTTTGTATACATGTAGTTGCGTAACCTATTGTGTCCTGTTCTGGGGCGCAGAATAATGTCTTGTTCTGGTCTGTGCATAAAGTGGTAATCGTTTTCAGCTGGTATTGGTGGTTCTTACTGATTGGACCATTCGTGTCTTTAGGTGGTACATCAGGTTGTTCTTTTATTGCTCCTTCCTTAGCTAGTCGACAAGCTCTCTCATTTCTGAGTACTCCACAGTGAGATGGTATCCATTGTATGGTTGCCTTTCACTGCTGCCTTGTTCAAAAATTAGTGTTCGTAGTATTAACAATTTCCCAGACTGGGGCACATCAAGTGCTGATTTTGCATCTGTCAGTAGCACCACAGGTTATGTACCACGGCTAGTGTTCATAATATAGATGATGACATGTGAGGCGCCATGTCTGTGGAGTAACGCATGATACTTTAATCGGAAGTAAGTTTTGTTAGCTTAGTAACGCATGAGACGTCGTACAGGATTAAATTTTCACTTACACGTTACAAACACTCAAATACTCTAAAGCTACCACCATTAGGTGTTTAAAACCAGCGTTATGCAGACAGGAAAGACGTAATAGTGATTACAGTGGGGATAACAAATGCTTCACATTCGAACACTGTGAGTGCGTTGTGTATTTTAGCCTGAGGTAGGATGAGTCTATTAAATGCATATGATATCTGAGTTTGTTGTGAAAACAGCTTGATGTTTGTGAGTCTGTAAAGAAGTAAAGCTGAACTCTTTTAGCCCCAGATGATGCAGCAGCAAATGTTCAAAGGTGGAGATAAGCACTATTAAAAATCACGAGTTTCTTACTTTCAAAGAGACTAAGTGTGTGTTTGTGTGTGTGTGCGTTAGAAAGACCTAAGGTCACAAATGAATGTGTTAGAAATCAATTAACAATTGCATTGAATAGAAAAACTTTAGGTAACAACTGCATTGAATATGATAGAAAGACTTTAGGACACAATTTCATGTGATAGAAAACCTAAGATAACAAATACTTGGGATACAAAGACTTAAGATCACAAATGAATGTTATAGATAGACACAAGGTAACAATTGCGGGGCATAGACAAAATGTGACTAAGGAACTCCACAAGTGAGAGCCTCACTGAGAATTGAACATTTCGGTGGAAATTGTCATCCTGGAACAACGTAACAACAATGAGTCACCAAGCTAGAACCTGGTATGGAGTCTTTGAACTATCGCATTTGTTAACCGGAATGCATGGAGTAATAGGTGGTCTAACTATCCCTCCCGAGCGAGCGTGAGCCCAGGAACCGAACCCTCGTTCGACCGCGCCCATGCCATTGTCAGCACAACTTCCTTACCGCTCCGCCAACGCGCCCGTTGAGTTGAGTTGAGTTAAGAACCGACATCACTGCACTCAGGACATTCCCATACGTGCTCCGTCCCCTCGTTCAACAGCCAGCGAAGAGTCATACTACTAATCGTTCCCACCGCTATATGATTAAAAGTTCTCCTGGTCTTCCCTCTCAGTTTTGAGATTCTTCCAGAACCCCTGCCGATCCCCCGCAATCTCATTCTTTCCACATATGGGTTCTCAATCTGTTCCTCCGCCTTCTCCACCTGGTCCCACAAGCGCACGACCACCTCCCCCTTGTCCATAGGCAAAATACCACCAAGAGGTGCATTCCCTGCTAGCCTATCAGCCTGTTCATTCCCCCGTACACCCGCATGGCCAGGGCAAAATATCCATACAATTCTCACAATCTGTGACCTCTGAAGCGACGAGAGCCATTCCACATGAAACATTCCTTTCTCCACCTTACTAAGCATATTCTTTGAATCCGTAATGAATACAACATGTGTTGCAGTAGTCTCCGCTAGCCACCTGAATGCCGCTGTTATTGCTTCCACCTCCATTCTCATGCTGGAGATCGTAGTCTCATATGCCAGACTCTCCTTTTTCAAGACTCGCCCATTAGCCATTGCAATAAAGCCCCAGCCACTACGTCTGTTTCTCACCACTGACCCATCGGTGTAGATGACTATGTCACCTTGATGTGTGTTGATCTGGATCAGCTGTTGCACTTCAAACTCAGTGCGACCCGCTGCCCATTCTCTGCACTCACGACCCAGTGTTATTATTACATTGCGCCAGTCCGTCAAGTCTTCCGGAACTTCAACCCACTCTCTTTTACGATTGATGGTCTCTAGATCGCGCACGTAACGAAACGGCAGGAACAAAACTGAGACGATAAACACACTTGGGTCTGTTTCCCGTCTCTTTATCGTTGATAAATTTCTGACCAAAAAATCGATGTTCTCTCTCTCTCTCTCTCTCTCTCTCTCTCTCTCTCTCTCTCTCTCTCTCTCTCTCTCTCTCTCGCTCTCTCTCTCGCTCTCTCTCTCTCTCTCTCTCTCTCTCTCTCTCCTCTCTCTCTCTCTCTCTCTCTCTCTCTCTCTCTCTCTCTCTCTCTCGTTTGTCGGCAGCCTCAACAACATTTCATGTTATTTATTTTGTAAATTACTTACCGTGTTAGACCCATGAAACTTTCTTGTTGTTTTAATCGCAGAACGATGATCGAGTCAATACAGATCCTTCTTGTAGCCCAAGCACTGTGCCTGCTCATTCTTTGGGCAACTGTGATCTTTTGGAATAACTCCGAGATATACTGTAAGATTGACTGATATTATTTCTATTTCTACTCTAAGTATTACTAATACTATTTTCCTATTTCTCCACCTCCTTCTACAACAATAACAACGACAACAACAACTACTACTACTACTACTACTACTACTACTACTACTACTACTACTACTACTACTACTACTACTACTACTACTACTACTACTACTACTACTACTACTACTACTGATGCTACTGCTGCTGCTGCTGGTACTACTACTACTACTACTACTGCTGCTATTTCTACTACTACTACTACTACTACTACTACTACTACTACTACTACTACTACTACTACTACTACTACTGCTGCTGCTGCTGCTGCTGGTACTACTACTACTACTACTACTGCTGCTATTTCTACTACTACTACTACTACTACTACTACTACTACTACTACTACTACTACTGCTGCTGCTGCTGCTGCTGCTGCTGCTGCTACTACTACTACTACTACTACCACTACCCCCCGTCAGTACTATTACATACTTACTAGTAGCTACCATCTCCACCACCACAATTGCTACCACTGCAATTACTACTACATCTACTACTACTATTACAACTACTACCATAACCACCGCCATCACCACAGCCACTGAAATGATACACTAATACCACTTGAATTTTTACAATACTGTTCAAAAGGTTGCGCCACCGTCAAATTAACCACGACGGCAACTGTTAACATCGTTTTAGCCGTGAAACAATACACAATAACACAAAGTAATGCAGCTTTACAAAGCACAACGGGACGCAGAGGTGTTTCCAAGGCATCAGGGCCAGTTTTATACTGGCCAAAACTTACTAACACGTCCGAGTCGCTCGTCCTGGGCAACAGGTCCCTTCGGGGGCCTGGTTAACGTCAGTAGGATCGCTGATTCTTCCTGCACGGCGAGGAACCACCAGTCTGCACATCAATAAGCCAGACATGGGACAACGGATACTCACGCAAACCTCAGTCCGGTATGACATCACACTGATGTTGGACACTTCATCCGACATACAGGACTCCATGCTGCAGTTCACAGCCAGCGAACGCAAGCAAGCAAGCACAAAACACAATCATGGAAAACAAAGTACGTTGCGGCAACTAGCCTCCATCAACAAGAATATAAAATAACAATAGTTTGTTTCCTACCTTGAGCTATGCTGCAGTGTAGTAGTAGTATGTTTTCCCTGCAGGTCCGGTAAACATGTGTTCGAATCACGTCGAGACAGTTATTTTGTATCACTGAGCTGGGCTATCAGGTCCACCCAACCTACAATGAGTATCATAAAATGTCCTGGGAAGTAAATGGGGCCGGTATCCATTTGACCACATCAGCCATCTGTTGGCGATTGATCTAATATATAAGACTAGCACTACATGCGCATCAGAGCATTACACGAATCGTGTATTTTACTTTTAATACTGTTACCATTACCATCACCACACTGTAGTCCAATAGTAACAGTTACCTCTCCTAAGCCAATTTCTGCGAGCAGGACGATATGAGGTTTATTAAAAAATGTATCGGGATTTTGGCCGGAAGAAATACAATTACTGACCTGAAAGTCTTAAAGACTAATCAAATCCCCTTCACAGTACTCATCTTGTGAAATACCACAATGTAATATACAGGTAAATAGGAATTTTCTTAAACAAGTGAATCGGTATAATTATCTCGGAACAGTCATAAGGTCTGATGGGAGATGCCTTGAAGAGATTACAACAAGAATCGCTATGGCGAAGGTGGCCTTTTGCAAGATGAAAATCACACTGACACAAAATGATGTCAAGGCAATGAGAAAAAGAGTGTTGAGGTACTACATAGAACTTGTACTTTTGTATGGAGGTGAAGAGCGGACAATGAGCAAACAAGCTGAAAAATAACTTATGGTTGTGGAAGTGTGGTTTCTGAGGAAAAGGAAAAGGATACCCCGGACAGGCAGAAACAAACCAATGACCAAGTCCTACAAGAAACAAATGAAAACGGTAAACAGATTAGAGAAATTAGACGTAGACATTCACAATTTTCCCAGAGGTTATGAGAAGAAATAAGTTTGAGAACTTGGTGACAACTGGCAAGATTTAGGGAAAAAGAGCAAGGAAAAAGCAGAGAGGTAAATACCTAGATGGCTTGATCACGTGGTATGGTCGGTACAAGAACACCGAGCTGATCCACGACTCTGGTGATCGTGTGAGATGGTGAAATCTGACCGCCCACGCTTATCGACATGGCACATGATGTTGTATAAATACCAGTGTATCAAAATGTAAAGACAAGGCAAGACGCTGGTGCCTGTAGGAAAACACATTCTGAAAACATGATAATAATTTAACTAGACCAGTGGTTCTCAACCAGTGGGGAATTCTCTCCTCCTCCTCCTCCTCCTCCTCCTCCTCCTCCTCCTCCTCCTCCTCCTCCTCCTCCCCCAGGGGGGAATTTTAGGGTTTCCAGGGGAAAAGGGGTTGAAGATTATTTCAAGATCGCGTTAATACAAGAACCGAAGAACCGATTAATGGATATTGTTTTTCCCTCCATACTTTACAATTCTGTACTTCTCGCCCTTTAGAAATACGTCTTATAACGTGAGTAGACCCGCAAATCACGTGTGTGTTAGACGTCTAGACTTCTTCCAGTATGTGTTATTAAATTTAGCTTCCATCTTTGACGTATACTGTGTGGGGGAGGGGGAGGGAAGGAATTTATAGGGAGGAATTACGAAAGGGGCGGGGGTGTGACATTCTGACATATGGTGAAGGGGTGCATGGGCCAAAAAAAAGGTTGAGAACCACTGAACTAGACACCCCCTGTCTACATCTATAACCCTCATGACTACGAAATAAAGCGACGCCTAAGGGCTAAGGACAGACGGAGAAGATAATTAGAGCAAGATAGAAATACTATGGGAGTGATATGGAGGGGTCTCAAAGAGATGGCAAAGGACGGGACAGCTTGGCACGGCCTATGCTCTGTTGGGTGGTAAAAAGGGGGTGGGGGTGAGAGGAAGAATACTGCTACTACAACTGCTGCTACTTCTATTACTACTATTACGACTACTACTTCTATTACTACTACTACTACTACTACTACTACTACTACTACTACTACTACTACTACTACTACTACTGCTGCTGCTGCTGCTGCTGCTGCCATATCCTCTCTACCGTATCCTCTCTCATTAACGTCACTGCCATGTACTTCGCCCAGATGCCAGCTTGGTCGTGCTAATGCTGGGAAACCTGGCAAGTGGCGGCGTCACAACTTGTACCTTCACCCTCATCATGCAACTCTCTCAGACGGTGCCGCGGAATTACAGGACAAGCCACTACACTCTCCTGGCCACAAGTGAAGTCGCCGGACGTCTGATAGCTGGCACTATTAGTGGGATTCTAACAGATACAACTAGTTATTCTTTCTCATTCGGACTTTTATCTATCGCGTCTGTTTTTATACTGCCTTCGTTGCTTTTTGTGCCAGACGCGCTAATGATTGAATCTTAACAGAAAATGGTTGTAATACTATTAGTACTAGCAGTCTTCTTCTTTTTCCGTTCCGTGTCGCGTTGCGATTATGTCTGTCCGCAGCCTTCTACCCCATACACTGCCTGTCATTTCTTATACACATCTTACTCCTTGCCATGATACCAAACTGTCTAGCATTCTCTCCCTTGGTCTCCCCGCTTACCTCTCTTTCCCTCCAACCCTGCCGCTGTCATGACTTTCTCTAACTTTCCCTTTCGCATAGTATGCCCCAAATGCTGGGTAACCACTTCTATGTTGTCTGATGTTGGTAACCAGTTCTCTTTGTGAGTTAACTTTTTTCACCAATTCAGTGCCAAACAAAAAGCAAGGTGCGTAATCAAATAAACACATATTAAAAAGAAAATTTCCTATTCATCGAGTATTGAAATTGCGGAAGATACCATGAAATAAAACAAATAACACGATGGCCCTAGCATGGAGATATATCGTCCCGCTGTACAAATGGCAGGTCACAGTTTGGCAGCACTGAATCAGTTAATATATCGTCATTCGCCTGCGTGTTACCGCGGCCCTTAAGGTAAGCAAAGAATATTTAACACTGAGCCCTATCAAGCATGTCGTAAGAGGTAACTAAGCAAGGGTTCTGCTTTGGGCAGGCTACCTCACCACGTAGACAAATTCGTTGACCTCCATGCTCTGCAAACTGACCGTTTAATTCCTGAAAATCCTCCCAAAATTAAAATGTGAAAACAAGTAAACTAAATGGAAAGCGGTAAAATGTTAACATTTTCGTTAGTAACATGCAGAAGAAAGTAAACACATGAAACCAATGTTAAAACGGTGTTACAAATGTTTTCAACATGGAATAAACAGTGTCTCCTTTAGCAACTTAACACACATCGGCCTTCTGTTGCTTTCTGTATTCTTATAGCATCTGTACAGTGTGACATGAGTGGCCTTCCTAATCAATCAATCAATCAATCAGGTGCCATCTCCGCAATGAAGGTTGGCTGCAATGGATCTCCAACACTTTCTGTCTCTCGCCTTGACTATACATTCTATCAGGCTGATGTTCGTCCATCTCTTGATGTTATCCTCCTACTTATATCGTTGTCTACCTCTTGCTCGCTTGCCCTCAACCTTGCCTTCCAGTATGGTTTTTATAAGGGTATCATGTCTTTTAACGTGGCCAAAATTTTTCACTTGTCTCCTCTTTATTTCTTTCATCAACTCTCTCTCTCTCTCTTCATTCCTGGTTTTTCTAGGACCTCTGCATTTTATTGTTTTTGTTTCCATGAAATACGACCAATGTGTATATCCACATCTCCAGGGCCTCTATGCGACTTTCTAGTTACTTGTTCAATGTCCAGGATTCCGCGCCATACAGTAGCGTTGAATATTCGTAGCATTTGACAATTCTCATTTTTAATGCGTCATTAATCTCTCTAGATGTTAATACTGATTTCATGCCGTTGAAAGCATTTTTGGCCATTCCTATTATCTTTTTGATTTCCATTTCACTTCTGCCATCATCTGTTATTATATGTCCAAGATAAGATAAACTTGTTACTTGTTCTAGTATCTGCCCGTTTACTGTGATGTTCGTTGATGACCTTTCCTTTTCACTGCTAATTATCATAGTTTTTGTTTTTTGGATGTTAATATCTAAGCCACATTCTGCACTGTGCCTGTTTACTTGTTCCACTAGGTCTTGCAACCCTTGCTCACTTTCTGCTAGCAACACGGTATCGTCTGCATATCTAAGATTGTTTATGATTCTTCCATTGATGTTGAGTCCAGGCATTTCAACTTCCTAATAGATCTTTGTTATCAATGAAACATTTTGTCTGTGCACTTCTTTCTTTCGCTTGAAATTTATTGTCCGTACCAGCAGTGTTGTCTGTTGTGTAAACTACACTGTATGTTTTTAGTTCACTCAGTGATCCATAAGTTTGTCCTCTACTGTTTGTTTCTCTAGGTCAGAATGTTTGTCTAGATATGTCGTATTCTGGGCAGTCTTGGAATATGTGAATTACTGTCTAGCGACGCCAATTCACATTGCTGATTTGCCAATCTTGAAGTTTGAATATGTGTGGTTGCGTAATCTATTATGTTCTGCTCTGAGGCGTAGAATAATTATTTGTTCTGGTCTGTCCATGACATGTTAATCATCTTGTGCTTGTGTTGGTGGCTTTCTGAATTCATTTATGATTCTTTTCTGTTGCTGATATGTGAGAGGTTACTCTTCTGTTGCTCCATGATCAGCTAGATGATTAGCTCTCTCGTTTCCGGGGACTCCACGAGATATTATCCACTGCATGACGATATTACGCGGGCTGCCTAGTTTATATAGTAGTACTCGTAGTGCTGGCAATTTCCCAGGCTGGGGTGTCTCTAGTACTGATTGTGCATCTGACAATAGCACCACAGTCCTGTGTACCATGGTGGTATTCATTAGACCTCGACTTAAAACACTGATATGCTTTACCTTTGTTTCTGAACGTGAAGTCATCGTTTAAGTCCAGTTGACCGATGTAAGGAATAATCCCCACAGTCAGCACACACAAAATTTAATCTCAGGCGCTTTAAGACTTGCGACCACTGACTCCTTTTAATATTATTTATACTGACTGAGAGCCGCTGTCACCCACTGGCTAGCATGCTTGCCTACAGGCCAATGGTCTGGTCATGTGTTCAAATCTCTATCGGGGCGGTGATTTTTTTGGGTTTTTGTTTTTGTTTTGGTTTTTATTGACTGTTGGCTCTAGTGTCGCCCAGCCTAAAATGTGTATCAGGAAATGTTCTAGGAAGTAAAGGCGCCCAACCTGATGTTGACCACATCACCCGTCCAGTGCCGATTGGTCTAGACCAATGGTTCTCAACCGGTGGGGAATTCTCCTACCCCCCCCCCCCCCCCCCCAACATCCAGGGGGAAATTTTAGGGTTTCCAGTGGGGGAGGGGGGGGGGGGGGGGGTTGGATTAAGATTATTTCAAGATCGCGTTAATACAAGAACCGATTACTTGATATTGCTTTTCCCTCCATATTTTACAGTTCTGTACTTCTTGCCCTTCTGAAATTCGTTTTATAACGTAAGTAGACACGCAAATCACATTTTATGTAGACGTCTAGGCTTGTTCTAGTATGTGTTAATAAATTTCGCTTCCATTTTTACGTATACTGTGTAAAAAAAAAAAAGTAGGGGGGGGATTTATTGAGAGGAAATACGAACAGGAGGGAGGGAGGGATACACTCTGAACAAATGGTGAAGGGGTGTATGGGCCATAAAAGGTTGAGAACCAGTGGTCTAGACAAACTTGACCTCAAGGCGCGTGAAAGGGTCTCTTACTTTTCTTACGTTAATGAATGTTGGCATGGGAGGTAAATAAATATACATGTTGAAAGTTACATCCCTTGTTTGCTTCAGTTGTTTACACAAGATCAGTGACTACTTTACAACCGTTGTAGTTGTTATTATTATTGTTGTTGTTGCTGCTGTTGTAGTTGCTGTTGCTGCTGCTATTGTTGCTGCTGGCTTGGTTGCTGCTGTTGTAATTGCTGTTGCTATTGTTGTTGTTGTTGCTGTTGCTATTGTTGCTGCTGTTGTAATTGCTGTTGCTGTTGTTGCTGTTGCTATTGTTGCTGCTGTTGTAATTGCTGTTGCTATTGTTGTTGTTGCTGTTGCTATTGTTGCTGCTGTTGTAATTGCTGTTGCTATTGTTGCTGTTGCTGGTACTATTGCTGCTGGCTTGGTTGCTGTTGTTGTAATTGTTGTTGCTGTTGTTGTTGCTGTTGTTGTTGCTGTTGCTATTGTTGCTGCTGTTGTAATTGCTGTTGCTATTGTTGCTGTTGTTGTTGTTGCTGTTGCTATTGTTGCTGCTGTTGCTATTGTTGCTGTTGTTGTTGTTGCTGTTGCTATTGTTGCTGCTGTTGTAATTGCTGTTGCTATTGTTGCTGTTGCTGGTACTATTGCTGCTGGCTTGGTTGCTGCTGTTGTAATTGTTGTTGCTGTTGTTGTTGCTGTTGTAATTGTTGTTGCTATTGTTGCTGGCTTGGTTGCTGCTGTTGTAATTGCTGTTGCTATTATTGCTGCTGCTGTTATTGCTGTTGTTATTGTTACTGCTGTTGTAATTGCTGTTGCTATTGTTGCTGCTGTTGTAATTGCTGTTGCTATCGTTGCTGCTGCTGTTGTTGCTGTTGCTATTGTTGCTGCTGTTGTTGTTGCTGTTGCTGGTACTATTGCTGCTGGCTTCGTTGCTGCTGTTGTAATTGCTGTTGCTATTGTTGTTGCTGTTGTAATTGTTGTTGCTATTGTTGCTGCTGTTATAATTGCTGTTGCTATTGTTGCTGCTGCTGTTACTGTTGCTGCTGGCTTTGTTGCTATTTTCGTTCTTGCTGCTGCTATTTTTGTTGTTACTGCTGCTATTATTATTGCTGTTGTTATTGTTGTTTTTACAATGAAAAAAAAATTATAAAGACACACGTTAGTGTCAAGAAGCAAATGAAAACCGTGAAGAGATTAGTTAGTTAGTTAGTTAGTTAGTTAGTTAGTTAGTTAGTTAGTTAGCTAGTCGCGGTTCCAACTTCCCCATTATGCTCCGTTCCCGTGCCATTGAATATCACACAAAATGCGCCCCACTGCCCAATGTGAAAACTGGGACAGACAGGAGTCTCGGCAAGCCAACAGCCCTCATTGATACACTGCACATAATGCCGCCGCCAGAATGCCAACACAATGACAAATGACAAAGACAGTTCAGCGTCGATGGAATCGGCAGTCACCAGAAAGACTTTATTGACCCGGGTTACATCCCACAAGGCTCGGTTTCTTTCTGCAGGGCGAACTGCCGAAAGCGCCTCACAAAGCACGAACTCCGTAGCTCCAGCGGCGACTCCCAGGAGTCTCCTGGAGAAAAAAAAATGCACACGTGACCCGAAAAGGCAAACCAGTTAATTCAACGACAGCCGGCCATTGTTCCGAACATGCAGACTTCATTGACCTGGGTTTCATCCCACATGGCGGGTATCATTCCGCAGGGCGACCCGACGAAAGCGCCGCACAAATTGATTAAAGAAATTATACTAAGACAGTCAAGATTTTTTTGGGCACGCCATGAGAAGAAATAAACTGGATAACTTGGTGACATCTGGCAAGACTGAGGGGAAAGAAAAAACAAGGGAAAACGGAGAAGTAAATTTCTGGGTGGCTTCGCCACATGGCATTATGGAGACGAAAGCATAGAGCTGATCATGAACTCTGGGCAGAAACTCTGATTACTCCCGGCAATGTATTCCCTCGGTGAATTCAAACTCACAAGCCACAAACAATATATTGCATTATTTATTCACTGGTATATTTCCGTGCATGTGTTGAGGCATTAGCAATTAGGCGGTTCTAGCAAGTTTTGTGCATAAAGAGAGATTTTGTTTTAAATTTCAAATTACCATGGGGACAACTAATGTAACCAAAGTTAACCACAGTATAATTCATTTATTCCCTTCATATGATACATAACTCTGCAGTATGCATCTGAAGAGATGCAGCGAAAAATGCCAGGCAATAAATCGTGCAGCATGTTGTTTATGGCTTCTGTATTTAAATAAATAAATATTAACTTTCTGCAATTTGAATCTGTTTAGTTTAGTTTAGTTTAGTTCGACGGATCAACATCACGGCACACGGGCGTAACCCATAAGTGTTTCGTTCTACTCCAAACTCTAGCCTGAGTACGGAGAAACTTAGCTCAGTGCACAAACTCCGGATCTTGAAATACTTTGGGTAGATTTTTAACTCGAAATTTTGCCCGGGTAGTGACGTTAGGCTACTCTTTTGCCATCTGGCTCGGGCTCCGAAGGTTGTAGGTTCGATTCCGGGCCGCGCCCTTCGGTTCACGAGTGTATTTTTTCGGAGACTCCAGGAGTCGTCGCTGGAGCTACGGAGTTCGTGCTTTGTGCGACGCTTTTGGCAGCCTGCGCTGCAGAAAGAGATCACGTCTCATGAGATAAAACCGGGTGCAATGAAGTCGACCCTGTCGACTTTTTTTTTTAATTTATTTATTTGAATCGTTAATATCAAAAGCGAATTTGTACTCGCCCACCGGATGTAAACATTTCTAACTCAAAGCAAAACGAAAGCTTGCATGGAAACAAGTGTTCGAGACCAAGGAATTCCATGCATTGGATTTAAAACTTGTCGCTGGAATCAAAGGTAGGGCTGTTTTTTTTTATGTATTTAAATGTCTTTTATACTTGCATCCATACGATACCATATATTAGGCACCCATATTAAAATGGATTGCAGCAGCTCGTCTAGAAAGAAAAGTTTCAATTCGAAATGTCAGATTATAATTAAATTAATAATAAATAAATTATCCAATTAATAACCTACTAACTAATTTAAATTAGAAGAAAATTAGAAATTTAGAGTCAATATCTAATCGATCGAAACCAAATCTCAACATTTAATATGTAGTGTAGTTAATCTAGTACTTGCATTCCATGTACCAACAAATAAGTAATAGTAATATTAATAAGAATAATAATATTAATAATAAGTATCCTAAAACAGGAAGGAAAAAACGAAACACCACTGGATGAGGAATGTTTAAAATCGAGGAATAGTGTAATTATGTAATACTCTAATAATACTAATAGTGGGCACTCTTCCGAATAACGGTCCTAAATTATTTAGTGTGATATAATTTTAAAAAATATTAAACACTACGCACTAAAATATAGAACTGAGAAAATGGAATTACGTACCAATAGTGTTTCACAGTTATATGTAGAAATTTTGGCACACAAGCTGTAAATACTGCCCGAAAGCATGTTCTTTGTGAAAAAATTGTATATATCGGAACGAGCATTGAATGTGTTGTCGATAACTTCCGGTTCAATGTGACGTGGACTGCTAGACCGATCGATGGATGCAATAAATGTTTTTGGGCCCGGGGGGCCCTGACTGTCATCGGAGTGTATACCTATCAGTTATATGTGGAAATAGATATACACTCCTGACAACAGTCAGGGCCCTCTGGGCCCAGGAAACATTTATTGCATCCATTGGTCGGTCTTGTAGTCCACGTCACATTGAACCGGAAGTGATCGACAACATCAACTAATGAGGCCCTGTAAGGGATACTTTTTACACTAAATAATTTAGGACCGTTATTCGGAAGAGTGCCCTAATAGTGTAATATTAATGGGACAAGATGATATAGTTTGTCAAGGTCTCACATCCGAGGTTGCGACGCGTTGTCTGTACCAACGCCAGACAACATAATAACACGCAACCCTGAGTGATGTTAAACACTGCAGAAAGAACGCGGCGTCTTCGACGACGCCCGGATAAGCTGCCAAGCACAGCAATTGAGCGAAGCTTAAACGACCGCTGGTCAGCAGTACACCCCGTGAACATTGCAGGGGTCACACTAGCTGACGTGAGCGCCGACTGGCGTGTAACGTGTAGAACGCCAGAACTGGCAGATGAGTTTAGTTGTTTGAATGGACAGGTCGCATGGGTATGCTAGGAGTGTTTGAATCTGCATTGAGAGCTAGCCTGTACGACAGTGGGAGACTGGTTCGAACGCTTGAATAGTTTGACTTGTAAGTGAGATGTTTATTGCTTGCATGTATTATTATGTATTGTAGTGATATTGTTCATGCCGTAATGATTGCTATGGATTGTCAGTGCGCGATGTTTGTGCGATAATAAATGCAGCGCGTAAATAAAGCTTGTGAATAATACTTTCGGATATTCACTTCGTGTGATTTGATAGTTTGATATTGCTTCACACTTGCCAGAAAACGAGCTACTTATCAGTGTCAAGGTCTCACATCCGAGGTTGCGACGCGTTGTCTGTACCAACGCCAGACAACATAATAACACGCAACCCTGAGTGATGTTAAACACTGCAGAGAGAACGCGGCGTCTTCGACGACGCCCGGATAAGCAGCCAAGCACAGCAATTGAGCGTAGCTTAAACGACCGCTGGTCAGCAGTACACCCCGTGAACATTGCAGGGGTCACACTAGCTGACGTGAGCGCCGACCTGGCGTGTAATGTGTAGAACGCCAGAACTGGCAGACGAGTTTAGGTGTTTGAATGGACAGGTCGCATGGGTATGCGAGGAGTGTTTGAATCTGCATTGAGAGCTAGCCTGTATGACAGTGGGAGACTGGTTCGAACGCTTGAATAGTTTGACTTGTAAGTGAGATGTTTATTGCTTGCATGTATTATTATGTATTGTAGTGATATTGTTCATGCCGTAATGATTGCTATGGATT
Organism: Cepaea nemoralis; assembly: GCA_014155875.1. Taxonomy (NCBI): domain Eukaryota; kingdom Metazoa; phylum Mollusca; class Gastropoda; order Stylommatophora; family Helicidae; genus Cepaea; species Cepaea nemoralis. The sequence continues at coordinate 29,497 of JACEFZ010001920.1, read as the reverse complement.
GTCAGTGCGCGATGTTTGTGCGATAATAAATGCAGCGCGTAAATAAAGCTTGTGAATAATACTTTCGGATATTCACTTCGTGTGATTTGATAGTTTGATATTGCTTCACACTTGCCAGAAAACGAGCTACTTATCTTGCTCTACGCAAGACTCTGACATAGTTAATAGATCGACATAATATGTAGAAGAGCTGTAGGATCACAGGAGACAAGATATAAATATTCAAGATGATAGCGAAGGTACGCAAATTCTTGCTGCTAAGTTGTTTGTTTTATTCTTTGCGCTTGCTTGCTTTGGACTCGAGCATAGGCCAAACACACTATTTATACTAGTGATGGACTAAATTTTGCTTGTGGATTAGCTTTCCCTATTAACAGTGTCTCTTGCCATCAGGCGAACCCACTCCCGACTTCAGAGGTACTTGTAAGTTACGTCCCCAAGTCAAGGACGACAGGTCAACATTTTAGTCCAGCTGTCTGGTGTAGGGGTTGAACCGCTTACCTCGGCATCAGGACACAGGATGTTTAAGAACACGCATACTTACCCATTCGACCATGCTGACTTGCTCTCTGGAATATTGTTTTAGATGTAATTGCGTTATGCCTGTTTATAGCAGAGCTGCAATATTTGCACCTTTCCGACTTCTTCAGGCATCTGTTGACCAGGTTAACCTTCCTAGCTTGGATATTTGAATTTCTGCACTCACACCAAAATAACATCATTGTAAACTTAGACACAGTCTGTTTCTTCGATATCAGCGAGGAGTGATGAGGGGATCTGGCCGACGCCCGACGCTCAACGGAAAGGTGAGACAGACATATAATCAGATTGCTACTGGTACTATTGGTGTTGAAACTCTTCGCTGGCTGCTGAGGATGGGGAAGGAGCGCCTATGGGAATGCCCCGAATGCTGTGATGTTAGTTCCTAGATCAATCAATCAATCAATCAAAATCCTATAATTCAAGCTATGCCCCCTCCCCCCTTACGTGAGGATGCAAGTTATCAAGTATCACGGGTGATCAATGCCTACTCCGCTACTGCGATTGATCAAGTCACAGTGTCGTGCGGACTAGAGCTCCCGTCTCGATCTGATTTAACGATCGTCCTGCCAGGGTTTACTGGACTTCTGCAACTCCAGCTTCCCCTTTCGAGGACCCAGCTGGACTGCAGTCGGTCGGTTTGAGGAACCAGTGGTCTGTGTACTATCCGACACAATCCCCCTCTTCCGACCACGGTTCTCAGTGTAGCTAGCACTGCGGGTGTTCATTTGGCCGGTCATGTTCCCCCGATCACCGGGTTGAACCGAAGAAGGAACCTGCACATACATATAGGTTGAGGATTGCCTATGGTGTGACAGGCTTTCCGCTACCTGACCTGAACCCCGAACCGCGTTCTCAGCGAAACTTTGCGCCCTTTTGTGTGCAGAGTTATCGGGCTTCCCCTCATAGTGCATGAGGAGAGCGGAATGGAAAGTAACAGACTTTCCCAGGATCTCCACTCCATAGTGCTTGTGGAGCCCCACGTTATCCACTAGGAATGGGCCCTGCCACCCGATTTCGAATTCGTTCCCCTCGATTGGGAGGAGTACTAGAACTCGGTCTCCCACCACAAAGGATATCTTCGTCTTCGTCTTCTCAGGTGTGCATTTACGGCACTCAGGACAAGACCTGATATATCTGCGCACGTCGCCTGTCATGCCCGGCCATGTATAGTACCGGGAAAGACACTTACCGGTTGTCCCTACAGTCAGATGTCCGGTTGGGGACCTGACATGTACCTTCTGCAGCAGATTAGCTCTATAGCTCTCAGGAACCCACTTACGTTCCCACTGCCGCTTCTCTGATCCGGTCCGGATTACCTGCGACCGGTTGCCAGAGCCGAACTTACCCTGATTTAACGGGCTCACATCGTTGGACAACCTGTTCGAACAAGGACACAGCGTCGCATCCTTGCTCCAAGCAGTACTCATCAGATCCGGCTGAGGTTTCCGGAGACTTACCTTCTCTAGACCCTCTTTCTCTGTAACTCCGACCTGCCTAGACTTATGGATGCTAGGGTGTTTTGGTTCGCCCAAAAACACATGCTTCTGGCCGAGAATTAGGGGATAGATTGGGTCAGGTACTACTGCCGCCTGAATGCGTCCAGTAACGTACTTGCTCCGAATCTCCACATTGGCAATCGGGCAACGTAATGCTACAGCACTCCTACTGGCCGGCTGTATCTCCGTTATCTCCCCGGTGAGTTGCTCTGGGCCTGTCAGGTGGGATGCAATTACAGCAGGAAATTGCAATCCTGTGTCGTAGAGGCACATCACCTGTAGCCCGTTCACTTCCACTCTCTCAACCACTGGAGGTCTCTTTGGTTCACAATTCCCATCACCCAACTCCACTTTCCTGCAGGGTCTATCCCTAACCTCTGCAAGACAAGCAAAGTGCAAGTCCTTCGGTTTACTTCTACACTCACTGGTATTGTGGCTGCTGGACTTACAGAATTTGCACCACCGCTCCGTCCACTTCCTCTTTGGAGAGTTAGGTGGGCTATTCTTACCTGGGTTGATGTTAGAGTTCTTCTCTAAAGTGCTCACCTGTTTTGTCGGTTCACTCGAACCTTTCGCCTTCTTGGATGCCTTACCTAACTTACCTTGATCCTGATCTTTCGATCTCGGATCTGTTGGACTGGTGTCTCCAGTCTCGCCATAGACTTCAACAAACCTTTCAGCTAACTTGGTGACTAAATCCAATCTCTCAGCTCCATTCTCACCTAAGAAGTTTTGCAAGGGTTTCGACATTTGCATGCGCATCTGATCTACAACCATCAACTCACGCAAACTTTCATACTCTTCTTTAAATCCGGCCAAGGCCATCCATTTCAGAAGGTATGAGTTTAACCTCACACTGTATGCTGAAAACAATTCACCAGGTTCCCGCTTAGCAGTTCTGAACTTCCTTCGGTACGAGTGTGCTGTGATTTCAAATCTCTTCAGCAATGCAGCTTTTAATGCCGGGTAATCATTCTGCATTCCCGGTGGCAAGCGTGCATAGACTTCGTAACCGGCGCCTCTGAGCCCCTGGGAGAGTTTCAAACACCATTTCTGTTTGTCTAGCCCCATTGCGATACACATTGCCTCATACTTCTCTAAGTATTGATCTATACGTTCTTTCTCGGGTTCGAGCGGCAGTAAGGGCCATTTCATAGCCTGGTAGTCACGTCTACTGGTTGACCCTGTGCCAGGAGGTTCATCTCCTCCCACAGCTCCCTCAGTTACACCAGTAGCTGGCACTTGTGCCTCAAGTAGCTTCATACAATACTCGTGGTCACGTCTCTCTCGGTCTGCTTCCAGTTCGAGCCGTTTCATTTCGCTGTCAGCAGTAATCTTCTTTTCCTCTAAAGCCACTTTACTAGCTTCAAGTTCCCTTTCTGCTTTCCTCCTATCTCTCTCCTCTTGGCGAAAATCTCTTTCCACCGATTGTACATAGGACTTCAATGCCTCACCTTCTAGACCTAACTTATGCCCAGTTGCCTGAACTTTGGCTAAGTCTAACTCTTGGGTAGACATATTGACTATGAGATGTAGTTATCTATGTGTATAGGTATGCAAAGCAATACAATCAATAACCAATCAATGGTATTAACTAAGCAACACCACAACACAAATGTCCGTCAGACAGTTATGAGATAGGTAGAAGTAGTAGAATCTTAAGTAGACTGGTGGTAGAGGATATAGACCAAGTCAGTATCCCTACGAGAGGTTCTAACAACACACAGAGGTCTGTAAATATCCCGGACGAGCCCCAAATATATCTGGAGTGTGACAGGTTTGCCTTGGGTATTGAGAGTTAACCAAGCCCAAGGGGTCCTTAGCACTCCCGTGTATTCTAACCCCAGGGGTTGGATGGGCAGATACACTGTTTACCCTGTGGTTGCCCTCAAATGGTATAAATAAGTCTACAAGCCCCTCCAGATTCTAGACCCCCACTCTCTACCTACTCCCTTGGGACAATGAACCCTGAGGTATCGTCCAAGACCACACTCAATCACTGTACAAAGAATCAGTCAACATCAACAAAGTTTATTCTACCCTAAAGACAATAGGTAGGATATGAACACCCTGATAGTATAAACTATTTACAATAGCAGAAGATAGGTTAGAGACAGAATCAGAGATAGAGATGCTTCGTATATCATCACGAGGCTGACGTGCAGGTTTGAGACAGATGATCCGTCCAGTCGGTCCGACACTCACCCGGCTCTCTTCCAGACTGATGACTGGAACCTTTGGAGACCACTCCGTCCCCAGAGCTAAGATCAGATGTCAGAGGAACTACCTCTTCGGTTCACCGACTGCTGGATGAACTTCTCTGCTCTGTCCCACTGAATCGCTGTGACCAACTTTCACAGTTATCAAAGTACAGCCTGGTATGGAGACCCTCTTCCTTGAGGCGACCCCAGTTGATCTCTAGATTTCTCTAGACGTAACACATGACCAACCTAATGGTCCCGTAGTAGAATTGTATAACCCTGATTGGGTAATGAATCAGCACTGCAACAAGTCAACACAGTCACTAGAAAAACACCAATGTTCCGGTAACTGAGTTCACTATTCACTACACAGTCGCATGTTCAGACTCCCTCAGAGTCCTGCACACATCTTGAAACATGGTTGAGCTTGGTAACAAAACACATGGTCTCTAATTCTATGACTCGGTTGTTCGAATGATTGAGCAAGACCTATTTCATATTCAGCATACAAAGTTCGTAAAGGTCAGGATGAGTTTACCTGTCTACCACCTCGAGTTCGAGTAAGAAAATACGCAAGCTGGTGTGGGTCTAGTCATGACCGAACACTCGTGCCAACGTAGTTACAGCCCCTTTGGTTTGGGCCAATCTTTGCCTGGTCTGTCCCACGTTTAGGCGGAAACACATTGATTTGGACTTGATGAGCTCCCAGAGCTGCGCCTACCCCACCTTGGTAAGTCTCTCTGGAGTGAGCCTGCCATCATAGCTCCGTAGTAAATCAACCTTCATTATACACCGGCAAGATTGCTCTGGTAGATGAACTATATTCTGAAATAGTCTTAATCAGTTCTAATATGGAAAAACAAACCATCTAGTTCCACTAGTGCTGTTGCAGGGTTCTAGAATCACGTGGTGAGTATGAGTCATGCATGGTGATTCTCCCTCTTGCATAATGTAGCACAGTCAGGCGTGGTAAAGTAGGTATTGTGACCCTTCGCCATGGATCACGTAGTGGTTTCCGGCAACTTAGTAATAGGCTGGTTCTAACAGGCAACACCTGAATCGGTTGATTGTTTCCAGTCAGCTTCAATGACTATCTTACGCCAGCAGGTCGTGAAATGACAGTCCGCTGTAACTTGGTTGTGGGTGAAGAAGTGGGTTCACTGCTACCCAAAAGCAGTACCTTCTCACACAAGAGATGGAAAGTGAATCCGCTGTGCCAGCCACATTTCTCCCTCGTGCGGACGAATGCGCTCGAGAAAGAAGTGCTGCACGAAGTGTGGCAATTCCACGTGAAACTCTTTTCCACAGTGGAATTCTAGGTTCTAACCGCACGGGAAGTTAGTGTTGTACTGAGCCACCTTGGACCTCCAAATCCAGGTGGTTCTCGAACCTTCCAGATGGAAAATTCCTACTGGGCTATCCCCGATCTATTTATAGACGGGAAAGTCCCGGATGACTGTCAAAGACTGCAATATAAAGGCAGGAGGTATGCCTCAAGATAGAAGACCACCGGGAAGAGTGGTCAACCTCAAGTAGATTAGAGGTAATACAGTGCCCCAATATAAGGGCAGGGTAGGTGATAGAAAGGGGGACTATTAACTAGTTCCCTCATGAGACACGGAGACGTCGACCAGATAGTTAGCACTCTGGTCACGACAGAATCACGCCTACGTGATAACCACGATTGCCACTCAACAGAAGACAGCTGCTATAGGCGTGCTGTGTGAGGCAGCACGCAAAAAGCCCAAGGACACACAAGGTCCTTCCGCGTGCTGTGTAGCCACGCGAGTAGGAAAGTCAGACTGGGGACTGACTTCGTAGAGAGCAGATCGTCTAGTGTTGATAGGAGTTTTTGTAGCCAATTAGATAGAGATTAGCAATAGGGTTAGGAAACTAGTGATAGGCAATTCTGTGGCTTTGTGTGTGATTTGATAGCGACTGTTTTTTGTAATTGTAACGAGCCAACGGCAATAAAATGTATAGTTCATTTCCTCTCGCACGACTTGCAAGTTTCTTGTGTGGTGTGGGAGAAGTAATCCGATGATGCCTGACACATCAGTTGTTGACAGGCAAGGATTAATGTGGTGTCAGAAGTGTGGCTTGAACAAACGTTCAAGCTAATACACCGACCCACGGCTCTTGACTAAGATTACTAGCAGTAAATTAGAAGTTTAATTTGTGTCAGTGACGAATGACGTGTGCAGACTAGGACGAGTTGCGAGCTAAACTGTGCCTATCGTAACAAAATAATGCTTATGTGTGCTTATTTAAATATTATTTAGTTAAATCATGTGTTCTTCAAAGTTGTAAGTATTGATATTATTAATTTCTTTCATTGATTTATGTAATTATTTATTTTTTATGAATAATTATCAAATGTGATTCATGGCGGAGCGATACACAAGCCAGCAACATTATCGATTTTTGCAAGCTAAAAATAGCGCTGCGCCTCTGACGTAGGGCGATTGACAAGCAGTTGTTCTACGCCATTCGCAATCAGCATTTGAGTGTTTACAAATCGCCAAGCTGCTGCCCGCCTGAATCTGTGCTTTATATTAATTATTATTTGTTTATTTCAGTTAGTGAATGAATATATTTATTTATTTAAACAATATTATTATATTTTTATTTATTTAAAAGCATTTATTGAATGGTTTTCGTACTTTGTCTATTTGTTTACCGTTGCGATGGCACTACTTTCGGCTATGCAAATTATTCTTGGTCTGCACAATACTTCCATAGATTAAACTAGGTTAGGGACGAAAGGCATAAAACGTTAGAACGAAGACAGGACAATGACATTTAACATTAATTAAACTATATTCTGGTTGTACGTGGGCATGTTATTGTGATTGTACCAAATTGTCAAAAATAGCGTGTCGTTTGCAATTTGTTAATTGTTGCTGCTCTGTGAACCAGGGTGAACAACAGCTGATTAGAATACTCGTGTGTATGCCGAAGTGCCAAACGAGGTGACCTGGGTTACCGGATTGGTGTTCCTGATTCTCGGGAACATTAAGTTGAGTATACTCAATATATTTGGCATGCAATGTGATTAATAGTGCATCTCTTTTTCAGCTTGTGATGCATTAGCATATTTTTGTACTCTGTTTTTTTCAGGATAAAATTTTTCCAGGTTATAAACAAAGAGTACAATTTATAGTGCTCAGATAATAAGAAACATAGCCATATCTAAGATAAATAAGTGATTAAAGAGTTCAGTGCGGGTCAACGCTAGCTAATAACCCAACAGCATGGCTACTTTAGCTGATTTTGTAAAAGCAGGTAAAGAATTACAATACACAGGAAAGGAGCTAGAACAGTATGCCGATCAAAAATTTAAAGAAGCAAAGGATGCGGAGAGAGATGAACGCGCACGAGAAAGAGAACAAGAAAGACAACATCAATTAGAATTAAAACAGAAGCAGTTAGAACATGATAAGGAGATTAAACAACAACAGATAGAACATGATAAGGAGATTAAGCTAAAGCAATTAGATCAAGAGAAAGAATTAAAGCAAAAGCAACTAGATCAAGAGAGAGAACTAAAGCAAAAAGAGATAGATGAAATAGCAAGAGTTAAGGAAAAACAAATTCAAGTAGAATCAGAGACACAGTTAAAGATGAAAGGCATGGATGTAGACCCACACGCAGAGATCTCTGCCACTAAACTAAGAAGTCAACAAGAAGAAAATAAGTTCAACAAATACAAAAGTATTATCAAACCATATTGTAAAGATGATTCCATATCAGCCTGGACAGAAAATGTCGAGTATCAGTTTAAATATCACCAAGTTCCAATAGAGATGTTGGCTATGATTTATATGAAGAACCTGAGTGGTGAGCCCCTTAAAGTGATAGAATCTATACCAACTGATCTTAGATCTAACTATCAGTACATCCATGATAGGATAATGCAACACTTTTTACTTGATGCCCCTGGGTATCAGGTTCAGTTCTCAAATTTAAAACCAAAACCTAGTGAGACTTTCATTGATTACGTCTCAAATGTGCAAAGTGTACTAGATAGGTGGCTTAAAGCAGCTAACATAGGTAAAGATTTTGACAGATTAAAAAATCTAATAGCCATGGATAAAGTGATATCCACTATACCATCTCCTTTTGCTAAATTCCTGCAGCAGTCAGACATTGAGAACATACAACAATTCGAAAAGAAAGGCTCTGCATATTTTTCTTCAAATAGAGATATTTTTAAGACTTCAAATGACTCTGAAATAGTTTCCTTTGCAAAGGACCAACCTAAAAACTATCAAAGTAATAGAAAACCATTTCATAAATTTGATAAGAAAGATAGGAAAGTATCAAAATGTACCTACTGTCAACTGTTGCATGACACTTATTCTATGTGTGATAAATCGCCAAATTATCCGGCGCATCTTGAAAATGTTATTAAGAAGCAACAAAACAAGCGATCTGCATACAGGCGTGCAATCAAATGCTTCTTTTGTTCCAGCTACGGCCATTATTCAAATAAGTGCCTGGGCCGCCAATGTATGAAAGCCAACAATGCTATTTTGATTGATACATCTTCTGATAGTGGTAGTGAGACTGAGTGTGAAGTTGAAATGTATTACCTTTCAAGCAGTCTGAAGATGTCTGTTGTGTGAACGATGTGTTAAGCTTTGACAATTGTGACCAATGTCACCAATTTCATGCAGACGGAAAATTAGAATGTGGACATACAGTACCATGCTCAACTGAGAGTGTAAATGCAGCATTAGCCTCCAGAGGCAATTTAGTGTTCCACAATGCAATGGTCAACGACAGACCATGCCAATGTTTGCTGGACAGCGGCAGCACCCTTATTGGTCTTAGGAAGGAACTGGTGAGTCCAGATGATTATACAGGTGACTCTGTCAAATGCCGAACCTTTTCGGGTAACATTGAAATTTACCCTTTGGCCAAAGCCCGTATTAACACTCCTTTCCTTTCTGGTACCTTTACTTGTGCAATACTTGACAACCCTTGTACTGACTTAATTTTGGGTTGCTTACCCCAATTGAAACAATGTACTAGCGATGAAATAGCTGCATGGGAAAGATTAAATGCAGCTAATGCAACAACCAGAGCAGACTCTATAAAACATCAAGACACACTGCAAGATGAGAGACTACTGTTGCTATCACCAACTAGCACGGATGATACCACCAGACAAAAATTTATAGAACAGCAGAAAGCTGATCCTAGTGTGTCTCCATATTTAAAATTATTGAAAGAAAGAGCCAAAGTGACCAAAAACGCATCATGGTTCTTTAGGCTTAATAATGGCATTCTTACTAGGTATTATACAACTGGTAACCATGAGATTCAGCAAACGGTGTTACCTGTACAACACCGCCTAACTGGGCTAAAGATTGCACATGAGTCACCGTTTGCTGGTCACCTTGCATACGACAAAACCAGGGCCAGAATTCAGGCTCATTTTTATTGGCCAGGTTTTTGCAATGATATAAAATTATTTTGTCGTTCTTGTAATGTCTGTCAACTATTAGTGCTTAAGGGTAAACATCCTACAGCTGAAGTACAATCTTCTACACTGGCTTCTAGGCCTTTGAAAGGAAGGGTCAAATCTACCACCAATACACAAAGAAAGGGGCGAGAACGTACTTCTGTTACTTCCAGACAAACGACATTTAGTATTGACCTCATGGCAAGGGCCATTCAAGGTGGTACGTAAAATTTCAGATGTTGACTATGAAATATCAATAAACGGACACTTAAAGATATTCCATGTCAACATGTTGAAACCTTACTTTTCACGACAAGAGACAGAAGTAGGGACAGACGAACACAGTGCACCCACACCTAGTGATCAGACGACAGACGTACATAACGCAACTACACTAGTTAGCGAGACTGGCAAATCTGACAATATCCATACATCTAGTGAGAATACAGAATACACACTTAGCACCACCACCGTACTGAATCAGGTAGACGACGACGGAATGGAACTACCTGTTCCTATTGTAGACAAGACTGCAACATTGGATAGCATACGGATAGAACAGGAACTAACAGACGGTCAACGACGACAATTAATAGAATTAGTGACAGAGTATAAAGACATATTTTCTGACATTCCAGGTAGGACGGACAAAATCGAGCACTCCATTCTTCTTTCGGATTCTAAGCCTATTAAATGCAGGCCGTACTCAATCCCACTCAGCTATAGGGAAAATCTAAATAAGGAAATACTTAATTTAGAAGCTAGTGGGATCATCCAGAAGTCTACATCTGAGTACTCCTTTCCAATCGTCCTAGTTAAGAAAAAAAGACTCCACAATTCGTCTGTGTGTGGACTATCGGAAACTCAACAACGTCACCAAGATCGACGCAGAACCAATTCCTTCCTGCGAAGATCTTATTCTTGACATGTCCACCTCCAAAATCTTTTCTAAATTAGATCTTACTAAGGGATATTGGCAGGTCCCTATGCAGACTCAATCCATTCATCTTACTGCTTTTTCAACACCTTTAGGACTTTACGAGTGGCGTTTTCTTCCTTTCGGACTCCGAAACGCTCCTGCCACTTTCGTACGCTTAACTAGAGATCTACTTCATGGAGTGATTAATACAGTGACGTATATAGATGATATATGTGTCCATACTGATGACTGGACAACACACCTACTGAAACTAAGACATGTCTTTGATAGGGTGCGACTCTTCGGTATCACTGTCAAACCAAGCAAAGTCGAATTGGGCCTAAAAGAAATTGATTTTTTGGGTCATGTCATTTCACAAGGTCAACTAAAGACTGACAATAGAATCATTACCAAAGTTATGAACCTGACCATGCCTACCACAAAGAAGCAGGTCAGAAGTCTTTTGGGGTTAGTAAATTACTATAGCAAATTCATACCAAACTTAGCGGAAATTACAAGTGTATTTTCCAATGTTTTAAAAGCATCTGTAAAATTGGATGTCAAAGATGCATTATTAATTTCTGCATTGTCAAAATTGAAAATCCTGTTTAGTAATGTACCAATCCTCCGCTTGCCTAATCCTAGGCTCGTTTATTATCTTAGGACAGATGCCAGCAGAATCTCCATCGCTGCGGTGCTAGGCCAATTTTATGAGGGCATCTTCCATCCGATTTGCTACGTGAGCCATAAGATCACACCTGCTGAGTCCAGATATTCCATATCAGAGTTGGAAGCCCTAAGCGTCATCTATGCGGTGAGAAAGCTCCATCGATTTCTAGAGGTTGTTCACTTCGTCGTCCAGACTGACAACTCCCCAATCACGGTCATACAAAGTGGTGTGCATCGGAATGACCGTATATACAGGTGGTCGCTAATTCTACAAAACTATACGTTTAGTATAGAGCATATTAAGGGTAAGGACAACATTCTGGCTGATACCCTTAGTCGACCATCTGAGGTAGAAATACCCAAGATTCGACATAAGAGTGTAGAGTAATAGAGTATTAGTACATTAGAATATTCTATGTGAAATATTTATACTAATACATAGATATTACGTGCTGAACTATGTACTAAGAACAGGGAACTACCATGTGTCCGTAGACATTAAAAGAAGAACTGTGCTCCGAGAACTGTGCTCCGAGAACTGTGTTCCGGCGAATCATTTGTGTTAAGCAGAGAATAAGTGTCAGAACATTACATAAATACAGACACGAGAATACTGGTCTACGACACAATCGAACTCTACAGGTGCAATGAATGTGTTGTTTGCAGTTTAGTATAGATCTTAGAGAAAGTATTTTAAGTCTCATAAGACGGAAACGTAGTCACGAATTAGTGTTATACACTTGTTTGTGGCCACATTTAACCGAATTATGGCACTTGAAAACTAACTTACATACACATGATAGATAGGTACACATGTTAGAAGTTAGATTATACTATTAGTTAGATGTAAACACGCAAACAACCAGAAAAACAAACATATAAATTGCATACATTTTTTGTAGATCAAAGGGAGATAACTCCGGGTCAGGGGACATAATAGACACCGAAACACTAACTTAACAGTGAAAGATTAACTTTACACGCGGAAGCGAGATAGGTAAAGCCTGTCGCACACAGCTTGTGTAATGGTTGTTTAATATTATATGGGGGACATGAAGCAATTCATGTGTTGACCCTAAGAAAGTCAACTTTGTATGGGTAGTGAGTTAATTTACTATTTGAGGGCAGGTCTTATAAGACAACGGTCCGGTTCAGACATACCTCTAATTAATATAATATTGCGATTGAGAAGAGGGCTCACGCCAACCAGACAAGTTTGTGGCGATTGCCAGTAGCCAAGTAAAGTGATACTACATTGTGACAATAGTCAGTAGAAGTCTATTGAGTTACCCAAAGCCAGGTTATCAGCAGTCTTTGACAAAAATTAGATACACTAATTTTTTTTAGAAACCTCTTGCGTCACAACCGATGAGTCAAAGTTGATGACGCAACACAGGAGGGGAGGGTGTGTGTCAAAGACTGTAATATAAAGGCAGGAGGTATGCCTCAAGATAGAAGACCACCGAGAAGAGCGGTCAACCTCAAGTAGATAGAGGTAATACAGTGCCCCAATATAAGGGCAGGGTAGGTGATAGAAAGGGGGACTATTAACTAGTTCCCTCATGAGACACGGAGACGTCGACCAGATAGTTAGCACTCTGGTCACGACAGAATCACGCCTACGTGATAACCACGATTGCCACTCAACAGAAGACAGCTGCTATAGGCGTGCTGTGTGAGGCAGCACGCAAAAAGCCCAAGGACACACAAGGTCCTTCCGCGTGCTGTGTAGCCACGCGAGTAGGAAAGTCAGACTGGGGACTGACTTCGTAGAGAGCAGATCGTTTAGTGTTGATAGGAGTTTTTGTAGCCAATTAGATAGAGATTAGCAATAGGGTTAGGAAACTAGTGATAGGCAATTCTGTGGCTTTGTGTGTGATTTGATAGCGACTGTTTTTTGTAATTGTAACGAGCCAACGGCAATAAAATGTATAGTTCATTTCCTCTCGCACGACTTGCAAGTTTCTTGTGTGGTGTGGGAGAAGTAATCCGATGATGCCTGACACATCAGTTGTTGACAATGACGCCGAACAAAGTGGAAAATCGCTCGACAAGGCACAAATAAATTGCCGTTTTGTCACATTAACACGAAATGGAAAGCTTGGCTAGTGAATCCATTATGTGGAAGTCTGAAGCGAAAGCTTGCTGGGTGGATGTCGTCTGCAGACTGACCTTTCATGGTTAAAAAATGCACGCAAAAGTCGGATGTGTTGGCCTAAGTGTTTTGGCCCAAGGGTGCATAACGAGACACACTGCAATTACATCTGAAAAAACACTCGATGAACGCAGCAGAAGAAGAAGAAGCTATGGACAATCTACAACCACTGTATCTATCATTCCTTTAGTTCTATCTGACTTTTATATCATCATCATCATCATCATCACATGTCCTGATAACTGGCATTGGTGTTCATGTCCCCCCACAAATCTCAGTCCTCTGTGTTCTGGTTCAACACTGCTGATGATATTTCTCCATGCCAATGTCTCAGTTCAACCAGCACCATTTCTCTTGGTTTTCTTTTGCCTCTTTTCCCACTGATCTTTCCAGTAGTCACAATGTTCTCCAATGCATCTCTTCACATCACATGACCAAAGAATGCTGTTTGTTTCTTTATAATTAAGTTCTTTATATTATGTCCACCAACCAGGATCCCTGGCATACTTTCTGAACATCTCATTTCTTCACTGTACAATGAGAACAAATCAGGAGACTTACACATCTTTGTCTGAAACTCTTCTTTATACGCTAACATGTTCTAAAGAGATTGTTGATTCTTATGGCTGCTGTTTGCTGCCAATATATGTTCTTTATTATTCAAAGATATTTGCCATCAATGTTTAGTTGCTATAGCAATTTGATTATTTCCTCATGTTTTACATTGTCAATTGCTTTTGTGTAGTCTATGAAGCATAAGTATAGATCTGGTTTTACACTTCTATAGCTCTTACAAATAATGTCCTGAGAAAATATATGACATTTTTTGTACCCTTTCTCTCTACAAATCTATACTGTTTATCACTAATTTCTGGTGTAACTTTGTTTTTTATTTTTCTTAAATTTGTTCTCAGAAATCTTTTTTATAATTATTCTCAGCAACACTTTTGTTATGTGTCTCAAGACTTATCGTGCAATGATCTTTGGATTATAAAATGCTTGGTTTCGTTGGCAGAGCTATAAACATGTATTTTAATAGATAACTCAGAATGTACCATTTATTACAGCTGTCATTTAGAAATTTTGTTAATTGGATTACAAAATCTCCTAAAGCCTCACTTTCCTCTAACATAATGCCAATGCTGACTGGACATGTGTCTTTCTTTTCTTCGCGTAATGCAGTGCATCTTCAACTTTGCAGTGTTAATAATTAATTGATAGGTTAGAAATATTATGACAATAATGAGAGGTTTAGTAATAACAATTTAAAGTGATTAGGTGACGATTATGACAACGTTCCACATACCAAGGCGTTATTTTTTATCCGCTGAAGATAATCCAGTTAAATTTACTGAATAATGATAAATTCACCACTTGTCTTCAATAATATCATAAAAACTGATCCATAATACCAATAAAACGCAATTAAAACATAATATTTTGAAGCGCATAATTTTAACACAAAATGGAAAATGTCAGGAACATGCCGGGCATATTTTACTGAGAAGAATAATATAAACACTATTTTCTATTTAGTTATAATTATTATTCTTTTAAATGTAATTATTTAAATACTCCTTAAATACTTTGTGACAGGCAAAACAAATTTACGAGCATAAATGTGGCCCATTAGCGCATTCATAATTTGACATGTGCCATCATATTATGACATATTATGACGCGCTTGCACTTTTAGTGTTGTTTTCAATTACTACTAAATAATCTAACTGACTACTGCACGTGATATTAGTTTTAGAATCTATCACAAAGTCCTTTAAATTAGAATAACTATAATCTAAGTTTGTTTTTCAGCGCTCTAATTTGATGTAAATCTACGAGGCTGCAAACTCAAAGGCGTTGCCATTTGTAAAGTAATCAAAACAAACTACTAAATACCCACACTGGCGGAAGCAAAATCTTTCTGTGTGTAAATTTTATTATTTACCGGAGCACTAAAAATGTTGGAAAATAAGAGAATTGGAACCAATAATGCACTGTCTATACCCAGCCGCCCTATCGGTTCACTGGTGCCAAAACCGTTCCATTGAACGACCTATCGGTTTACGGCAGAGAATCAGTTAAACATCCGGTGTGCTGATACCAAGGTTAACGGTTCAACCCCTACACCGGACAGCTGGACTAAAATGTTGACCTGTCGTCTTTGACTTGGGAATGTAAATTACAAGTACTCTAAAGTCGGAGTGGGTTCGCCTGATGGCGAGGTATACTGTTAATAGGGAAAGCTAATCCACACACAAAATTCAGTCCATCATTACTGTAAATAGTGTGTATGGACTATGCTTGAATTCAAAGCGAGCAAGTGCAACAAAAACAACCTGTCTGTGAACCCAGAGAGACAACTACCCAAGTCCAGCAGGCAAACCAGTCCAGACCATTCGTAGGAGGATCTGCCAAAACCCGGTGAGGTGACTGCTACAGCTGAACGTGAAGACATTACGGATGCTGCACGAGGATGATACTCGGATCCTATACTGCTAATCCTTTGTCTATCTATCTCTAATATTCCCTGCTTTAATCTAGAACTGCCCTCTACGTCACTATTGTACATGCATTATTTTCTTGATGAAACCAAAGTTGAGTTAGGTCGTCGGAACTGAGCCCCTAGTGGTTAGCGTCCTAAGTTGACAGATTGGGAGAAAGCAGGGTTCAGGGACTGGAGAGGTCGGGAGATTAATTACACCTATTCCTACACCCAGAACATATCCCACGAAATACAGTGTAGTAATAGCTCCGCTCACCCCACGGATATTACGACAAGCACATTCAGACCAATCGTACAAGAAATAACACACCTTCAGTTGTGTCATACACAAACACTAGCTGATCACATTCCAGGTGCCAATCCTGGAGATTTTCACCAGTGTAATTAATCCGATCCTGTCTTGAATTTAGGTCTGAGATCAAAATTTTGATATTGCCATTTCTTAGATTGCCTGTAGTACTTTTAAGTTTCATGTAAAATTATCCCTTAATTTATTCATCCTTGTCATTTGTTGGTGCATAGCGGATTTAAAATAAAAAAATTAATATTGCTGTTATGATCATAGGATTCAGTTTCCCGTTATATTAATGCATTCTCTGCTTTTTAGATAACATTAGGGCCACTCGTCACTGTTAGGGGCATTTCCATCTGTATGGCCTGAGAATAGCACAGTTTCACCTGTGCTTAGAAGCTTTTTGCATGCTCCGCTCCACCTTGTTTCGCATAATCTCAACATGCTTATGTTCTATTTCATTTCTTCTACCACCTGTGTTGTCTTTCCTAATCCAAACATAGTTTTGACATTCAAGGTGCCAATCCTGAAGATTTTCATAGGTGAAAGAAAGTTAATTGGCGACCCAGACTCCTTGAGGCTTTCTCCACATCTTGTCATAATTCTTATAGAAGAGCTTCTTTTCCTTGTTGTTAGCTGAGTTATTCTTTTTTCTTTATATGACTTGTTCATCAATTTTGTTTAGAGGCACGATTGTCTTGTGAAAATACAGTGGTGGTTTCCTCTTGCCTTCCGCCAGTTTGTGTATGGTTGACTCCACTAGTCTTTGTCTAAAAGACTGCAGGGCGGCGGGGGATGTTATATATGGCGGCTCTTACCCGCCGATGACCACGTCATGGAGTTTTGAGGTATTTTATAGATATAGCTGCCCCACCAACTAACTCGCCTCCTCTAATTTTTTGGCCACATTATGAGAAAACAAAAACTTGAGCATGCTGTGACTAATCGGAACGATTTGTGGAAAGAGAGATAGAGGAAGACAGCGTGAGAAAATGCTTGGCAGTCTTGTGTCATAGTACGGAAGGGAGTCAACACACGAACTGATCCATGCCGTCAGAGATCGCAATTTCTGGAGGGGCATGATCGCCCACGTCAACCAACAAGGCACTGGATAATGATGACGATGATGATGAATGACTTGTTCATGACTGGTTAGATTTTGTGGCTGAATTCTTCTACGTGATTTGAGAGCTTGTACTTAGGCGCCTCTTATGACATGCACGATAACGTAGCGTGTTACTATTTATTTTTTCCTTCCCGCACGCGCCCCATTACCACACGGGCATTGATTTCAGTAACCGCGGCATAACATCTTTCGTTTTGATTTATTTGGTTGTTACGGGATTTGGGTTTTAAAGACTGAGTATAACTCACTACTGGAAACGCAGCAGTGGGATTCGGCAGCCCCCTGAGCGACTGAGCAGCCCTCTATAGGAACACACTGCTCACCTCCATAGCATGAGGAAGGGGCTAGAAAAGGTGCCCTAAACATTGTCTGCTTCATCACTACCTAACCAGCTAGCCGCGGTTGGTGGGTACCCTAACTGCGGTCGACATACAAAGAAAGATAAAACAAGCAAAGCTAAAAGAGTAAACCATATTCCCTTAACAATTGGAACTTGGAATGTACGCACCCTACTTGACAGAGACGGCGCGTCAGGTCCAGAGAGACGAACAGCACTGATTGGGAGAGAGCTTGGCAGGTACAACATCGACATTGCAGCCTTGAGCGAGACACGACTTGCAGAAGAAGGCCAAATCTGTGAAATAGGTGCCGGCTACACATTTTTCTGGAGTGGAAGGAAAAGCGAGGAAAGACGCCAATCCGGTGTGGGATTTGCCATTAAGTCGGCCCTGGTCGGCAAATTAGCTGGATTTCCAAAGGCTATAAACGACAGGCTCATGACCATGAAGTTGCCCCTGCTGAATGGAAGGAAGCATGCAACCATTGTGAGTGTCTACGCACCAACTATGACCAACGAAGATGATGTCAAGAACAAGTTCTATGAGGACCTGCACAATGTATTAACATCTGTTCCCAAAGGAGACAAACTTATACTCCTTGGGGATTTCAATGCCAGAGTAGGCACGGACACCACCTCTTGGAGTGGCATTATTGGAAAGCATGGAGTCGGAAATTGTAACAGCAATGGACTCCGCCTCCTTCAGACATGTGCCGAACATGATCTCCTGATTACGAACACAATTTTCCGTCTCCCCATGAGAAATAGGACATCGTGGATGCACCCTCGCTCGAAACACTGGCACCTCATTGACTATGTCATCGTCAGGAGGAGTGACAGACAAGACGTTCGAGTGACAAAATCCATGTGTGGTGCCGAATGTTGGACAGACCATCGTCTCATTGTCTCGAAAATAAACATTCACATCAGGCCACCACGGCGTCCTCAAGGGGCGAAAATGCAAAAAAAGCTAAATGTCACCCGCCTAAACAGCAAGAAAATGCAGCAGTCGTTTGAAAATATGCTGGAAGACCGCCTCAAGCCCAATGCTGCAGCTAAACAGGATACAGAAACAGAATGGAGAGCCCTAAAGGACATAATTTACAACACTGCTATGGAAATCCTGGGTCCAGCCCCCCGAAAGCATAAAGACTGGTTTGATGAAAATTCCGAAGACATCAACCAATTGCTGGCCGAGAAACATCTTCTCCTCAAGGCACATTTGAATGACCCAAAGTCAACATAAAAAAAGATGCTTTCAAGAACATTCAGAGAGTAGTGCAGCAGAAACTTCGGCACATGCGGGACTCCTGGCTGAGCAGCAAAGCTGATGAAATTCAGGGCTTTGCTGACAGACATGATATGAAAAACTTCTACGACTCACTGAAAGCGGTCTATGGTCCTACATCACCAGGCATAGTTCCCCTCCTCAGTGCAGATGGGGGAACATTGGTCACCGATAAGAAAGAAATCCTTCAACGCTGGGCAGAGCATTTCAGCAAAATCTTAAATGCAACTTCCTTCTTCGATGATGAAACCATCAACTGCCTTCCTCAAGTTCCCACCAATGAGACACTTGATGACCTGCCAACCATAGTGGAAGTAAACAAAGCCATCCAGCAACTCTCCAGCGGCAAGGCACCTGGTCCTGACTCCATCCCAGCAGAGATATACAAGGCAGGTGGGCCGGTCCTAACAGAGCAGCTTCACCAAGTCTTCACAAACATATGGATGAACGAGACCATGCCACAAGATTTCAAGGACGCGTCAATAGTCCACCTTTACAAACGTAAAGGAAACCGCCAATCCTGTGACAACCACCGAGGCATCTCCTTGCTTTCAATTGCAGGGAAGATACTCGCCAGAATTCTTCTCAATCGCCTCACAGCCCATCTCGATCAAGGTCTTCTTCCTGAGAGTCAATGTGGCTTCAGAAAAGAACGTGGAACTGTTGACATGATTTTCGCTGCAAGGCAGCTGCAAGAGAAATGTCAGGAACAGAACTGCGAAATGTTCTCCACTTTCATTGACCTTACCAAGGCTTTTGATACAGTCAGCAGAGAAGGACTGTGGAAGATTATGGCAAAATATGGCTGTCCAGGAAAGTTTGTCCAAATAGTGCGGCTATTTCATGACGGCATGCAGGCAAGAGTACAGGAAAATGGTGAACTGTCTGAACCCTTTCCTGTCACCAATGGAGTGAAGCAAGGATGTGTCCTGGCACCAACACTGTTCAGCCTCATGTTTTCAGCCATGTTGATGAATGCCTTCGAGAACGACGACATTGGAATAGACATCAACTACCGTATGGATGGAAAGTTATTCAATCTCAGAAGGCTGAAAGCTAAAACCAAAATTAACAGCGACACCGTCAGAGAGCTCCTGTTTGCTGATGATTGCGCTCTATACGCCAACTCAGAGGCGGACATGCAACATAATGTTTCAGCTTTCTCACATGCCTGTGCCAACTTTGGGCTCAATATCAACTTGGAGAAGACTGTAGTTATGTACCAGCCAGCTCCAGGAAGTAATCACACTGTGCCGAATATCAAAGTGAATGATCATAGACTAAGTGTTGTGGACAAATTCACCTATCTTGGCAGCACCGTGTCACAAGCTGCCACAATTGATGACGAAGTGAATGCAAGAATCTCCAAGGCCAGTGCGGCCTTTGGCAGACTGTACAAGAATGTATGGGACAGAACTGGAATAAGCCTGCAAACAAAGCTAAAAGTCTACAAAGCAGTTGTATTATCCACACTGCTATATGCTTGTGAAACCTGGACTGTTTATCAGCGACACGCTAGGAAATTAAACCACTTCCACACAGTCTGCCTAAGGAAGCTACTGAAGATTAAATGGCAAGACAAGATTCCAGACACTGAAGTCCTAGAAAGGGCATCCATGCCCAGTATCCACACTATACTGATGAAGAATCAGATTCGTTGGGCTGGTCACTTGACTCGCATGCCAGATCACAGGCTCCCTAAACGAATTTTTTACAGCGAACTGCGTTGTGGCAAACGCTCCCAAGGTGGCCAGAGGAAACGTTTTAAAGACACTCTGAAAATTTCAATGAATGCTTTTGGAATTCATCACGACACCTGGGAGGCTGCAGCCAGAGACCGAAATTCGTGGCGTGCATCAATACGCAAAGGTGCAGTCATATGTGAGGCAACCAGGACTGCAAGAGCTGTGAAGAAAAGGCAGGACAGAAAAACCACTGCAGGAAATCTTCCTCCAGAGACGTCAAGCATTCTTTGCCCACATTGTCAAAGAACATTTCGAGCCAAAATAGGCCTTATCAGCCATCTTAGAACCCACGGCTCCATACATTCAACCCCACGGCTCCATACCTTCAACCCCACGGGATGAAATGAATGGTCATCATCATTCTTGATGGACAAACAACAACCTGGAAACGCTGACCGTATTCCGATACGAAGCTTTGGTCTTGTCCACGTCAGATTGGAAGCACTAGACTCGAGTTTCGCTCTCGTTTAAGCTCGTCATTAGTGCATATCCTTGACTGGACCCGGGAACACACTCCGAATCACTAGTGTGTGAGGCGGGTGTGCAACCACTGACTACGCGGCTCATGTTAGACGCGACCAAATTATCGTACTAGAATGTCACGTCACCCATTGTAGGCTATAGCTCAAAATTTGTCCGATCGCCTCGACTGACATCCGTCAATCGATGTGGCCCCGAATGATCTGGAAAGGCACACCAGGCGCCTAAAGTCCATCGAGCAATAAATAATCAAATTGATTTATTTGGTTAGTTCTGTTTTGAAGATTGAGTACAACCCACTACTGGCAATGCTGATTGTATTCCGGTACGAACCTTGGGCCATGTCCACGTCAGATTGGAAGCACTAGACTCGAGTTTCGCTCTCGTTTGAGCTCGTCTGTAGTTGCAAATCCAGGCTTATCGGTTGTTCTCATAGCACCGGAGCCCCTCGATTTTAGCTATGACTAAACGCGGTTTTCAAATCTCGTCCTTGGAATCTTATTCTGCAACCGGTTTGTTCATTCGTCTTAAGTTCATAGTCTTACTAGATATGCAGTCATGGTGCTGAATGAGGCAGACAAGAAGAAACAATGGTAAATTCCCATGCAGACGCGATATTACGCAATTCTGATTCCACCAATTCCACGCAATATTTCTATCCTAAGTAGTTATTTTAACTGATTCTTTTCTAAGTTGTTGTTACCTTAACTCATTCTACCGTGGGTAGTTGTTACTTTAACGCTTTCTAAATTATACAGTCGTTGCTTTAACTTGTTCTACCCTAAATGGTTGTTGCTTTAACTAATTCTCTGCTAAAGTAAGTGACTGTTGCTTTAACTCAATCTATACTAATTAGTTAGTGCTTTAATTCAATCTAAACTAATTAACTATTGCTTTAACTCATTCTATACTAATTAATTCTCACTTTAACTCACTCTATACTTATTAGTTATTGCTTTAATTCAATCTATACTAACTAATTATTGCTTTAACTCATTCTATACTAATTATTCTTGCTTTAACTCCATCTATACCAATTAGGTCTTGTTTTAACTCATTCTATACTAAGTGGTTGTTGCTTCCACTCATTCTTTATTACGTGGTTGTTGCTTTCACCAATTATATTCTACTTATTCGTTGTTTTAACTAATTCTATACTAACCTAATCAGGAACCTTGGAATGTGATCAACATAGAACAATTAGTATAATGAGTCACATCACAAAGATTTTGCTAAGAATTATCATGCAAAGAATGAGGAAGAAGATACAACCTGAAATAGGGGAAGAACAATGCGGGTTTGTAGAAGGAAAGGGTACAGTAAATGCTGTGTATATGCTGCGAACAGTTATTGAACGTGCTACTAGAAGTAAACAAGGATATACATCTTTGCTTTATTGACTATACAAAGGCTTTTGATAGCGTTAGACATGTCAGCATGGTGGATATGCTTGCAGATCTACAAATTGATGGGAAAGACATTAGACTTATAAAAAACATATATTGGAAACAACAAGCTGCAATAAGGATTGATAATGAAGTGGGTACAGTATCAGCCAATTAAGAGAGGTGTTAGGCAGGGATGTGTGATGTCTCCAGATCTTTTTTCCCTGTACAGTGAAAATATTTTCAGAAATGTAGAGGATATAAATGGAATCAGCATTGGAGGACGAAACATCAATAACATTAGATATGCAGATGATACAGTATTAATTGCAGACAAGGCGCAGGACCTGCAACAATTAGTAGATGCGGTTGTTGTACACAGTGAGCAACTGGGGTTAGAATTAAATTGTAAAAAGACTCAGGTTATGGTCGTCACTAGGAAGGAAGAAGTGCCACAATGTAATATACGAGTAAATGGAAATATTCTTCAACAAGTGAATCGGTACAATTATCTTGGAACAGTTATAACATCTGATGGGAGATGCCTTGAAGAGATTAGAACAAGAATCGCCATGGCGAAAGTAGCCTTTAGCAAGATGAAAAACATTCTGACCAATAAAAAGATGTCAATTGAAACGAGAAAAAGAGTGTTGAGGGGATACATAGAGCCTGTTCTTTTGTATGGATGTGAAACTTGGACAATGAGCAGTCAAGCTGAAAAAGCATCTGATGGCTGCAGAAATGTGGTTTCTGAGGAAAATGCAAAGAATACCATGGACAGAAAGAAAAACCAATGACCAAGTACTACAGGAGACAAATGAACATCGTAGACTGATTAGAGAAATTAGACGTAGACAGTCAAAATTTTTTGGACATGTTATGAGAAGAAATGGGTTGGAGAACTTAGTGACAACTGGCAAGATCGAGGGGAACAGACCAAGAGGAAGACCGAGAGGAAAATACCTGGATGGCTTGGCCACATGGCATGGACGAGACAGGAACACTGAGCTGATCCACGACACTGGTGATCGAGTGAAATGGCGAGTCATGACCGCCCACGCTTTCCGGCATGGCACATGATTGATTGATACTAACCCTAGAACTACCATGGGGTCCAAATGGACACCAGTGTCAACTTTCGTTTTCTCTACTTTCTCTACTTTGCTGAAATTTGCTTTACTGTGTGCATGAAAAACTGTCTAGTTTTAACTTTATTAAGTGGCGGGGTCCGTATGGACCCCATTGGTAACCAATGTTACTACAAAATCCTGGTAGTTCTAGGGTTAAATAGTTAGTTAGTTAGCTAGCTAGTTAGTTAGTTAGCTAACTAGTTAGTTAGCTAGTTAGTTACTTAGTTAGCTAGTTAGTTACTTAGTTAGCTAGCTAGTTACTTAGTTAGTTACTTAATTGGTTAGTTAGTTAATTAGCTAGCTAGTTAGTTAGCTAGCTAGTTACTTAGTTAGTTAGTTAGTTAATTAGCTAGTTAGTTAGTTAGTTAATTAGCTAGCTAGTTACTTAGTTAGCTAGTTAGTTAGTTAGTTAATTAGCTAGCTAGCGAGTTAGTTAATTAGTTAATTAGCTAGCTAGCGAGTTAGTTAGCTAGTTAGTTAGTTACTTAATTAGTTAGTTAGTTAATTAGCTAGCGAGTTAGTTAGTTAGCTAGCTAGTTACTTAACTAGTTAGTTAGTTAGTTAGTTAGTTATTGTTTTCTTTAGTTAGTTAGATACTTTTTAAAAAAAAACCTGGTAGTTCTAGGGTTAAATAGTTGTTGCTTTAGCGCATACTATACTAATTAGTTGTTGCTTGAACTCATTCTATACTAATTAGTTCTTGCTGTAACGCATTCTGTACTAATTAGCTAGTACTTTAACTGATTATATACTAATTAGTTATTGCTGTAACTCATTTTATACTAATTAGTTATTGCTTTAACGCATTCTATACTAAGTAGTTGCGTTACCTCGTTTAGACTACTGAATGTTTGGACCCTTAGGGGTTAAAACAATAATAATCTGAAACAGAAGGAGTGAAAGTGACAGTTGGGGTGGATTGGGTAGATCTAACAACTGTAAGTATAGGATACGTGGATATAAGACAAACATGCAGGGAGGCGCCAACACACGACCGGTCGAATGTTGGGTGTTGAATGTGTTGTACTGCGGTTTATCAGATCTGCAAGCGAACTTAATTCACATGTATACATGTGTACATTCTCTCGCTATCATTTCTCCTCCTTCTCTCGCTCTCTCACCTTTATCTAGCTTTCTCCCCCTCTCCCCCTTTTCTTTCTCTCGCACGTGTTCTCTTCCCCTCACACTCTCTTTCTCTTCCCTCTCTCTACCCCCCCTCTCTCTCGCTCTCTCTCTCTCTTTCTCTCTCTCTCTCTCTCTCTCTCTCTCTCTCTCTCTCTCTCTCTCTCCTATTAGGTTGTACGCTCTAAAAAGTGTACAACTTAAACATGATTCATTATTGCATCGTTTGGTGAATTGCGTTGCACTGTTTCGTAAAGCCTGTGGCTTAGGACATCCGTCTTCGACAAGCATTTTTGTCGGGTTTGCTTTTCCTAACCTTTGACTATCCCCAGTCTGCCTACAAGGCAGCAGGTTTATGCCTCTCTTCGTCTGACTCTGATCTCTACTCTTGACATGGGAGACCCTACCAGTAGCTGCGCTACCGTCGGCATAGCTCTTGGGGTCATTGGAACACGCAAACCCTTCAAAACTTTACAAGGTGGAGATTCATCAGAGACAACCAGTTTTTTTTTTTTTTTTTAACATTCTAAACAAATATAACTTTAACCCGCTCTTTCCTGGTTGTTAATTTAACTTCTCTTGTGACGGTTTTATTCTCAGCAATGTATCTTTGTCAATCAAAGCGAGGAAAGAGTTCTTAAGAACTATATTGAACCAATCCTGGTGTTTGGAAGCGAATCATGGACAACTAGCATCCAAGTGAGGGGTTTTGTGGATTCTGCGGAGATGTAGTTTCATAGAAAGACCAATGAAGATTTTCTTGAAAGAAGTTAACTCACAAAGAGAACTGGTTGCTCGCAACAGAATAAGACAGTCCACATTATTTGGCCATTCACGATATGGGGAAGGCTGGTGTTGTCGTCATAACGGAAAAGTTGAAGGGGAAGAGAAGCAAGAGGAGACCAAGCTTGACAGTTTGCTACAATGACATGCAGGAATGTCCGTATCAGTATTGATTGGCAGCACAAGAGACAATAGGCTGTGGACAGACATGATCACTTACGCCACCCGGCATGGACTATAAGAAGACGTGGTAGTTTTGGGTTAACTTTTTTCCAAGAGATGTCTTAACGCTTTCCGTCCCAGGTCATCTTGTTTTAAAATTTGTTGGCATCAGAGGTCATGAAAACGTTTGCAGTAAATCAGTACATTCTGTGATTGTCATGCAAATGTTATCGTCAAGACGGCAGTGGAATAAAATGGGGCAGCATTGTAACACAAATATAGGTCAGCTTATGTTATGGTAATGTTATGTGATGTTCTTAAATTGTTCGATTTGTGCTCCAAACAAGTGTCTTTTGTTCGTAATAGTTGGTGTTAGCTTCATATGGACGAGGGGAAGAGAGAGTGGTGGAGCAAGAGAGACAGAGAAAGTGCGAGAGACAGGGAGAGAGCGCGATAGAGATAGACCGAGGCAGAGAGAGAGAGAGAGAGAGAGAGAGAGAGAGAGAGAGAGAGAGAGAGAGAGAGAGAACACGTTTGTTTCATACAGCAAGCTAAGATACCAACTGTGTAAGCCAACCATTCGGCTGCTGTTTTATATATGAATACATGTACACATATAGGCTCTTTCAGCAGTTAATAATTTCAGTCATTGAGTATGGTTTGGGGCTGTTGACAGTATCAAAGAGCCAGCCTGAAAAGTTGGAGCGCATACAGAATGCGGTCATGTTGGTGATCCTGGGGTACACACAGGACAAACCAATTATACGCATGAGGCATATCCTTGCACTACCAACAATCACGGGTTCCTTCAAGCCAAATGGTACATGCGAGTCGCCCTCTGTATAAAGCCATGGATATGGTCAAGTTTCATAGACTGAGAAGAGGTGGGTCCTAGATGGCACAGGCAGAAATATCTATCAGCCAGTTGTGAGAAGTAGAGAACATCAGTCGTGAAAAAGAGTGGTAAAAGTACCGGCAGGCAGACATGCCGCACTGGTACAGGGTAATAGTGACACTGGATCGTGAGTCAGTCGAATGGGCAGCGCGCCGCACAGAGATTGTGGTGCAAAAACACATCAAGGTGACATAGTGATCTACAACGATGGGTCAGTGGTGAGAAACAGACGTAGTGGCTAGGGTTTTATTGTGAAGGCTAATGCACGTTGCTTGAATAAAGAGAGTCTGGCACATGAGACTACAACCTCCAGCATGAGCATGGCCGTGGAAGTAGTAACAGCAATCCTCCGGTGGTTGGAGACTGCTGCAATACACATTGTATTGATTACGGACTCATGGAGTATGCATCTGATGAGATGAGATGAGATGAGGAGTATGCTTAGTAGGGTGGAGAAAGGAATGCTTCGTGTGGAATGGCTCACCTCGCTTCAGAGGTCACAGATTGTGAGAATTGTATGGATTTTCTGCCCTGATCATTCGGGTATGCGGGCTAATGAACAGAATGATAGGCTGGCAGGGATTACACCTCTCGATGGTAGATTAACTATAGACAGGGGAGAGGTGGTCGGGCGCCTGTGGGGCCAGATGGAGAAAGTGTTGAAATAGACTGAGAACCCGTATGTAGAGAACTTGATATGACGGGGGAACGGCAGGGGTTCTGGAAGAATCTCAAAACTGAGAGGGAAGACCAGGGGAACTTTCAATCAGATGGCAGTTGGAACTATTAGCAGTATGACTCTTCACTGGCTGTTGAACGAGGGAACGGAGCGCGTGTGAGAATCTCCTGAGTGCATGATGCCGGTTCTTAGCTCAATTCATTTATAAGTGGTGAGACATGAACACCTTATTAATAAGTGCAGTCACGTCTTACTCAGATATAACGGGGCTACCGTAAGACAGTAGACGGTACTACATGCTTTCTGTTGGCACCGAATGCTGGGTGGTGCTCACCAAACCCGACACCCTACGTTGTGCCAACGGATTTGGCCGAAGGAGTGCAATAGGGCGGCTTCACCCTGTTACGGGGAAGTGTAACCTACAGACTAAATGTCATGGCAGGACAGACCAAGCCCTAGGACTTGGTAACTGGTCTAGGATGGAAGCTCCGACATGCGGACGGTTAGAGTATTGCTTTCTTGATCTGGCAGCTTCTGCAGCGTGTCTTGTTCCAGATGTATTGGTGTTATTTTTCCTCTGGAGTGTTGTTTGTCCATCAAGAATGGTGATGACCATTCATTTCATCCAGTGGGGTTGAAAGTATGATGCCGTGAGTTCTAAGATGGCTGATAAGGCCTATTTTGGCTCAAAATGTTCTTTGACATTGTGGGCAAAGAATGCTTGACGTTCCAGGAGGAGGATCTCCTCGGTGGTTTTTCTGTCCAGCCTTTTCTTCACAGCTCTTGCAGTCCTGGTTGCTTCACAAGTGACTGCACCCTTATATAATGATGTACGTCACGAATTACGGTCTTTAACAGCAGTCTCCTAGGTGTCAAGATGAATTCCAAAAGCTTTAAGAGAGATTTTCAGTGTCTTTAAAGCGTATTCTTTGGCCGCCTTGGAGGCGTTTACCACAACGCAGCTCACCGAAAAAAAAATTATTTAGGGAGCCTGTGATTGGCATACGAGTTAAGTGACCAGCCCAGCGAATCTGATTTTTCATTAGTAGACTGTGGATACTGGGCATGGACGCTCTTTCTAGAACTTCAGTGTCTGGGATCTTGTCTTGCTATTTAATCTTCAATAACTTCCAAAGGCAGACTGTGTGGAAGTGATTTAATTTCCTAGCATGTCGTTGATAAACAGTCCAGGTTTCACAAGCATATAGCAGTGTGGATACTACAACTGCTTTATAGACTTTCAGCTTTGTTTTGCAGGCTTATTCCATTTCTGTCCCATACATTCTTGTACAGTCTGCCAAAGGCCGCGCTGGCCTTGGAGATTCTTGCATTCACTTCGTCATCAATTGTGGCAGCTTGTGACAAAGTGCTGCCAAGATAGGTGAATTTGTCCACAAACACTTAGTCTTTGACCGTTCACCTTGATATTCGGCACCGTGTGACTATTCCCTGGAGCTGGCTGGTACATAACTACAGTCTCCTCCAAGTTGATATTGAGCCCAAAGTTGGCACAGGCATATGAGAAAGCTGACACATTGTGTTGCATATCTGCCTCTGAGTTGGCATATAGAGCACAATCATCAGCAAACAGCAGTGTCAACAACTTAACTGACAGGCATCATCGGGTACTTCTCACATACTCGTACAAGACAACTTGCAAGTCGTGTGGGAGGCAAAATGCATGGTCCATTTTATTGCCGTTGGCTCGCTTACAAGCGGTAAACAGTCGCTAATGCAATACACAATATATAGCCACAGAATTATCTAACACAAACTGCTAACCCTATGCTAACTCTATCTACGAGTGAACCCAAAACTCCTAACGTTATTCTAAACGATGTGAACGCCCCAAGTCCAGTCTCCCGTCTGCCGGACATCTCTCCCGTGGTTACACACCCCGCGGGGGTGACCTTCTCCTTCGTGCGTGTTACCTCACATCGCACGCTGCTGGCAAAACGTGGCCTGTTGAGTGTCTACTCAACTGTGCTCTGGCTTCATGAGGTGCGGTGGTATCGTGATTAGAGTGCTAACTCTCTGAACACCGCCTGCGGTTCTGAGGGGGTGGCTAACCTTCCACGTTCCCTATCTCCCCTGCTCTTGGGCCCCCCTTTTCCCGG